>JAQOOD010000002.1:13301780-13737895 GCA_029633175.1 Citrus glauca
TTTCACATAATGACCATTTTTTACAAAACGAAGTCAACCAAAATAAGCAATCATTTAGAGACACATCGGTTCACTCTTATAGCAGTGAGAACACCTTCGACTTATAATCAAAGCATCTATAATTGCACATCTTATCAAATTCTTAAAGTTTGCTTTGAGCATCTCACAAAAAATAAAAGAAAATAAAAATAAGCATAGTGATAGGATTATGTAGGAATGGCAATGAGGAGAGGAGGGAGGGGAGGAGAACGACATCCCCGCACCCATTCTTGATGCTCTCCATATATCTTCATCCCCTCCCCAAATAATAAGAGGGATTCTTAAGGGGTCTTCGATCCCTAAATAACTGATACAATTTTAATTTATGAACTTGACTTAATCATATTAAAATAAAAATTTAAACAAAAGTAAGGTTTGATAATATATCTTATACTAACATTAATCCATTATAGAAATCACACTACAAAATACAAATCATCATAATTATTATCTTCGTCAATCTTAATAATCTTATAATAAAAAGAAGGGAAATTTTACAACCATCCACCTGTTTGTTTTGTCTTTTTTTAAAAATACACAAACTTTTTTTTTCAACGCATCACCTGAAGTTTGCTTTTTATTGCATTCTTCCACTTCCGTATAATTTCTGTTAGTAAATTTAACGGAATGACCTTTTTACCCCTTAAAATTACACTTTAATCCAAAATAAATAGAAATTGGAGATAAATTCGATGGATTTAATTTTTTTCAAAGGTGGATGCAAGAAATTGGAGGAAAATAATGTTTATTGCTTGCTAAATTTAGAAAATTTATATTTATTTTTTTGAAGGAAAATAGTGTTTGTTACTTGCTAGATTTAAAAAATTTATATTTATTTTTTTCTCTTTCAAAAAAATAAATACAAATTTTCTAAATTTAGCAATCAACAAACACTATTTTCCCCCAATTTCTAGCATTCACCTTTGAAAAAAATTAAATCCATCCAATTTATCTCCAATTTCTATTTATTTTGAGTTAAATTATAATTTTGAGGGGTAAAAATGTCATTTCGTTAATATTCCGTTAAATCCATTAACGGAAATTAGACGGAAGTGGAAGAATGCAACAAAAAGCAAACTTCAAGTGGCGCGCTGAAAAAAAATATTTGTGTATATTTGAAAAAGAAAAAACAAACAGGTGGACAAGTGTAAATTTCCCTAAAAAGAAATTACTTTTATATTAATAATGAAATAAATGAAATGGGTATATATACTAAAATTAATATTTTTAATAAAAACATATACTTTTACACCTTATGCTCCTTCTGTTCTTCCTGAAGGAATGTGACAAATTGAATGTTTCAAATCTAAAACAATGAAAATATTATAAGTAATATGACTCATAATCTAAAATTGTTTTGGGTCAATGTCTTTAGAATAAGGTATGGTTGAATAGTAATTTAGGACTACAGCTTGTTAAGTAGGCTCGAAAATTTTATAACATATTTGTATAAATATGTTGATATTTTATTATTTATACTAATATTTAATATTTTATAATTTAAATTTCATTATTCATTTATTAATAATTCTAAAAACTAAAATAAAAATTAATACAAAAAAATGGGGAAATGGGTAGGGGATGGGGATTCTACCTCATCCTCGTCCCTTACTTGAATAAGAAATTTGATAAAAAACTATTTTCGTCCCTTCTCCGAATAAAAAATTAAGTATAAAATTATCTTTATACCCTCTCCAAATAGAAAAAATTCCCAAAAATCATTGTTCCCATAAAAATTTTCCTCATCCCTAGGATTATGCTAAGAGTACTGCGTTCAAAGCTAAAGAATCTCTATATGATGATCAAGACAACTAGAGAAGGTCATTAACATTAATTAATAATTTAACTTAAATTAAAGTGTCATTATTTAAAGCGAAGGCCACAGGGCACCTAATAGGATTCCGCATAAAGTTAGTATATATCCAAAGTTGTTTCTTTCATGTTCCCCCCAATTTATTTTGTCTTCTTTTAAACAATAACTTGAGACATCTTTGGCACATGCGCTTACAATAATTGAGAAGGTAAAATTGAGTCTTCACATGAAGGCAATTCATTATCGCACTAAAAGTTCAGTGGTGTAATAATACGTTAAGGTTATAGAAAGAAAAAAAAGACAACTAAAAATTCCAAATTTTACAACTTGTACATGGATTCAGCTAATTAGAATTGAAGCCTTATAAAGAGAAAGGAATGAAAATAGGGTCCTTGAAAGGAGAAGTCATTCATACACTTGGGTGAGGGCATCTCCAGATATAACGTGGACAGCTTCATCAGAATTTATGCATATACATAAAATTTACTAAATTTGGAATTAATTAAATTACAGCTTTGGCTCAGCTTCTTCGCATACCAAAACTTACAAGGAGTTGCGATAGCCTGTGATTCTGGTCGGTGGGTTTGATGAATTTAGAAAATATTATTTTGGACCAGGTATTATTTTAGAGCGCCCGAAATGGGTTTTCTGCTAGAACGCGTGGATCTTATTGGGCTCAAATTGTAAGCCCAATTACTATCCTTGGGACATTGTTCATAGTCGAAGGTTGTTATCCTAAATCTTTTATTTTCACTCTAGAGATTATTTAAAGTTTTACCAACTAATCTAATTGGCACCTCATTTCAATTAATATACCTTCATTATTCTTTTTTTTTTATTTTGACCATAAGGTATTTTGGGGAGGACACAAATTGTGGGAGACATGTTTAAGACAGTACCACATTCCAGATTAGAAGTTCTCACTCGAATCGAAAGACACATGTTCTCCTAACAAAAACGGCTTCCCTACGACTCGAACTGAGAAGCAAACCCAATCAAATCACTTAAAGAGACTGCATTACCAGTAGAGTCAACACTTTGTTACCTTCATTATTCTTTTAATTTTCAATAAACCTGTTTAAAACTTTAATCCTAACCACTGCCAAATAAAAAAAAAAATCAGTTTCAAAATGATAGAATGTCTAATTGCAAATATTGCCCCACCCACACCAAAGGATTTGTCAAAAGTCCAAGGTGTCATAGTGGGCCAAATCTTCCACAGATGTCACATGTCAGCCACTCAGCAGCACTAACATAACAAAATTATGATTTACCTAAAATACCCTGAGCATAACGGCTTCTTTATATTCAAATCACAACAAAATTTTTCCTAAAGCGAAAAAAAAAATGATATACCTCGAAGGCGCAGTGCAAAAGAAGTTCACAGAAAGGCCGCGGTCAAAACTGATGAATGGAAAAAACAAGTTGGATGAAAATGAAAAGATAAATAAACAATTGGTTAAAGAGAGGAGGGGGGGGGGGGGAGAAGGAGGGGGGAAGAGAGAGAGGGGCTAACAATAAATGATGAGGAAGAAATTGCAAAGAGAGCATTAATGGGGGACGACAATGCCATTAAATAGATTGCTGAGTAGCGAGAGGGTTACTTAATTGCTTGCGTTTATCGCTGCAATTGTCTTTTTTTTTTCCTGCCCTCTCTTTCATTGCTTTCTTATCTCTGCAACCCAACTCCCCATATTACATTTAATGCTCTCTCTCACTCCCTCAGTCTGTGCAGTAAATTAAATGAAAACGTAGAGGATTTAATTTTATATAAAATTAGAAAGGGGGGGGGGGGGGTGGGGGGTGGGAACTGTCACCCTTTTACAAAATTTTCATTTCACATTTTCACTGCATGTCCATCATATATCGGGAAAAACATATTTTAGTGGACACAGTTACTGAAGTGCTAAAACTAGCTAGAAATGCCAATTAAGGAGAATTTGATGATGATGATGATATTAGATTATCTAATGATCATTGTCCTTTTTTGCCTTTTACTTCATAACTGTAGCTTCTTGTTGAACCCAGGATTCAGTTGTTGAGTTGATGATGGGTTGTTGAGTAACTTTGAGCCGTTGGCTGCTGAGACCTCTGCCGCTTCTTTCGTTGATGGTGGATTTGATGATGATGAGGAGGACGATGGGGTTGTTATTGGTGGTGATGGTGGTGCTGCACAAACTGGGATAACTGACCTAATTTGAACTGCTGGGGCAATCCTTTGTGGGTTGAATCCTCCAGTGTACATGGATTTTGCTCTAATGGGAGTTGGTGTGATTGGATTTGGATTTAAAGATCCTAAGAACCTACTACTACCAACCTGGCTTGTGCTATCAAACAAACTAGTCTTAAGCATACTGGTATCGAGCTGAGGAAATGGCTTGTGTATTGAACTTTTTGTTCCATGAACAATAATACTACTTGAATCCTCCTTTTCCAAGGGTTTCTTGATGATGACATCTTGCTTACCAAAAAGCCAATCTTCCTCATGATCCCCTTGATGATGATGCTCATCAAGTTTTGCTAATGCCTCTTGCATTTTCGCTTGTGAGCTGGCCCCAACTTTTACTGGAATAGTTATATTTGCTGGGCATAATGATGTAATTGGTGGTAAGATCTTTGAAGTTGATCTGGGTGGAGGTGGAGGAACAAGAGATACATAGCTGCTTTGTTTCTGTGTTGGAACAGCTAAAGCAGAATCCATCAGCATATCAAGCAGCCTGCAATGTTGTTGATACTGTGAAGAGTTCCCAGAAGTTGAAGAAGCTGCAGAGCAATTGTCTCTATGACTCCTGCAAACCACTCTCCTTCTTGCTTGGCTTTGATCCCTTCTTCTAGCATTGTTATTTCTGTTATCATCTTTGGCTCTAAAATTTGAAAGAACCCTTGCCACAATTGCCTGATCCTGTTCTTCAGGCTTGTCCGTTTCTTTATTTGTCAATGAATCCAAGTTTGGCACTGCACAAAATGTGGCTACATATTTATATTGAGCAAACCAAAAAATACCAAGAATGAGAACAAGTCTATATAAATTGGAAATGGAAACATACTTCTCTTCAAAGCAGACCAAGCTGCGATAGCAGCATTTTTCTCAGCTTGCTTCTTTGTCTTAGCTGGTTCACCAGTAAAATTCATTCCAGCAAGCTCCACAGTACAAGTGAAAATTGGAACATGACCAGGGCCTGATCTTACAGTGGTATATACAGGGAGGTTCAGCCCTGCCCTATGAGCAGTTTCTTGAAGAAGATTCTTGTAAATTCCCGTCTCATCCTTCATTTACATACCCAACAAATAAAAACATAAATTATAATAAGATTACATGGCAAGACTACTCTTTTTTTTTTTCTTCTATTGAATAAACCAATCAAGAAAATGAAGCAAATTAAAAGACAAAACGTACAAGAACTCTTGCAGTTAGGGACCTTGAAGGGCCTCTCGTGGACAGAACATTAAGAGCAACTTCAGCAGCTGCATGCTCAGCCTGTCTTAATGTAGTACAATAACTAGGACTTTCAAAGATCTCACCATTGAAATTCACAGAAGCTTTGAATCTTGGAGCATGATCAGGTCCTTCTCTGATACAAGTATAAGAAGGGAGATTGAAACAGCTTCTTTGCGCTAGTTCCTGAAGTTGGTTCTTATACATATCTGACAAACAAAAGAAGCAATCACAGAGAGATTGTCAAGGAGATTATATAAGTGAAAATGCGCACCACTACTGAAATGTAAGATAATGTTTAAGACAACTGAAACTCACCTACTTCACCTGATATCTCAATCCTACATTGGCATGAAAATTGTCTCTCAAGACAAAATCATGGTTATGTCTTATGAGAGAACAAAATGAAGACAGTGAAGCGACATTTGTTGAGCTGAACGGCTAAAAAGGACATCAATTACCCTTTCCTTGTTTTTTTTTTTTAAAAGTAATAATAGAAATAAAAAATTAGTTAGGTATTAAAATTTAAAATAGGACTTTGTGAAGGTTAATAAGTTTCCAAATAGAGCACAGTCTTCTAGCAATGAAGAGCCATGAAGAATTAATTAAGTTGCCTTCGTGTTGGGGGTAATTGTGACATTTCAGTCACTATTTATTGCGGGTAGTTTTAAAATTACAGAAAACTCCCTGTGTTTTCTGGGTAGAACAATTAACAAGGACTGTCTTCTGAAGTTTCTGGGGATTCTTTTTATTTTTAACACAAAATATCACACACAACCGTGACCGTACTTCTTACTGGCACAGGCCTTCGATGTTGTTGACTGGACAGATGCCTCCATACCTTTGACTTCCATATTATTATATCATATAACTCTTGTCTGGTGTTTGCACCTTTATATTACTGCATTTGCATTGCATGTTGCAAAATCACAATGATCTTTCAATACAAATCTGTTTTCCGAAATTTGTAAAATTGTTGGTCCTAGTAGGCATTTAAAATTGGCAGTTAAGCTAGTCTAGAGTGGTCCTCTCTGGTCTCTCTGGTCCAATTTCTCTGTATTGTAGTTATATTTTTATGCGGGGGTTAATCTTGTCCACTGAGACTTGAGAGCGACTTGCGTAGTGGATGGGCACCAGCCTCATTGACCGATGACCACCACCCCCAGAAAATAACCACACAAAGTTTGCTTTTCAAGGGGAAAATAAAATTTGCAATTAACAACTAGCCAATGCTTGGATGCCAAATTAACTTGCTTCTTGAAGTTACAATTTACAATTTGGTTCAGATGCCTTTCTGCTTCTGGATTGGGCAGAACTTGGATTGCAGCTTCCAACTTGTTTTTGTCTCTGGTCCGGTCTTCAGCTGAAAGCCAAGTAATGTCAGACGTAATTGATTGCTACAAAAGTCAACCAAATCCTGTTCAATTAGAACTTCAATTACATTATTGACACGCACCAGTGGCTATTTTAATGTAACAGCTCTATACTTCAACTGCTACCAAATTTTCATTACATTTACAAAACTTATTTCTTATGCCTTGACCTGAGAGGAGTACCATAATTTAAGAATATGTCGCGACTCGTGAAACACTTGTGACCAGTAATAAAACTTGATTGTAACATACTGCTGTTAAGCGGTTGACAAGCCCTAATCGAGTGGAGGCCCAGAGTAGGGAGAGATACCAAAAAGTTCTGGGTAATCAATCACCATTCAACTATGGTGACCCTAGAGCCACACACTGGGATCTAAAGCACTAACTGAATCCACAAATACAATACGATTAGACACTAACTAATTCCACAAATACAAAATCAGAACCAAAAGAAGCTCACTCATACAACACAACAAACCATTCCTTTTTGAAATCACAATTCCCAAACCAGCACTTTCATACACCCTTTTCAAAACAAAACTCCCCATATTGCACAAGAAATAGTGGAAGTTGAATGACTAGGTATGAAATCTCAGGGATATACATCAGTAATTTGTCACAGCTTCCGCTATGTTTGTCTATTCTCAGTTGTCAAGTTGCTGCTGCTAGTACCACTCCCACCTGCACGATTTGATTCAATTCTAGCAGCCAAAGCAGTAAGTTCAGGTGACATGTCCCAGCTTCCACTTTTTCTTCCCCAACTAGATCGCCTGGGATGGATTCCAACACGATCCCCTTCCTCTACTGTAGTCCTAATATCCGGGGACAACTCAGCTAATTCACCATCTTTAACATTTATCCGATCATTGTTTGGCAGTTGTCCTTCTGTGAGATCACCTCCAGGACCAACATCTCCCCACACCGTTTTCCTACCCATTTCTATGTCATCCCCAGCTTTCCCCATATTTGGACTCATAAAACCCCCACCTACTGATCGGGTTGGTAATGCAGGTTCCCTTGGTACCATTGCTCTGAAATTGTTCTTTGATGGAGGAATGCTGGAGCAAAATATCTCCTTAAAGTTGTCCACTACCCCTTTGTTATAGGGGTTGGCTCGCCGATCATATCGGTATCTAAAATTCTCATATGTAGTCTGCAAAAACACAACAATAAACAGAAAGTCTTTATATTAATAAAACAAGAATTTACACAATGCCAGATGACAAGGATTTGAACAGCCAAAAAGGCTGAAATATTTTACCTGATTAGTACTGATGAGATATAAATGGAAGGCTGTAAGGCCACCAACAAACCACATTGCTATAAAGGTGTAAATTATTAGAACAATTGATGCAGGAGTTTTAATCATTGCTTTCCAAATTGTTGTGTACTCAGCATCCATGATCCTTCTGATGTAGACCCAGCAAAATGCAAAAACGTATATACAAAGAAGGGTCGTCGAGAATACAAACATGAAGAAGAATCGATAATTACGCTGCATACAAAAAGCAAGTTTTCAGATACAGTATCCATAAATGTCACAGGAAATTTGTGGAGATGATGATATCTGGAAAACCAAACTGTAATATCAACTGACAAAATTGTGATGCTAGCATAACGGAATTACTTTCTTGAACTAAGCATGACGATGTTAAATCAAGTTTACAAGGCAATAAATTAGCAGTCAATTGAGATAAAACTCATCAGGATTTCAACTATATCAAGAGTGGACAAGTTCTTTTCATCCTGAATTTTATTGCTTTTAACAGCCAATTAAGAAACATGCTCAAGCTCAGAATTTCCAACCCAGTGTAGTCTCATTTTCCAATAAGGAATTCTTAAAGGACATAACCCAAATCACCCTTCCAAACCCAACTCTCTCCCCCACCAAATATAATACTTATGTCCTTCAGAAATGATATCTTTTTTCTTATACCCGCACCAGACCCCAACCCCCTTCTCCTGCCAAACAAAAAATTCAAACTAAATCCTCACCTCATCCAACCTCTTTTCCAGCTGATGCAAGGGGGAATTAATCTTTCAACATTTTGGTCCACAAAGTCTTACCAGCCAAGCTATCCCATTGGGGATAGATACAAATGAATTCAAAAAAACATGCCACTATATGTGCACATTCTACCAAAAAAGGCAGGGAACAAAATGAATAATATAAGTAAATCCTTCAGATATCATTGGCATAATTCTAAAACAAGCGATCACTTACCAGTCCAATACATTGCCCAACCCAGGGGCAGTGGTGATCAAAACGTTCCACACAGTTATTGCAGATGGAACAGTGGGAGCAGCGAGGAGGTCTATAAAGCATGCAAGTATCACAATATTTAATCTTCACTGTGATTCCATTGACCTCTACTTCTTTTATGCGAGGCAACCGTAACTGTGGAGTTTGGCCAGCACCAACATCTGCATTCCCGTCAAAGCCTTCTGGCTCAGGAGGGTGTGCATTACGTGGAATTATACCAGGATCTCTTCCAGAGGTTAGCAGGAGCAGGAGCAAATCCTGAGAAATAAAAAATGTTCATGAATTTTGGGCTCAACATACAGAAATTTTTGCTGACTTCACCTCATAAATTAAAGCCATGCGGTAGAAAGCGTTACAGATCTTCTTTTCTAACAATGTGGGACTCTTAGTTGTTGGTCCGGGCAAATAGGGTAAATCCTATGGAGAAGAATATCACAACCAATGCATAGACATGTAACCAGTATCCACATCTCAAAAAGCATACACGCATCATGAAGTCAATGCTTATGATGGGATAGATTGACCTATATATGGTGGGATTGCAAATGTTGATTACTAAGTGCAGTCCTAGAAAGGTGATGACATTGAAAACCAGCTTACTATGCTATCATCTTAAAACAACAGCCACAGCAGGCTCATTTTTATTTGAAACTTCTCACTTCAGTAACAAATGCAATGTACCGGCAGACAACAAAAATGTCCTAAAATTGCATAATATATTAGAACCATTCATACAATTGTGCCCACTTCTTCCTATATGTCTATTACCGTCCGTACTCGTCGGTAACAAAACATGCTCCTTCCTCTCCACTATGATTAAAGACAACAGCTATTTTGAAAGACCATCAAAATCTGCAAGCACACTCAACCTAGGTCACTGCCAACTTGCGTGGTGTATGTTTAGGTCAAAATTGGAAACTATTTCATGAATAAAAAAGAGCCAAATCCTTCTCTTCTGCCACAAAAATTCTTAAAAGACGATGGAAACATGCAAGATAGAAATAACTTCATGACGAGCTTTACAGAAAGAGAAACTTACAATTATTTGTTTTTTCTTTTGAAAGGAAACACAGAAACTTTTATAGAGTATTAGGAGGGAATAAATAGTACAAAAGTGAACCAGAGGTCCATAAACTAAAATCTTTCCAGCAGTGTAGAACAACAAAAGCTATACAAAACTTTGAAATAAGAAACCCTTGTACTCGAGACAGAAATAAGAATCCTAACCAACAAAATACTTGCATCCCAATCAAGCAGAAAACTGTGAAAAGAGAAACTTACATAAACAGTGAAAGTCACCGCAACAACCATTATTGATATTCCCAAATGATGAGGATAATCATCCATCAATTTTCGAGCAACAAAGATGCAGAAAACTGAGATGGGAGCAACAATGAGAAATATAGTTAACCCCAGCGATCTTACATCTGGTCCAAATATAAGCCTCCCTTGAAGAAAAAATATCTGCGGCAACAAATAGAACTGATTAATGCATTTGAAGGAACATGCACAAACACTCAAATCCCCCATACACAAAAGATGGGAATATCTATGCCAAATTAAAGTCTAGGCACGACTGAAGGCTTAACACTGCACTTTGGTTCTTTGAATGGAGTTGCTCCATCAATTAATCACCTAATTTATTGGCCTTTGACATTCAATCAACTGAAACAACCACAGTTAAGTATCTTTAATTCAACAACTTGAAATATATTATTAGTGGATGATTGTCTAAAGAGAACTCTACCATTGAACTCTCACATACTGCACTTTCAAGAATCATAGAGAGGATTCAAGGAGAATTGCTTGCCTAAGAGATTTAATTCAATGTTCAGATGCAAAGAAAATTAAAGAAACACACCAAACCACAACATGAATTTAATTAGAATAAGGGGGAAAAAAAGAAAAAAAAAACTCAAATTTAGACCGACTAGTGTTTTTGTGATCCTAATAATCCCTCAATCTTAGCTGTCATACACATATTTCTTAAATTTTAAATTTTTAGATAAATTTATTTATAATCATGTACACAAACACAATAATATGCAGCTCTACTGAAGCTCCTCTGAAAAGCGTCACACTCAAGTAATGGAGGGGCACATCAAAGTTTCCATTTTTAAGGTGACAGAGACAGAGTTCGGCTCAAATTCTTCTTCATTATCTTTAATTCCCCGCAAAACTCACCTTACACATACGTAAAAGACTAAAAATAACAATAAAACCTAGACCGATAAAATTAGATAATTACAACTCATAATGCCCAAAAACAAAAATAAAATCCAATAAACAAAAAATGGAAAAATAACCTACTTAACCAAACTTAGAAACATTAATTACGTAGAACAAAAAAAATTAAAAAAGGGGAAACAAAACACTTACATTGCTTCCTTTCCAAGTCTGATAAACCCGTAAATCACCGGACCGGCCCTCAGATCTCGGATCCGATCGCTGAGGTGGCGGCACTACATACATCTTAGCTCCGCTTTTTTGGAAAAAAAATAATACAATAATTAAAAAATAAAAATAAAAGTAAAATATTGATCTTATGAACTGAAGATGGGGACTGAGTCAGGGGCGAGTCAGGACTCGGCAAGTCCAATGAAAATGACGACTAGACATAAGAAGTAGATTAGAAAGAGAGTTAAGGGTGAGGGAGGGAGTTTGGTTAATTAACAGAGAGATTCTGACTTCTGATTGCGTTTTTTCGTTTGTTGTCTTGTCACACGCTCTCTCTCTCTCTTGTGGTGACTGTGCGTTGTCTGTTTCGGGTGGCTTTACAGAGGTGTTGGGGCGACGTGGCCGGATGTGGTTGGTCGGTCACTGAGAAGACCGGTTGTGGTGGGTGGACTGCTTAGCCTTTTTTATAAACTTTTAATTAACAGGATGGAGAGAGATGACCAAAAAAAAAGAGAATGCGACGGCTCGCTCTTCTCAGTCTCTTTTTGGGGCTGCTCTCTCCCCTAATTCTCTTCTCAGTTTTTCCTCATGGGTTTGCTTGTCACTTGTCCTGTTCTTCATTTCCCCTTCTATTTCACTTTTAATTACAATGCTGCCCCTCTAGGCTTCATTTTGCTGCCATTGATCAATTAATTTTTTTCCCCCCTTTTTTGTTTGTATATGATGTAGAGGTACATCCGAATGTCAATTGTCAAGTCTATTTTTAGAAAAGAATAAATAAATTTTGTTAAAGATTTGTTTTAATATATTATTATTGGACATTTTCCTAATAGTTTAAATTAGAACAAACTCTCATATTCGAACTCCTTTTTCTCACTTTGTGTCAATTAATTCGTAATTTTATATGAGTTTAAAAGTGGATTTATTTTTAATGTGCGGATGTATAAGCTATTTTTTTTATTTTAATTACATTGCAACCCATTCCTCCCAAATCCTAAATTGAACTCATGATCTCTAACTTTCATTTTTAAGAATTAATTCAAACGGACTATTTTAAGGATAAATTATTTAAGTCTAATCATTTTTTCTAATTAAATATAACTTATAAAATGAAGTATGGAAGAATATAAATATATTGAACAGCATTGTATTTGCATCTCATTCGTGCTATATTTTTATGATTTTACTTTATATATGATCCTAGGGTGAACAATATAATAATTAATAATCTTTACTATATTTTAAGACCAAAAGAAAGCAATTCGCCAACAGTAATAGAGATGGAGTCATTTAATTTTCCTAATACCCACAAAGGTCATATTCATCTTGATTTAAGTGGAGAAATAATAAGCCACTAGACTAATTTAGTGGTTAGAACTCATATCTCGCAATTATAAGATCATGGGTTCAAGCTCCCACAATGAATTGTGTGGGTTTAATTTTCTTTTTCAATTTGAGTAAATACAATTTTTTTTTTCGAAATGTGAGTGGAGTTGATGACTCTCGAATATCATAATTTGATGATAAATTAGTTATAATAATTATCTGATTGTAAATATCATGATTTGAGTAATAATCTCATATAATGATTCGACAATTGCATTAAAGTATTTAAGAAACATTTATCATTATAATTTGAAAATAAAATTGATTTTTTTCTCATACTTTAGATGGTTAAAAAAGAGAAACTATAAATTTTTTATTATCTTCATTAAAATTATTATTTAAATACTATATGTATCACATACTATCAGTTTTTATTGTTTATAAGCAAATTCAAGTAAAATGGGTGCAAATGCTTGCTCCATATGGTAGGAGATCAGGGATATAATAGATATAAATATTAAAAAAAAAGAAAAAATGTATTTATGTCTCTCACCATTCAAAAAATTTTGTTTGGACGGTCACACAACGTCAAAACTTATTATTTAAGTACTTTGTGAGTTCTGAAATAGGACCAACTAAACTTTTATATTAAATATGTGAGTTTTAACTCGACAAAGGCCGAACTAACCTCCAACTTATTGAAAATTAATGGAATATAAGTTTTTTTCTTGACAATTTTTTTTTAAGGTAATTCCCAACATTCTTATTAGTTGGATACAGCATATTAGCATACTGATGTGGGTACCACGGCCCAAAAATATTTTTTCTCCACCTCATTTTATTCTAATAAATTACCCTTTTACAAGTCATACGTATCTGAATATCCGATAATAATATTTTAAAATATAGTTATCTAAAGTTTGAATACCCTTAAATATTTTAAAAATTAATAAAAACTGATCATTTCGAGATACACGTGAGGTGTGAGACATACACTTGGCATTTTCGGTAAGGTGCATTTAATCAGTCCATACATAGAATCAAAATAAGCGAGTTTCAAGTTACGAAGGGAGAAAAAAATAAAAAAGGAAGAAGAAAAAGATGTAAAGTGCGCTTTATCTCCCCAATGGTATAAAAACTCCAAGAAATAATAATAATTGAAGCAACATCCATGATGACTACACACTCTACAGTCTACAGTCTACACATTGGATTGACAGCCATGATACGTAAAGCACGCACTCAAAACCATACTAAGGTTTTCTTACATTGAAATCCTCCCCCCCGGCCCGCCGCTCCCGCGCCAAAAAAAAGAGAAGGAGACGTGGGGCCCCCGCGTTGGACCTTTTTTGAACGCCAAACTCCATCAGCGTAAGCCCTAGCTTAACCTAATCCCAACTTGTTTATGTCATAATTACAGTAGCTGGTACAAAATTATTTGACATTATAATATATTATATCATATAATTTTGATCAGATGCACCCTGCGTACATGTCACGTTGCACGACATGATAAGTGTCAATTTCTCATTGATAGAACTGTATTACAAACTTAGTGTATGTTTGGGAGTTAGAATTAAGTATGGAATTAGATTAACTTTGGGATTAAATATTTTATCCCATGTTTGGCTACTTTGTTTGGATTGGATTAGGAGGACTAAATTTAAATTTAATCCTTAAATTATGAGATTAACAATCCCAATTCATAAGTGGGTTTAGATGGGGATTAGAATAAGAGAGAAAATTTATTCATATTTCTTTCATAAATATCACTATTTTTTATTTGTAACCTAAAATTTAATTACTTAATTAATTATTTTATTCATGATTTACTTAAATTTATTTTTATTTTGTTTTATAGTATAATTAAATTGGTGCTTTTACTCTAATAAAATTAACTATTCACTAATTTGTACAATAAGTGATCGTATTAAATTTAATAATCACCAAATAATATTAAAAATAAGCATGGAATTTACTAATACAATTAAATAATTGATTTTATATATACATTATTTGCTAACTTTTTGATAAAATAAAAATATATAAATATATGATAAAAATAATTAAGTAGTTTTATTAATTTATATTTGTTTATTATAATTACTACCCAATAACTAATTTATGACATATTTAATTCTCTTATTAATTACCTTTAAATTAATTTTAATTATTGCTATAAATATTCATAAATAATTTTTTATATTTAAATATGATTTAACATTGTATAATTCGATATCAAACATAATCCAACTTAATTCAATCCAATCCTAATAATTAGTCAAGTCCAATTTCGTGTGCCAAACATAACCTTACAACTCTGTCAATAAAATAATAACATGTCTTATTTAGAGATGGCCAGTGAACGTGCCGTGCTAGCCTATCCCATAAAAGGAATGTTCAAACGTGCTCATACTTATGTCATACCATGCCCACTATGTGCTTCGAGTCGTGTCGTGCCGTACTTTGCTTAATTTTTTTTCTTAGGCCCGGCACGGCACATGTGTCATGTTGTACCTAAGAAAAAAAGTCCGCTAAGCTTTTCTCTTTTTTGATTCTTTTTAAGAGGGCATGCCAATTTGTCAACACATCTTTTTTTTAAGCATGTGTACTTTTTTGAGTCCATGTGCCTTTATTCAAATTTAATAGAATCGAAAATTCAAAATTTAAGTCCATATTCAATAATAATAAACTAATAACAGTAAAAGAAAATAATATTAATTAATAAGTTTGACCCTATGGTACTAATTTTTTTTTAATACTTAACAACAACAATAATAATACATTTTTCTTAAGGGTTAACTTAATTGTTAACTTAGACTTACATACAATCATAGATCATAGTTCATAATGATGTTAATTTATATTTATAAAATCATGATATTAATAATTTTATTTATTAAATCATGATATCAATTATTTTTAATAAATTATAAAAATAAATCAATTATACTATTTTTTAAAACTAAGAATTAAATGAATTAAAAAAGCTTGTACTAATAAAATATATTTAAAGATTTAATTTCAATTTATTTATAAAATTATAAAATTTTTAGTTTACTTTCATTAAAAAAATAAAACGTGCTTTTTGTAGTTTTTTTACATGCTGTGTTTTACCCCATCTCTAATCGTGCAGTGCTTTTAAGGTTTGCGTGCTTAAAATTCTAAACCCGGCGTGCTTTATCGAAACATATTTGTGCCCTGCCATGCTAAATGAACACATGCCATGCTAATGGTAGCAATGCCGTATAATCATATTCTATATGCAATTGACCCTACTAGGATTTTTTTTTCCTCCTTCAATTTTGTGCGCAAGCGTGTATGTGTGTATATAAATATATATCCTTTAATATTTGTATGAAATCACATATTTAGTTACATATATAATTGTTCCCAATAATCACGTAGTTAATCTTGTTGTTGGTATTTCAACTTCTACGATGGTTGTATAATAGCATGCAACAAATATTAAAGAAATAGTGAATACATAATTTCTTGTAGATTATGGGATCCGAAGATTTTACGTTAATTACTATATACTATAGTTTTTATCCCTTACCGAAAATATTTTCATGTGCAGTGTCTCGAGATGCACATAAACAATTTATCAATTATGATAATAAATAAGTCATCAATTAAAGAAATGATAAGTGTCTCGAGGTGCCCGATGAAATTTGATGCTTATTATCGTCAAATTTCCTGTTTTTGTTTCCATAATCTTGTTGAGAAACGATGAAAGAGACGATTCGTGACTTAATAGAATAAACTTAAAATATCACAAGCAAACAACGAAGGTTCCATGGTGTAGTGGTTAGCACTCTGGACTTTGAATCCAGCGACCTGGGTTCGACTCCCGGTGGGACCTTTATAGTGACGGTTTCTTAAAAAATTAAGACGTTAAAGTTTTTTTAAAAAACATTTCCGTTGCCGGGAATCGAACCCGGATCTCCTGGGTGAAAGCCAGGTATCCTAACCGTTGGACTACAACGGATGGATGTTAAATCGTCCAATCAGTTATTTATTTAATCTAGTTTAAATTTATGTTGTTACAGAGGCAAACGAATGTACTCGGGCTTTATGCTGTAACAAAGGTGAATGAATATCAGACCTTGCTACCATTTCGTGGCAACTAAATTGCTAATTTCATTGATTAGGAAAGCACAAAACTTATTGCAACTTTCACATATCCAAGCCCAGGTTCATATACAGCAACAATGAAGCCAGTTCCAAATCTTAAAACAATCAAACCATAGCTTCTTAACAACGAGGTGGCATCATTATTCTGCTAGAGAATTTTCTCAGGTAGCATGTACCATGTGATTGACCCTAGTATGAATTATATGCTTTTTCTAAATTGACAAGCTTCAAAGACTGTAATGCAACAAGTTACAGCTGACTGTGAACCTGAGGGGATCAGAAGGCATTAACAATTCCTTGTTACTGGTATTTGCAGTACTCAATTAGATTAGAGCATATACAGTACAAATTATAGCTGCAATATGTAAGCCAATGAAAAAATCAACAAGACCAAGAAAATTTGCACTTAATTTCCGCTCTTTATTTTCCTGTATCATTCACAGATTCATTCTAAGAAAATAAATATCTGCATCCGACGGACACAGCTACATATTGTCAACCGCAAAAGCCTTCAGCAATTTTTTTACACTTTTTCCCTAAAGTTCTCAAAAGTAATACTGGGATAATGTACAAGAGAAGGGAGGCCAACAATAACTAAAGTAATTAATCAAAAACCAAGTCAGTGCTTCCATTTATCTGGTGAAGAAAATATAGTCCATCTTCTTGTTGCAGCACCTGCTTCACACTTAACCGCTTCAGCAATGACATTATGACTTTCTTCACCGTGCTAAACTCATTAACTCTCACGATGTTTCAGCATCAGTGTCAGAGAAATGTCTTCAATACTACTCCAATCTGCCAAAATAGTTATTCAAACAGATAGTCTTAAAATCTTATTCTGTTTGAAGTAAAGAAATGGATTGCAAGAATTCTCAGGCACTTAGTAGAGAATTAAGTTTTCTGAATTTTCTTCGATGGAAATTTTCTTTTACTCTACAAAATTCAGCACAATGGAAGAATTAAGGAGCATGTATTATCGTACACTTACGTCTTTTGCTCATCATTATCAGTCTTTTGCTTATCATCATTTTTCTGTTCACTCTGCATCCTTTGATCCCTCAAAGTTTCTCCCCACATTTTGGCCTCTGCAACAGCTCGTTCCCTATCTACAGCCTTGTCTAATATCCTCAGTTTTTCATTTGGAGAGCTACGACCCTCAGTCCTTTTTTTATGAACCTTATGGACTTCATTTGGGTCATATGGATGAGCCACCAAGTATTCAAGAGCAAGAACCACATCACTGATGGAAGGACGGACACTAGGATTTTCCTGGACGCACATGCACGACACATTTAAAGCCCTCCTAAACATTGACTCTGGGAACTGACCATTCAACAGTGGATCTGCGAACTGTGGAATATTCTTTCTGTCTTTGATCCTGGTACGTACCTAAAAATGAATCAATTTGGCTACAATCAGAATATTTATTAATTGAAAAATAGACTTTAGCAATTTCAGTAAACAGAGCAGTTTTCATTCAATTATGCATAGAAGCTAAAACCATTCCCACAGTAAAACTGCAGAACTGACACTTCTATTGATCTTTTGTTATAGAAGTTTGATTGACAGAATTAGGAACCTTCAACATGAAGATCTAGTGCATACAAAAGAAGAGTGTTACCCAATCAACAAGCATTCTTTCGTGACCCTGACTATCATCCATTGCTGGACGTCCCGTAATTAGCTCCAGCAAGACTACACCAAAACTGAAGATGTCAGATTTTGCTGTCAACTTTCCAGTTGTGGCATATTCAGGGGCACAATAACCATGGGTGCCCATAACTCTCGTCGAAACATGCGATTTGTCACCAGTTGGACCGAATTTTGCGAGTCCAAAATCAGAGAGTTTTGGATGGAACCCTTGGCCCAGTAAAATGTTTCCTGCTTTTAAGTCCCTATATATAACAGGAGGATCTGCTTTATTATGCAGATATTCCAATCCCCTTGCTGCACCAGCTGCTATCTTCATCCTCGTATTCCAATCCAGAGGCTTCATTTCAGGTGCAAGACCTGCACAAAGATCAATTAAAACTTTGTAGGTAAAGATATTAAATGGATGGGACAGGCTCAGTGTAGTCCATGTAATGGAATTATCAGGATGGCACATTCAATGTTAATGTAATTTGTTAATGTGATATATATTATGTCAACTTAGTTGTCTTAGACAATCAGAAGTTACAGTTTGACTTTATCAAAAATCAAAACCAGTCATGTCATTATCAGTATCATCAACTCCTTTGTCTAAATATTTCACTTCTTCCAATAGCAGATATGGTTTGATTTTGAACATCTAGGTATCATAGATAAAATAAGAACTAGGCACATTGAAAATATTACCTAGGAGGTGATCTTCCAATGATCCCAGGGGCATGTATTCGTAGACAAGAAGACGCTGGGTTCCCTCAGCACAGTAACCAATTAAATGGACAAGATTCGGGTGACGCATTAGAGAAAGCATAAGAACCTCCACAAGAAATTCTTTCTCACCTTGGAAGCCCGTATCGTCAAGTTGTTTAACAGCTACAACCTGCAAGAACCAAAACACTTGTGATCAGCAAACATAGATTAGAGGTCTAAACATCCTATTGCTAAAATAATGAGGAAAAGAAATTTGTGATCACATGAAAACTTACCTGACCAGTTTCTGCTAGTTTCCCTTTGTAAACAGCTCCAAATCCACCCTGACCAAGAAAGTTTGTGTCCTTGAAATTATCCGTCGCAGCTACAAGCTGTCTATAGGTGAATGTATTTTCCTTATTTTTATTTTCATGAGCACTGAGGGTGTCATCGAGGGTGTTTCTTCGAGCTGGTGTTTCCTGTCTCTCAACTATATCGATTCTTGAAGGACCTGATTCATTAAACAAAACACAGCCTTAATTAAATTTTCAGGCATGAACCATGAGATTCCAATTTGTAACAGCAGATAAAGTTCAGAGGTTTCCAGACTCAAATTCAGTACAGTGCATCAGATTATTAAAATAATAAGAATAATAATAAAGAAAGAAAGAAAGAAAAATCATGACTTTAATGAACTATTGCTAAGGTCAGCTATCAAAGATGGAGAGGCTTTTCAAGGATTAATCAACTGGACAATTCTTTTATAACCCTGTTAACTAATCTTTATGTTAATCGTTGAAGGAAATTGAATCTCGGAATACATAATTATATCAACTGGACAGTTCTCTTATAAACCTGTTGACCAATCTTTACGTTAATGGTTGAAGGGGCTTGAATCTCAAAATACATAATTTTCTCTTTTGCACTTGGATTTGTTACGTAATGAGCATCATTTGTTCAAGGGCAAATTTTGATTTTTCTATTCGTAGTATGATGTCATCTTTAATTGGTTTAATATTGACCAATCAAAACTCCTCAAACCCAGAAAAGAAATTATAATTAGAAGAAACAGTTGAGGCCATTTCATATCACAATGTGCTCAAGAAACAGAAACATGAACAAAAGAATAAAATAAAACGAGAGTAAGAAAAGAAATTAACGAAGACTGACCTAGAGAATCTTTATCTTCATTGATCTTGGGTTTGGTTTTCTTCTTCCTCCAGCCAAAACAGGGGCAATTTGGACTCATTTTCTTCCTCTAACAAAGAAATCAAATACCTTTTCTCCCAAAAGCAAAAGCCAATAATGCTTTCTTGCTAAGATGCACTGAAATCCATGATGCCGAAACTTTTAGTTCTATAGTTATTAAGCTCAAAGGCCATTAAAGAAACAAAAAAGAAAAGAAAATTGATTCTGGTTTTTGTACGTACGTAGATTTATGGGAGGTTTTTAAAACGGTTGCAAGAGGTGTAATTTATTTTTCCTCTTCGTCTTCTTTGTTCTTTGTTGACGAATGTGAAAGGCACACGCTTCCAATCAAACGAAAATAATTGTCATTCCAGTACGGAACCCGTTACACGTTTTCCCACAGATTCTTCTGATGTCTCTCGTTCTCACTTCTCATTTATTTACGTCATACTATTGCGTCATTCGTTCATATGCAACACCGTTTTAAAGTAAGATTATATAATTATATCTCTCTTAAAAAAAGATGTAAAATTATATAACCCATTATATTAGTAGTGTTTTATTGACAATGTCATCTGCTTATCAGATATTTTCTTTGCTCACTACTATTGGGGTTTGGTGATTTTTTTTGGAGGATTTTATTTATATTACTTATTATGAATTTATGAATTATGATTGATGGGTAGTGACATGTGCTTGATGACCTGTCGACATTCTATTTGTTGAGAGCTTAATCTGTTTTTATTCGTGGATTTGATAATTAATATCTGATGCTTATCCAATAAAGTTAACGTAAACATCTCGTATGAAACCATTTACTTGCCTAAAGTGTGCTCTTACTTTAAATAGCGATGATTTCATTGAGTCACGATGAGAATTCAGGCAACAAATAGTTGTTACCGCTTACCATATCCAGGTCAATATAAATGTATCTTTTTTTTCTTTTTCTTTTTTCCTAACCCACCAAATTGACGCAACGAATATTGGATTAATAGGGTATCAAACCCAAAAGCACACTTTGTTTTGTATGCTTCTCAACAGTTCTCATAATTATGGCCACAATTCTCAGACAAAAATTCACTAAGAAAAGTGAACGACAGTTTATATGATCAAGGACGTCTTAACACTATTTTTCTTAGAACTACAGAAAGACTGAAGCCGGTTCTCATCTACTGTGCCAAAACCTGATAGATGGACGCCGAATGCTGCCAGCCTATTGATATCTCGGGGTATTGGGGATTGCCAAAGACCATCCCACCAAGCTGGAGGCAGAAGCAGTGTGAATGCACATTGATGAGACTGGTGATGGCAACTCAATGGCCCTGCAAATCGGTTCCAGACATGCCCCCAGCCAACCTGATGCCCTAATCCGCCTGTTAACAAATTACTTTGAAAGCTGCTTAAGAATGAGAAACTTAAGTCCGTAGAATTATCTCCTGAAAGAAAACAAGTGTTTAGATACCTTCAGTATCACTTCGGAAATGGAATTGTTTGCAATTATAGATCAAATAATAAGAGAGGGGAAATCAAGGAATGAAGAGCATATAAGTACCAAGACTGTTGGCTGCAGCAAGTGCAGCAATCAGCTGAGCATAAGTAGTCCCAACACGCCTGAAAGCCCCAGAAACAACAGCATGTTTTGCACGTGATGCAAGAAAGAAGTCTACAAATGCAACCCATCTGGGTGCAGGGCCCCAATCCTTTGCCCTGAATTCTAAACTAGGCAATCTGTTAACATCATGAGAGATGTTTCCTCTGAAAGCTTTATAATCAAAGTAAAGAACCTGGAATCATAAATGATAAAACTGAATTAGAATCAAGTGGAGAAAATGTTTGGAGCTGTGAAGGTGATAATTTTTCCATTTACAAACAAAATGATACGGTATACTCAGTTTATTACCTCAGCAAATTCACTTATATTTGGTGTAATGGTTTTTGCAAAAGAGGGGGTATCAGACACTATAACTGTCTTAGGTCTAGATGTCAGGTTCAAGCTGTTCACCACTTTTCTAATGCACTTCACTGCTGCCTGTACAGCTCGGACAGACCTGAAACATCATAAATAAGAACTTGAATCATTAATCAGATAAAGTTTCATCATTACAGGACAAGTCATAGCCATCTTAGTATGACCTTTCTCAATGTATGAAGTATTCCGTGTAAAACATAAGAGAGAACTTTCTTCAGAAGATCCATAAAAGAAATTTGAAAATCCAGCTTTTCCCCAATAACATAGTGGAAGCAGTGTGTGTGTGTATAAAGAGATCTAATCAGTTAAATCCCACGGGAGAACAGATATAACAAGTTAGGATTTTCAAGTGCACTCTTAAATTAGCCCTACATGGGCATAACAAGCAAACTTTCGCCACAATTTTTCTAGAAAAGGCACATCTATTAGGTATTTAATTCTTTTAACTTTTACCCTGGATGATATACATCACTGTAGTGCAAGTGATTGATTACGAGAAGAAACAAAATAATATTAAATTCCTTAAATAACAAACCTCAATCATAGACTTATTAAGCATGATTGTTTCCTTTGTAACAAGAAATCAGAATAAGCAATACCTATTTGTGAGCATCCGCATATGCAATGAAATATCAGGATCCATCCCATTACCAAGAACCCATTTGACAGCTTCTTCAACATCTTCTGAAGGAGAAATGAGCACTCTCATGAGCTCACCAAATACGTTAGGCCGAGCACGGAGAGACTCAGGATGTCCAAATAAATCATTAGCTGCATTCCTCATTTTAGGGTGTACATTCTTCAAGAAAAATTGAGCTGCCACAGCATCTGTTGTACCTTGAAACCTGCATCCCACAATTAAACGTGAATCAATGATACCATAGACGAACACACTGGCATCAAAATTGTTGCCACATTACCATATGATAGGTTGCTCCCATTTCCTCCAGTTGCTACAGAGGACATTTGTTTGGGGTGGCTTCTCAAAATCATCAATCCTCATAACAAGATGCCTTCCATACTTCTTTAAACAACCATTGCGTCTCCAAAGATGCTTGACTTCTTCCAAGGTAAAGGAAACATTGGAATATGAAATATACTCCCCAAAAGGATATTTTCCCCTGAAGTAGATAAAAGAAAAGAAATAATCAGGAGATAAGAAAAAGCATTATAATATGTCTAAAGTTCCCTACTCCGCAACCACAAATCAGGACGAGAAATTGATGTACTATATTTAATATCGTAAAAAACCCTGGACATAATTTTTTCCTACAGACAAAACATTCAATCATAGTAAAGTGATATAAAAAGGCAGTTGAGAAGTATTCTGGTGCCTCTCATTTCACCACCAACATGCAATACTGTAGAATTACTAACATGCAGATAAGCTGCAACTGTAACGAATGCTATTGGTAGAAGTAAATATTGAAATTGCAGTGATTTAATAGATAATAGAAAGGCTTGAGAAAGGACCAATATGCCTGGTTTGCCCAATGATCAGGGACCGATTCAACATTACACTCAGTGCTGCACCAGTTAAGATCTTGTACATTTCATTCCCAAAACCTGCCTCCGAAGCCTTCCCCAGCACAAACCCATGTTTGCAGAACTGCTCTGGAGGAAGATTGCGAACTCTCGAAGCCCCTGTAACAGGATTCCAACAGGTAAGCTTCTAGTTTCGGGGCACCACAATAATAGCATGTATGTCTACAGAAATTAAAACGTTTTCATCATAATAGTTCATCAGTAACAAAGCAAGTTCATATTCCCATCAAGAAATGAACCTGTCAGAAATTATGAAAGAGCTCAATAATACGTTTAAATTGACTTCTGAGCAAGTAAAACTCAACTAAATTTCTATGGTGCAAACATTTTAAATTGATAGTAGCTAGAAGCGTAGCAATAGTACCATTTAAATCAAAGTGACGCTGGATCAGTTTCCTAACTTTAAGGCTTTCTTCCCGAACACTGCCCTTGAAATCCTCGCCCATTTCTTCCACCGTAGCGCACCGTTTCGGATTCGATACAGTGCTAGTCTTTGTCTCTGACTCGGACTCGGACTCCGTCTCCGTCTCTGTCTCTTCGAGTAATTGAGAAGAATCGACGTCGTTTTCAACTGGAAGGAAAACATCAGCGCTTGTATTAGGAGGAGTATCAAGGGGTCTGAGGATGAGCATGGTCATCGTCATCAGCAAGCCTACGCCAGCACTACATATTACGAAAACGACGACCACTGTTTGTACAGACAGTCGTCTCCGTCTCGATCCACCGTGTTTCATCTTTTTTTATTGTCAGCTGCCGCCTGTCCTGTGTTTTCAACCGAAAAATACTGCTGGCTTATCAAGTGCGTGAGCAGAGCAGCAGCAGCAGCAGTTGTAGCCACTTTACACTCGCTCTTACTAAACTTGGCCTTGTCGGTGGATTTTTTTATTAGGTCCAGCTACGTTGGATTTCCTCCACCTCCAAAGTATATAATACGTCTGACCGTCAGTTATTATTATAAAATAGATCTGACCATCAGGATTACATGTACTGAAAGCACATGAAACGTACAGGATTAGAGATCACCCGTTGAGAGGGTAATCTATGAATATCATTTTTCCATAATCGATCCATTTTCGACTTCCTGTGGGTTGTGAGTAATTAATTAGTGGACGCGTGTTGTAAAGCAGAGATAACAATCAAGCACGAATCCAGATTCATATAAAGATCAACAATAAACAGCGTGTATAATTCAACGCATGGGTTCCTGGATCCGTAAACGCAAGTCATGTGGTAAAGAGAATGGCAAAGAAATCGGGCAATTAGGTTTAGATTCATAATTGGAAAGGAAAAACATATAGGCTTTGTATCTTACTTGTAAGTTTGAACGCGTGTGGAAGTCAGTTTAATGAAATAAATATTACATTAATATAGCTTCTGTTGATAATGGATTTGCAATATAGTATTGGCAATAGGAAAATGTATTCCGGAAATGATGCTAATTTTTGTGTGCAATGTATTTGTCAATTTAATGTTATAAATGACCTGTAAGCATGTGACCTGTGACAGGGTAGAAGAAGTCAGGAAAATAAAGAACAATTAGTTATAAAATCCTTTGATTTTAGTTGGCATGCTGTTTGTGTGATAATATGAGAAAACTGTAAACAGAAGTATAATTGTGTGTGATTTGTTAAATTTTTTTTCATTATTTATCAGTGGAGAGGCTGTTCAAGACACTAAAGCAAGGTATCTAAGGGCGAGCATTAGGGGTGGGCAAAATCGGATTCGGGTCGGGTTTGGGTTAATCCGATCGGGTTTCGGGTTGGACAAATATTTATCTGAATACAACCCGATCTGATTCGATACAGAACAATCATTATCAACCTATAACCAATAGACAACAAATTCATAGAGAGTATAGGTACAAACTTATTCAGGTCGGATCGGATCGAGTTAAAAAATCAGGTTGAACTCCAGTAGAATCGGATTAGGGTTAACGAATCGGATTGAGTTCGGGTTATTTAAGTTCTAATCGGGTTGGGCGAAAGCTTTAAAATTAATGCTAATTATATACCACGAAATGAAAGCTTCAAATTCAAAAGTCACAAAGGGCTAAAACTTGGGTTGGGTACTCGGGTTGGAGGCTTAGCCTTGGAGCAGCAGATCACGGATGGGTTTTTAGCAATAGATTAGTGGCAGTTGGCGGCAGCAGATGGGCGGATGTGCAACGGCAGATCGCGGACGGCTGGACGCGCAGTGGCGGGGACTGGTCAGAGTTCGGAGAGATAGGAATAGATCGCAGCACTGGAGGTGGACCGTGTGTGGCCTCCGTTGGCGGTGGCCGTTGGGAGTCAGGAGATCACGGCACTAGAGGTGTGTGTGTGTGTGTGTCTTGTGAGTGTTGTACTTTTATTTGTGTGTTCTGTGTTTGTGATTTCTTTAATAAATCACATGTGAAATACAAGTGTGCAACCCAAGAGGGAGGGTGAATTGGAATTTTAAAATTTATCCTAGCAAATCCACACAACAATTTAATCTAATGCCTTAATAAATTCGAAAACAATAAATTTAATGCAAGCACAATAATTAAAGAGTAGGGGAAGAGAAAAACGAACTCAAGGATTTTTACGTGGTTCGGCTATCCCCGCCTACGTCCACGCCTCCAAGCTCACCCGCTTGAGGATTTCACTATCCAAGCCTTTCCAAGGCTTCGACCAATTACAATTGACTTCAAGGTGTCAATGAACCTTTACAATAAGAGATTATATCCCCGATCTCTTAACCCAAGTGTTTCCCTCACTTGTACACTCACAATTTGATGAGAAATAATAAATACAATAATGAATCTCTCTCTAAGAGTAGATATACAAATTGAAGAACAATGATGAGCTAATAAATGATGAGTTACGAAAATGAAGCTCAATATATGTTGTGTGCTCTTGTTTATGCTTGCTTGGCTTTTCTTCTCTTACAAAAAATGAATTGGTTTTGAGTTTATATAGTTAGAACTCAAAAACTAGCCGTTATGTTCATTTCTGGCCGGAACCGGATCGCCGGATATGGAATCCAGTTAGCCGCTTGATGTTACCGTTACAAGCACAAATTTGAAATTTCGAACTTCCGGTCTGCCGTTTGTCGAATCTGGTTAGCCGCTTGCGTTTTGGTTGCATTCTGCCCGCTTCCGGTTTGCCGGATGTCAAGAACCGGTTAGCCGCTTTCGATTTGGTTCTGTTCTGCCCAGAAACTCAGAAAAACGGTTTGCCGGATTTCACAACCGGTTAGCCACTTGCATTTTGGTTACTTGCTGCCCGAAACCGGTTTGCCGGATTTGATAACCGGTTAGCCGGTTGCTACAGTAACTGCTACAGTGACGGCTACAGTGAAATAGTTTCTGAAATTACAGTTTGACCCTAAAAATTTATAAAACTGTATTATGACCCTAAACGTCAGAAAAATTTTCAAATATGTCCAATTTCAGAATTTCCAAATATTACTTTGCAATGCAAAAAACTTTCTGAAATGATGATTTGGCCCTAATAATTTTATTATTTTGCACAAAGATCCTTTTCAACAAAATACTCATATTTTCAAAGTTCTCAAAACCTTTCACTTTAGTCCAAAATATTCATAAATAATTGTATGGCCCAAAACATTTCAAATGTTTATAAAAATATCCAACTCCGAAATTTTATAATAATACTTATTAAAATCAAAGATTTCAAAACTTGTCATTTAAGTCCAAATTTGAAATTCAAAAACAAAATCAAAGATTTAAAACACATTTATTTTAGTCCAAAACACTTTGATTTTATAACTTCATTTTCTTATTATAAAAACACAATTTATAAATATTTGTTTAATCAATACATGTGTTTTGTTATCATCAAAATCAATATCTATAGATAAAAAAGCTAACAACATGTTGTGAATCTGTTCAACTATTAAAACTTGTGAATATGTTCTATTGTGACTATGTGAGTGTGAATGTGTGATTTGTGTATGGTGTGTGTGCGTTTAGGTTTAGGTTTAGTTATTTTTTTAAGTAACCCGATTGAGTTTTCGGATCGGGTCAGATATAACCCAATCTGATCACAACTTGATCGGGTTTACAATTTTTTATCCGATTGGGTTATATTTGCAACCCGATCCAATTCGAACCCGAAATTTTTCGGGTTGGGTGGGGTCGGATCGGATCATGTATTTTGCGCACCCCTAGCGAGCATTACTAAGGAGGTGCATTGTTGAGCGAAAAAATGATTTGTCATAGAGGACATTTGTCATTTCATATAGTTTATAAGGCATAAGTATTTTTATAGTGCATGTTTGGTTTTTTTGACACAACTTATATTAGCTGTAAACAAATATAAGTATTTTGCAGATGCGGAAGGAAATAAGGATTGCATTCAAGAACCTTCCTCTAGAACAAAAGCAGAAGTATTGTAATTGGGGCAAGAAATGTGGAAAAAAATGTTGCAAAGAAGGGCAATTTCATATTTAGGTAATGGTGGCACAAATGAGCGACGAACAAATAATGGTTGTAAGGGAATCGAGTTTTAGTAAGCTAATGGATATGAACTGTGGAAGGTTACAAAATAAACTTTGAGGGTGGTTGATAAGGTAGATGTTTCGAAGTTTGCCTTATTTGTCAAAGGAATGCAGTAGGAGATTAATGCATAGCGTTTTTCATATATAATAGGTATTAAGGATAGAGGACTTTTTGTGGATCTAACTACACTACAAGAAAATAAATAATAGATGACGGGAATTAACTGTCATAAAAGGAGGTGCATGACAGACAGTTCATTCTTTATTTATGTCATTGCCATTAATTTATGACAGAATATTTTCCGTCATAAATTCTTGATAGTATTTTACCGTCATATATCTGTCACATAATATTTTTATGTGAAAAAAATAATTAAATTTGAATTATTATTAATGGGAAATTAAATTTATTATTGGCTGGAATTTTACTGCCATTTTTTTTAATTTTTGGCGAGAAATTAAATTGTCATTTGTAAATTTATTATTAAATTTTGGTAGAAAATTTTTTATGACAAATTTTATAATAGGTATTTCCCGTCATAAAGTTAATTTTTTAAAAAAAATTATATAATGATTATAATTTATTTGTGAATTCTTGATTACAAATTTAATTAATTAATAAAAATGAATATCATCAAAAAAATAAAAGCAATTAATATTAATTAACCTCCATTCAATCCAACAAGTTATTGAAAACAAATACATCTAGTATTCAATGCCATCACCGCCAATACATAATAAAACATCCCAAATAAAAAAGAAAAAAATTCCAAAATATAAAACAATACTTAAATCTCAATTAAACTCCAAGAAAAGCAATTCAAATTCCAGCTGTTGTGCAAATTTTATTGAACTCGCAAGTGCACAAATATATTATATAATAGAGTAATAGTGACGAGTGTTGATCCCACGAGGATGTAGATTTTAATTATATGTAGAATTAATTTTGTATGAGGGTGGTTGGATTTGTGGTGATAGTGATTTAGATTATCCTAAAATTGGAATTGAAATGACGAGAATAAATTTAAGAGAAATCTATTGAAATGACGTACTTCGGTATTTAGATCCGCATCAACATGCACCATAAGCTAAATATTCTTTATTAATGTCAATTAAATCATGAAGGGGATTTTCATACCTTATGAACCACACTCAAATTAATATGGTATTAAGGGCTTATTGTACCAAATAATAATAATATTATACTAGAGAGCCGGTGAAACTAAGATGGTATCTAAACATGATTATTATTATTTGTTGACGAAAAATCAAAACATCTACAAAAATTAGAGGTGAAGAAAAAATAAACTTACCAAATAAAATTCATGACACATGTTGAGACTTTATCTTCATCTCAAGTTTGAAAGAAAATTAGCTACTCATAATTGAATTAGGGGTAAAATAGTCCTTTATTAAAATACATAAAAAATAGAAGATGGAGAAGGAATGATAGAAATGAAGCTAAAAAATGAATTCAGGGATGTCAAATTAGGGGGGAGACCCCCTTTTTATAGATATATTAAGTAAATCATGACCATCGGATTAAAAATTATTTGGACGCTTAGGATTGCGCGACGTCATCAGTCAATAGTACCCGGTTTGACCATGTGGTCCACTAACATGCTGTCATGTCACTAATCAACAGTGTATAAGAATTTTGTCCAATAGAATCGTGACACCTCATCAGTCAATGCCACATCATCGGTCAATGCCACGTCATCATTTCATATGTGTGAATAGTGTCGTAAACAATAACATAGACAGTACCGTACATGTGAATAGTATCATTTTTTCTTTTATACTCCTTCTAAGATTTTCGATTGTCCTGAGTTCAAAAGTGATGTTCGTTTTGCCGTTTGAGCTCTCGTTCATTGTGAAATGACCATGATGCCCCTAAAATGCACAAAATACGTAATTAAAATAAAATATGCATAATTAAATCATAAGAAGCTTAAATACATAAATGTAGGAATGCTAGTAAAACTTGAAGAATAAAATAACCATTTTCTCATTTATAAATATACATTTTCTAACACTCAACACACCCTCCAACCAGCTTATTACTAGTCCCTAGCAAATAAAGTGAAAACAAAATTCAAACCCAATTTTTTTTAAACACTCTTGTTTATTCAATTAGACTAATGATAACAATCAAGTAAAAGTATAAACATTATCTCTAGTCTAAAGAAACATTACACCCATATCAATCATCCACATGAATTAACCTAGTAGATTTTGTTACAATTACTTTCAAGAATGATATATCAAACCCCAAAATCTCACTGGAAGTAGTGACACTCTCACAAAGAAATTAAACCCAATAAAAATAATCACTCTAATGTACGCTAAATTTGAGAGAAAATAACATATAAATAATATCATATGCTTTCACCGAGATAAAAGAAATTTACCCAACTTAAAAATAACACGATCTAAAGTCAAAATGCTAGTCAACCCAATGTATTCATTTTTTTTACTTATTATTATTATTATTATTATTATTATTATTATTATTATTATTATTATTATTATTATTATTTTATGCATCACTACATCTTTTTAGCCCATATATGTAGCTTTTATTTCAGACTATAGCTCTCTAAAATCAGGAAGGACTTTTATTAAAATATAACGTAGGCTAAGGATATGACTAACAAATGAAGCAAAATAGAAAACAAATATATGTTTGAGAAAAAGTAGAAATATTTTGGAAATTATAAGGTGGAGTTCACCTATTATTATTATTTTTTTTAAACAACAATTTTTTTGTTTGGCACTACTTTACTGAACAAAATAGGTGATGGAACTGGTAAGATATCGGGTAATACTCTAAATTGGAGTGGGTCAAGATAATAAGTTTGACAAAGAATTTTTTTTTTTTTAAGACTCAAAAGGGTTAACTATAAATTTTTCACAAAAAGGATGGCTTGAAAGGCTCAAATGGGTCCAAGATGGTATTTCCATCATCTTTTAAGGCTCTAAATAATCTTACATATCTACTAATTAGATGGACCTCAAGATGTAGAAACACACATTTTTTCTTTTTTTATCTTAATTTTTTTTCTTTTTAGAGAGTTGGCTCAAAAAAATCTAGAGATCGTATATAAAATAATAAATTATTAAGCTGTATGAAGAATGGGCAAAATATGATACTCTCCAAGAAAAATGACAAGCTCGAAAAAAAAAACCACTTGTTATTTATTATGACATGTGCATTCCTTTAAGCAACTCATATTTGTCTCTGACATCAACATGTAGAATAGCAAACATAGTGTAACATCACTTAAGGCCAAAGATAATACAAATATTAAAATTTGAAAGTCATCATGTCATCCAATATAAAAAAAATACACAATTTTTTTTTAACGACAGTCTAACCTGCAACCTATTCTAAACATGAAAAGAAAATATGCATGCAGAAAGGTGGAAATGATGTAGAAAAACTAATTAGAAAAGTTACACTGAAAATGATAGAAAAATACTTTTTTTAATTAAGAAGATGCGTTTCTAGAGGCACTACACTCTATATTCAGCCATCTTTGACGCAAAAATTTTAAAATGCATATTTATAAAGGAGAAATTAGAAAGAATTTTTTTTTTCAAACCAAGAATATGCGTTTTTAGAGTCACTACACTCCATATTCAGCCATCTTCAATACAAAAAGTTAGGCACGGTTAGTTTCTCCAATAAAAAATTAGTAAAAACGTAATCAAGATTTCACAATTATCAACTATTCCCTCCCCCCAACAAGAACAAAACATTGCTCTCAATTTTTTAAAGGAAAGAAGTAGAGTTTAGAAGACATCACCTGGGTGGTGCAACACAGAAGAAAATATTTACAAGCGGAGAGTTAAATCTAATTTATGTTTCTTACTGTGGCTACTGTTACCATCATTATTTGAACGCGCCAACACAAAGGTCCATGGCCTGGCTCCAGTATATAAGTTTGTAACAGATCAAGTAGCTCATTAGCAGTATGAGCACAAATAAAAAGTTTTTTTGCTGTGGAAGGAATGAAATAATTTTTTATTGCATGGTTAAGAAATGCGAGGAAACCATCATAAAAGTTATTAACATTTAATAAACCGATGAGTTTCTGGTGAATGTGCAGATGGGCCTAAGATGATAATGTGATAAGTGCCTCTAGAGTTGAAAGATCTCATGGTAGGAAAATAAAAGCATCGACATGATTAAGTATTTCAGTTATTCTTTCTTACATACTTGAGACAACTAACTCTTCTCAAGTCGGTAAGTCAGACAAGCTTCCCAAAGTTTTTAGGGCCCTTGGAATGATTTCTAACACTTGGCTTCCTCTAATAAAAACAGCTTCTGAGACCAATTTTGATAACCCTCAGTAACCTCCTCCATATACTAAATGTAATTTTCTCTCTGCTATACTTCGACCATGATTTATGGCTGACTCAACGAACTCTTTATGTTTATCATAGTTAAATCCAGAAAGTACATAAATGTTCTTGAATTGTTTGTCGGGAGTAGTTGCCATTGAGATACTTCTCAAAAATAATTTGTGAGTGCTTAAAAAAAGTCATATTTAAGAATTTTGGTGACAGTAGGTCACAACTGCGTATAAGGTAGCATGTCAATGTCAATTAACGTGGAAAGCACATGGCTCAAGAGTCAAAAGTAACAGTAAAAAGGAAAAAAATTATTAAAGACAATATTACAAATGATAAAACAACACTGAAATAAAATAACAATGAAGTAAAATGATATTTACAGGTAGTTGCGACTGTGGCTCACATCTTCTTCTAGTTTTACGTCCAGAAACGGCTTAAACGCCCTCTACGGGTCGAGAATAGGCTTCCCATCCAGTTTTCTTATAAACTAGCAAACAGAGTCATTTATAGTTAGATTCCCGAGACTATATCGTGCATGCTCTTTCTTGAATAATGGTCGTAACTGGAGAATCGCTTCTTATACATATCCATTGGGATGCGTTTCAAGAGACAAAATGATATTATTTAATGACTCCTTATTCAAGTCATCCCTAATGAATTGAATCTTATCTTCAATATTATCAGACACCATTCGTAAAGAATATAGTTTTTTTATAGCAACTCATTTTGGCGCACTTAAGACAAGCAATAGAAATTCTTCGAGTTCTTCGTTTTTTTGCATATTTCCTTTACCACAACCACGCGTGTATGCAATAAATTTTGGAGGTAACTCACCTGTCAATCGCACTTTGGCCTCAATTAACTAGCGGATGTCAGCAGCTATATTATTCCTCATGAGCAATCGCATGCTTTCGAACTGAACTTTATAAATTTTAAGGAGGGCATTCTGAGGAAGTGAAGGGAATCGATTGTGAAGCTTTGCTAGAATCTCGTTTCTGTCCATACCTTCCCCTCAAAAGATCAGTTTTTATGGGAAACTGAAGTAACCGACTTGATTGTCACGGATTGCCGTTGTCTGCCAATACGCCAGGGTAACAAACTAAAGCACACAAATAAAGAAAAACAAACTAAAACGTATAAAGAAAATTAAAATCATCCTTTTATTAAATTTACCTCAAACTCCAACTGGATGTTGTAGACACCTCTTTCAATGTCTTTGAGTTGGCTTTCTAAATCCTCAACATGGGATACTAACTCTGGTGGTTGTAGAGCCCAAATATGATGTATTTTATAAAATTGAATCTGCCTTTTGAGATGAGATTTTACACGTTGAAGTGGTCTAAGAATGTCCAGGAGGAATTGTTCTGCCATGGCACTCATGATTAACAATGATAAGAGAAAACTTAAGAGTTAAACAAACACACTTATGCAAAAATAATTTCAATTAGCAAAAGAATAGTAAAAAGAAATAACAAAAAATTAAATCTCCGAAAAGAAAAAAATCTTAATTCAAATTTGGTGGATCACTCAAATTTATTTCAATGTTCTCTCCATGTGGTTGGTACTCTAAATATAGCTTTAATCTTTGACCGTTAACTTTAAACGTGACATCGTTCTTTGGGTCCTTAATTTCAATTACCTCATGTCAAAAGACAGTGTGGACAATAGATGGGCCAAACCATCGATAGCGTAATTTACCTAGGAATAGGTGCAAGCGAGAATTGAATAAAAGCACTTTCTGACCTGGAGTGAAAGATTTTCTCATAATTTGCTTGTCATGAAAGACTTTCATTCGCTGCTTGTAAATTTTGGCATTTTCGTATGCATCATTGTGAATTTCTTCAAGGTTTGTCAATTGTAATTTTCTTTCTGAGCTAGCTTGCTATATGTCAAAGTTGAATTTCTTAATGGCCCAGTACGCAAGATGCTCGAGTTCCACAGGTAGGTGGCAAACTTTTCCATACACTAGCCTATAGGGTGACATCCCAATCGAGGTCTTAAAAGCCGTTCTATATGCATCATCAAGTCTTAATGACCAATATTTTCTATCTGGCCTCACCGTCTTTTCTAATATGTGCTTTATTTCTCGATTGGAGATCTCAACTTGGTCACTGGTTTGCAGATAATATAGGGTCGCCATTTTGTGAATGATTGAGTACTTTATTAAAAGAGTTTTGAATGCTTTGTTACAAAAGTAAGCACCACCATCCTTGATTATCGCTCGAGAGAATTTAAAGCGTGAAACAATGTTGATTTTCAAAAATCCTATTAGCAGTTTGTGATCATTGATTCAACATGGAATTGCTTCTACCCATTTTAATACGTAGTCAACAACAACCAATATGTATTGATGGCCAAAAGAAGGGGGAAAGGGTCTCATGAAGTCGATGCCCCATTCATAAAAAATCTTAACCACTAAAATTGGATTAAGTGGTATCATATTCCTTCGTGTAATGCTCCACATTCATTGACACCTCTCACATGAAGAACAGAAAGTGTAAGCGTCTCAACATATAATTGGCCAATAGAACTTTAGTAGCTGTTTTCTTAACACTGAAATAGCATCCACAAGCTTGTTCATGGTAGAATGAAAGAATATTCTGAATTTAACTTTCTGGGACACATCGTTTAATAATTTGATCTGCATAATACTTGGATAAATAAGGGTCATCCCAAAGAAATTTTTTATTTTCGCAAAAAAATTGGCCTTTCTCATACCACGGTAATACTTCCACACTCTTTAATTGTTTATCTGGAAATGACTCATTCAATGATAATGATTCTATAATTGTCGCAAAATAGAGACGAGAGAGATGGCATGCCATAACATTTTCTGTGCTTTTCTCATCTTTAAATTTCAAGTCGAAATCTTGCAAAAGTAACACCTAACGAATTAGTCTAAATTTTGCATATTCTTTACGAAAAGATATTTAAAAGCATCATGATCGATGAACATAATTATTTTACAACCAATGAGATGAGATCAAAATTTCTCTAATGCAAACACTACTGCTAGCATTTCTTTTTCAGTAGTTGAATAGTTCTACTGTGCATCATTCAATATCATACTAATATAGTAAATAATATGGGAAATTGGATCAACTCTTTATCCTAATACTGCTCCTACTGCATAATCAGATGTATCACACATGAGCTCAAATGGTAAGCTCCAGTTTGGGGGCTGAATGATGGGTGATGATGTTAATAACTACTTTAATTTTTCAAATGCCACAAGACATGAATAATTAAAAATAAAAAGTATATCTGTAGTAAGTAGATTGCATAAGGGTCTAGAAATTTTGCTAAAATCTTTAATGAAATGTCTATAAAAACTAGCATGCCCAAGGCAAGATCTTACTTCTCTGATTGTTTTAGGTGGAGAAAGATTGGAAATGAGATCTACTTTGCTTGTCAACCTCAATACCTTTGCTTGAAATGGCTCAAAATGAAGTGATCGAGAGCAATACATTGTTTTATCATAAAATGACACTTCTCCTAATTTAAGATTAAGTTTTTCTCGATACATCTCTACAGAACTAGCGTTAGTTGATGTAAATATCGATCAAACAAATTACCAAAGACAGAAAAGTAATCCATAAAGACTTCAAACAATCGTTCAACCATATAAAAAAAAATGCTCAACATACATCATTGAAATGTAGTAGGTGCATTAAATAATCTAAATGACATTTTCCTATATGTAAAAGTGCCAAAAGGGCAAGTGAAGGTGGTATTCTCTGGATCTTTTGGTGCTATGAGAATTTGATTATATCCTGAGTAGCCATTTAAGAAGTAATAAAATTTATAATCTACTAATCTATCAGGCATTTGATCGATAAGTGGTAAAGGAAAGTGGTCTTTACGTGTGACAAAATTCAACTTTCTATAATCAATGCATACGCACCATCCTGTAGTCGCTCTAGTAGGTATCAATTCATTATCAGCACTAGTAACTATTGTGACTCCTGATTGGGGACAATATGTACAGGACTGACCTATGAACTATCAGAAATGGAGTAAATGATACATGCATCTAATAGCTTAAGAACTTCAGTTCTAACAATTTCTTTCATGCTAGGATTTAGCCGACTTTGCATTTCCCTAGTAAGTTCAGCATTTTCATCAAGGTGAATGTAATGCATGTAATCTACTGGGTTTATACCTTTGATGTCTGCTATGGTTTATCATAATACTCCTTTGTGCTCTTTTAGAACATCCAACAACTTATCTTTTTGTTGGTCATTTAAGAATGATGAAATGATTACCGGTAGAGTACCTTCTTCTCCCAAAAATGCATATTCCAAAGTGTTGGGTAATGGTTTGAGCTCGCGTTTCGATGGTGATTCTGATAATATGAAGAGTTTTTTCTCTGATGGTGCTAGTTGTTCAACTCTTGACTTCCATTTATTAGTATCCATGGATAGTGCTGAGTCAAGTAGGGCATTGACCTCATCCACTGATATGTCAATATCAAAATTCAAAACAAAGTGAGTTAAGCATGTTTCTAAAGGGTCATCACTAAGATTTGAAAGAAAAGTATTATCAATTATTTCCTCTATTAAATCCACGTCAATAATTTCATCATCTGCATTGTGAGGTTGTTTGGCAATATTAAAGATGTTTAGCTCCATAGTCATGTTGCCAAAAAATAACTGCATATTTCCAGTTTTGCATTAAATGTGAGCATCGACAATTGTCAAGAAAGGTCGGCCGAGAATAATGAGGATGTGTTTCCTAGAATCCTAGATTGGTTGAGTGTCAATTATAATAAAATCAACCGGAAAATAAAAATTTTCTACCTGAATAAACACATCCTCCACAATACCACGAGATATTTTCATGGACCGATCTGTAAGCTGTAATACCACTGAAGTTGGGTGTAATTCTCCAAGTTCAAGTTTCATAAATACTGAATAAGGTAACAGATTTACACTAGCTCCTAAATCCAACAAAACATTCTCAATTGTGTGGTTCCTTATACTACATGAGATAGTGTGGGAGCCTGAGCCTTTGCATTTTAGAGGAATTTTGTGTTGGAGTGTAGAACTAACTTTTTCTGTTATGAACGTGAATGTTTCTCTTTTTAGTACAAATGTCTTTAAGAAACTTGACATAAGATGAAACTTATTTTATAGTATCAAGTAAAAGGATGTTAACACTTACTTGTTTGAAGATCTCAAATATCTTACTTGTAGATTTTCTTTTCTTTCCTTTAGCTAACCTATAAGGAAATAAGGCTTTAGGAACATATTTTCGTGGGTTGGTTTCTTCTTTCTATTTCAATGGTGAGTCATCAATATTCACATGTACAATTTGATTTTCTTACCGGTATCTACTTTATCGTCGACTTCTTTTTCTTTTCGCAAGGTCATCATTACTTTGACCTCTCCATGCTGCTATAGTGAACTGGTACTTACTTCATGCACTCTTTTAAAATTAGACAATGGTTGACTTGGAAACTTACTTTTTTCAACAATCATTGCTAAGTCTGAACTGAAGAAGCAAGCTGTCCTACCATCTTCTCGAGACTTGAAACTAATTGGGCTTGTGAGTTGAAGCCTGCTCTCATCGCATTTTGTAGTTCATCAATGGTGTTGCTCAATCATGGAATGAATAAGATTCTTGAGATTATGGAATGAATCTTCATATGATCTGGGTTGAGAGTAGTTCTGGTTTTGATTGTATGGTTTAAAAGAAGGCTCAGAGGCTTGAGGAATTAGTTGCATTGATAGAATTGGAGCTGCTGATCCATTCTGTTGGAATCCTTGAGACCATGAAAAATTACGGTGGTCTCTCCATCTAGAGTTATATGTGTTGGAGTATGAGTTGTAATTTAATAGTTTTCTTATTACACCTATGGCATTGGCTTGATCTGAGTATGAGTCATGGTCATGTGGTTCTGTTGATTTAGCAGTCGTTAATGATGCTATTTGTTAAGAAAGACCTTTAATTATCGCTTTGACTTCTTTAATTTCTGAACTTGACTCGCCAGTGTGAACCTTATTTACTCCCTGAATTCTTTTAGTATTCCTGAGCGATTAATTCCGTTGTTAGAAATTATCTGCTTGTCGCTGGAAGAATTCCCAAATCTCATATGTAATTTTTGACATTAGCTCTCCTCCACTTGTTGCCATTAGCCATTCTTGAACATGTGGTAATAATCCTTCCAAAAAGTATTGGCATTGGTGCCATTTCTCATACCCATGATGTGGACACTTCAAGAGTAGCCCATTGAATCACTCTATGTTTTGAAAAATTGTCTGTCTTCTTTCTAGGTAAACTCTAAGATTTCCCTGCGAATAGCATTGGTTTTATGCCGTGGAAAATATTTATTCAAAAATTTTGTTACCATTTGTTCCCATGATGTAATGTTTATTAGCAGACAATGTATTGAGCCATGAACGAGCTCTATCCTTTAAAGAATATGGCAATAGTCTAAGTTTAACATCATTGTCTGAAAAATTCTCATATTTAAATGTTTGACAAATAGCATGAAAATCATTCAAATGATTATATGTGTCATCATTTTCTAGGCCATAGAATGTTGGGAGACAATTTAGCATACTAGGCTTTAGTTCAAAACTCCTAGTAGCTATATTTGGGTATCTTATGCATGATGTACTCAAATTAGCTAAAGGACTGAAATAGTCCTTAAATGGCCTCTCCTGTGGTGGTTGTTGTTGTTGCAAATCCATTTCACTTTCATTTTTAATTACAACGTGTTTGTGTGTACGGAATATTTTTTTAAGTTCAAGATCTATATGTTCAAGATTAGGTAATTACCTTCAACCATGCATGGAAAGAAGACAAAAAAGGGAACAAAACAAATAAAAATAAAGAAGAAGGAGAAATTACGGTACTAAACTTATCCCACTGTTACAACCTTTCTATAAAAACACACTAAAATAAATACGTTAAATATATTAACTAAAAATAAATTAATAAGATAAAGAAAAAAATTTTAAAAAAATAACTTGAAAATTAAATTATAAAATTTTAAAGAAGAGAGAAAAAAATTCTTAGCTCAAAATGTAAATTCACTCTTTTTTATAAGGATGTTATCATTCGTATATCCTATAGATGCTCTGTTATAAAAAATACTATAATACTTTGAGGGTGTATCAATCGTCCACCCTAAACTGACAAAAGCTATCTGCCGACCACCAAACCGTTAGCTACCGTTTGAAATTTAACGGAATAATAGTGAATTGACGATTTTACCCTTAACAATTATCATTTGTATACCCTTAAATTATTTTATTATCACTTGTATACCCTTAAATTCTTTTATTATCACTTGTATACCCTTAAATTCTTTTATTATCACTTTTATACTCTTAAATTATCACTTGTATTATATGAAAAGGCCAAATTACCCCTCTGACGTTATCTTATTTAAACGGTAAGTAACAGTTTGGTGGACGACAGATACATTTTGTTAACTTAGGGTGGACGATTGATACACCATCAAAGTAATGTAGTATTTTTGATAACAGAGCATGTATAGGTTATATGAAAGATAATTTTTTTTAAATTAAAAAAGTTACAAGAAAAATAACTAAAAGAAATTTTTTTACAAAAATTAATTCTACAAATTAAAATAACTTACCTCCCCGGTAACGACGCCAAAAACTTGTTGTGTAAATTTTATTAAACTCGCAAGTGCATGAATATATTGTAGAATAGATTAATGGTGACGAGTGTTAATCCCACGAGGATGTGGATTTTAATTATATATAGAATTAATTTTGTGGTGAAAGTGACTTAGATTATCCTAAAATTAGAATTGAAATGACGAAAATAAATTGAAGAGAAATATATTAAAATGACATACTTGGGTATCTGGATCCGTATCAATATACACCATGAGCTAAATATTCCTTATTAATTCTAATTAAATTATGAATGGAGTTTCCACACCTCATGAACCATGTTCTAATCAATATGGTGCTAAGAGCTTATCGTGCAAAATAATAATAATCTTGTACTAGGGAACCGGTGAAACTAGAGCGGTATCTAGACAAGATTATTATTATTTGTCGACGAAAAGTCAACATATCCACAAAAATTAGAGGGGAAGAGAAAATAAATTTACTAAATAAAGCCCATGGCACATGTTGAGACTTCACTTTCAACCCAAACTTGAAATAAAATTAGCTATTCGTAATTGAACTAGGGGTAAAATATGAATTTATTAAAATACGTAGAAAATACAAGATGGAGAATGAATTACAGAAAATGAAGCTCAAAAATGAATTCAGGGATGCCAAATTAGGGGGAAGACCCATTTTTTATAGATACATTGAGTAAATCATAGCCATAAGATTAAAAACAGATTGGACGCTCAGGATCGCGCCATGTCATCAGTCAATAGTACGCGGTTTGACCACGCGATTTAAACGGTGAGAGGGTTTGAACACGCCGTTTGAACAGTCAACCACTTGAACAGTGACACGGTTTGGTTGAAAATAATCCTGTGTTTATGCATGTACCGTACGCGCGATTTTTGGTCCACTAATATACTACTATGTCACCGATCAACAGTGTATAAAAATTTTGTCCAATAGAATCATGACACCTCATCAGTCAATGTCACATCATCGGTCAATGCCACGTCATCGTTTCGTATGTGTGAACAGTAACATGGACAGTATCGTACATGTGAACACTGTCATTTTTCCTTTTATGCTCCTTCTAAGGTTTTCGACTGTCCTGAGTTTAAAAGTGATATCCGTTTTGCCATCTGAGCTCTCGTTCATTGTGAAATGACCATGATGCCTCGAAAATGCATAAAATACTTAATTAAAATAAAACTCGCATAATTAAATCATAAAAAACTTAATTATATAAAGGTAGAAATGTTAGTAAAACTTGAAGTATAAAATAACGATTTTCTTTTTTATAAATATACATTTTCTAACAAGCAACACCAGCCACCAAGCCATGTTACCCAACAAAACTTCCAAATATTAATGAAAATATTTCAACAGCACGACTTCTAGCAAGACTCCAGCACCAATACTATCTTCTAATAGCACTCTAATTCCAGCATCAAATAAGTTAAAAGTCACAGATGAAACTTGTATGAGCGAAATCGTCCACATTAATAAAGAGTAACTGCTGCTCTTTCTGCTGTTGTAAAAGAGCCTCATTACGGTCTGTCAGCTTAGCAATAATGGCAAAAGTAATTCCAGCATGTATTTTTTATCCAGCAGGGCCAAATCCTCATCCTTAAGGGCTAAGATATCGAATGAGATAAAAAATAAGTAAAAGGTAAATACAAGGGATGCTAAAACAAAAGTAAACCTAAAACTGCAAGGAGAAAGAACCTCTTTTTCCACTACTAAGAGTAATATAAGATGTAACTGCAATTGATGCTGCAGACATTATTTGTCTTTTAGATTGCACAGGTGATGATCATGCTTCATCCCTTTCCTTTTTAGTCTAGTAATTACATGAAAAACAACATCATATTGAGGGCAAATCAATATGTTAAGGTCAGTGAGCTGCTCAAGTAATTATTTAATTACAATTTGTACTATATCAAAGAGAAGAAGACATAAAATGTAAACGTGTATTTCTTTAGAGGAAGAAAAAATGAAATTTGCCAAGGCTCAATGTGTATTTTTTGGATAAATACATTTTATAGAGATAACGGCAAGCCTATAAACTAATTATATATAAAATCAAATTATTTAGCTGCAACCTCATATTTCCATTAACTTTAGCTAGCACAATAAAATATGTATACATACTGGATATTCACTGACTCACTTAAAGCAACATGAGAAAGTTGGACATGAGGATCATTCGCAAGTGATCTGTTAAGGTCCAATATTGATTGCTTGCTGCTGCCTCTAAAATAGTTCGGAACCTGCTCTTCAAGCATTGCAACTGTTCCCCTCCCAGAGTGTGTTGTCATAGACAACTATACAGCCCACTTTGAACAACTTCATCAACCTCTCATGTAGTTACAGCAGTTGTCCTTGTCGACATCCACAAAAGCATAGTCAAAACTGACTTCATTTTCACTTTGCAGCAGATTCCAGAAAGGATATTTGTTTAGAAACAAAAGTCAATTAAATGGAAGAGTAATGGAAGGAACAAAGATACATATTTCAGAGTATTAAATCTTTACATCTTTTAGCAGCTGATCAAGAACTAATAGTGCCTCGGACTCAATAAAATTTATCTTGTGATCAACTCCAGCCTTTTTAATGATAGGTAATCCTATTTCATATGTCTCACAATTCACATCAATTGTTGTAATATGCAGTATTTTGTTTCTAGTCATAAATAACTCGGGAGTTAAGTGCATGATAATAAGATGTTAACATAATTTAACCAAAGCCATAACATATTATTGGAACACTGTATTAATAAATTCAATTTTATAACATCACGGATGAAAATGGACTATTTACCTAACCATCCTCTGGAATTGTGAGTGCAGTGAGAAGAAGAGAATATCCAGTAAAAACTCCAATTTCAATAGTTTTCTTTAATTTCAACCTCATATTTCCATTAATTTTTTTTATCTTTTTTATTCTTTTTTAGAATGAAACACAAAATTGAAAACAGAGATGAATATATAGCTACACTGATGAAATCAAAATTATTGATTCAAAACTAAAACATAAAAAAAGGAAATAAAAAAGTGAAGAAATGTTACCTAGGCTTAAAACTCTAGCTCCTGTTCCAGCCACCACACAATAGCCACTGCCGCTATTGTTTTTAATCTTTTATGTCGATCTCCACCACTATTAGAACCATAAAGACCCGCCCATCAAATCCCAGCCATAAAGAGCACTGATTTGCTGCAAGAATCACAAAACACGACTACTAAACATCAGCAAAACCTCCACCATCGTTCACTATCTTCTAGTGCGATTTACCAGCCACTACCAACAACACATTACTCATCATTAGTTGTATCTATTTGGTTACCTCCCTCTTCCAGCCCTTTCCCCTTTTTCTGGAATTGAAGCCAAAAGTCAATACCGGCTCTTTTGTAATTTTCGATCAAATGCTCGTGAATCGAAGAGAACCTCTAGCAGGATGTTGACTTGTGGCCTATGGATGGGATTCGAAGGTCGACTCTTTTACTTAGGTTAATTGGTTGTGAATGTAGGAATTTTGTTTGATCATGAGTGAAGAAGGTTTGAGCTTTTAGGGTTTCAATTTTTTAAGTTAAGAGAGGGAGTGATTTCTTAGGTTGAGAGAGGATTTTTAACTTAGAATATTTTGTAGTATTTTTCTAAAACTCACCGTTTCAATTCCCTCATTTAATTTTTTACATCATTTAAATTATTAATAAAATTATAACACACTGTTTTATTTTTCTTTTAATAAAATATCACACCAAAATTTTGGTCAAATACGGTCAAATTAATATTTTTATCATAATTTCTTGATAAAAAAATTCAATCATAATTCTATCATAAAATTTTGATAGACAATAATTCTATCATAAAACTATCATCAATTCATAACAAACCAAAATTCTATCATGATTCGATCGTATTATAATGATAGAAGTCAAATCCTTCATAAATTGTCTGTCATATATTACTAATTTTCTTGTTGTGTTGGTGATATGGTGGATTTGGTAGGGTATGTAGATAAGTATGATGCAACATCGCGAGGTATAAATATTAAGACATTATCTCGTATGCTGAGAAAGTCGAAGAATGCAATGACGAATTCAATGTGACATTTACATTGTTTACACTTTAATCACTACTTTGTCTGATGGGTGGTGTTCATATAAGTTCCCAAATTTTGTTTTCTGTTATATATTTTAAGTTAATTACGTCAAGGAATTGGGCAACTTTTTTGTGTTGGCCGATTGATGGAAATGATAACGAGGTATGAAGAAGAAAAAATTGCATATATTGGTGGATGCTTGTTTTTCTTGAGGTATGATTTAGTGGTCAAAGTGGCGGGTTGATGTCATATACTGTGAATGAGCTTTTAATGATTGAGACGTAAAAAGTTTTGTTTTTCCTTTCTAGCAAATGATGTGTTAACTATTTGGGAACAAATAATTGGGTTGATTGAAAATAAATAACTATAGTCCAATGCAAATATTTATAGTTAGGCATATGAAAATTTTATTCTTTTAATTTAGATACTATATATCAACGTAGTTGCCTACTCAAAGATACTAAGAGACCCAAAGAATTGTTCGGTTGCAGTGTGGAATTCAAATGAAATGAAAAGGTTTATAAAGTGGTTCGAGAAGAATAGCAGCAACTCAAAAGAGAAGGTATTAAGATATTTTATTCACTAGCATCAATTAAAGAGGGTTAATGCATGTAATATCATGGATATTATGTTGTTGTTGGTGGAGATTGGAAAATTTCCCACTACCTAAACATGACAAGAATAATGAATAAATGTGTTGGGATGTGAGAATCAAAAGGATTAATGATTGGGTTGGATTTGGTTTGTATTTTTGCCTCCTATTCGGATTGAATGTGTTCACTGATTCATTAGTGACTGAGAGCGACACGAGTATTAAATTGAAACCAAAACAAATTCATAGTTGTATTGGTTAAATGCATGCATAATTTAATACAAATGTGTTTTAAAGTTCTTAAATTTAAGTCTAAAACCGTGGATGTGTTAAAGATTTTTTTTCCTTTGATTTGGGAGGATTAACATTAACATTGAGTTGAATATTTGTTAATTTGCAGTTAGACATAAAACTTTGATGGTTTTTATGTTCAATAATCTGGTAAAAATGTATAGATGATATCATTTACGTATTAACATTATTTAATTTGTGGAAAATAGATTTGCAGATGTTTTATATAAGTCGTGGTAGTAGGTATTAAGCAAGGTAGTTAGGTGTTTGGTTTAAGGTGACATGATTACATGATTATTAAGTGGGTCGTGTCAGGTATTTCGTTATTTTGGCGACAAGACTACATGATTAAATTGAAAGTGAATCAAACATGAATTTTTACCTTCGAGCGACAACCTCTAAGGTACTGCACTTGGTTTGTGTCTTGTTGTATGCGACCATATTTATATAATATTTTTAGTATTGTTGATGATTTCTTGTTCTAAGCTTTCTGGCACTAGGTTACTGTGATGAACATAGTTGGTTATAAATTTATTGGTTAACCCATCTAAAATCATTTAATGCAACACTGGTCAAATGTTGACTATATGTTATGTTATTGGTATAAGTTTTAATTTCAATAGTATGAATTACATTTATCCACGTTTGTGTAGGTATCAATACTTGAAGGTATGGAGGAAGTGATGAACGAAGTAACAGGCGAATGTTCAGGCGATGGCTCATGGGCTGGTTTTGGTTATTGTTCCTTGGATAATCCACTGTATTGTTCATATGAATGGCATGTGGATAGTGAAGAGGATGGGCCCATGGATTATTCACAAGAGGGTGTAAAAGATATGCGGTTACAAGTTCCCCTAATATATGAGAAGGTTAACAACATTTTAGCTTGGGTTGATTGTATATCATTTAGAGTTGATAGTTTTGCATCTCGAGTTGATAGTAATTCATATCATCTTAAATGCCTATTTCAGATGACATATGAGATATTGGGTAGTTTGAAACAATAGAATGATGGTTCGTGTGGTAAGCATCTACATAGAAAATAAAGATATGACTTGGGATACTTAGATAGAACAATAGTTTGAGTTGCATTAATTAGCAATGGTTCAGATATTATAAACGGTGAATTGATATCGGATGATATTTTATGTAAAACGAATGCCATTAATTATTCTGAATGGGATCTGAGCGGCAGCTCTTACATTTGAATGATATTTGGTCCAAGGTAGTGTAGTGTGGTTCACTTATGTAATGGTATATGTGAACAGATGACATGTGAAGAAGAACATGAAGATGTCACACATATTGGTCATCTTAGCCGAGTGCATTTTGTTGTCCCACGACCTGTATATGATGGTGACCTCAAGTTGATTACATATATAATGAGTGAAGATCTAGATAAATGCTAATTAAAATTCAATATTGACTATAGTTTTATGTTGCAAGTTATGTAATGTCAAATTTTTTTTTTAGTTTTTCTTATTGGCACCATCAGCGATATCGATTGTGTTGGTTCTTGTAATATGTAGAGAGGTCATAGTTCAAACAAGGATAAACAGGGTTTATCAAAACGAAATGCTATCTCTTTATCCTAAATGCTTAATTCACGGAAGGGGGGTAGTAGTTTATAATGTGTATGAATTGTCAAACTTATTAAGTTAAATTATTTAATACCCTAAAGGTGATTTTTGGAAATTTAGATAATTTCGATTGCTGCGAAAACACTCTCTATGAAGGATTGGCCAAAAAAAGAGAACATGCATTGCAATTGGTTTATTCCAACTTATTTTTCAGTATGAGTTATTGATGTCTTTATTATGTTAAGTGCAATAAACATGTTTGTGATGATTTAATAAAACAAATTGGGCTACCGCATTAGGTTGATTGTGAACTTAGTGGATGGTGTTATCAGAGAACACTAGCATGAGTAAAGTAGGCAGAGGTTCCGAGTTTCGACAATATTACATAGACAACCTAACACACTATGTTGAGGTAATTGCATTAATGTTTGGAAGACTATGTAGAAAGTGTAGTTAGGTATATTGGATTAAGTATTGGGGTTGTTCAATTTTCAAATATTCATTCCCATAAAGCATGGGCATTCCTATTGGTATGTACTTGTTGTTGACCTTCGTTGTTGCTGTGTTGAGATTTGGAATCCATTTGCCAACATGTCGAATGAAAATGACTTACAAATGGACACAAATTGCATAATGAGTGATAGTTATATGAAATGTGCACGTATTAAAAGGTTAAGTAAGTGATACATCTTATTAATAAACAATTACATGCATTGTTTGCACATGTCATTCATATTGTGATTTGAGGTGCTTATTACTTTATAACTCATCGAATATAATCATATTCTAAGTATGACATGTGAAGGTATTTACATTTGTTATGTTGCTCAGGCAGTTTTGTGGGCAATAAAGTTGTTGCGGAATTTTATTTTTACTTATAAAAAGGTTAATTTAGAAAACGTGGATAATGATATCTTAGTTCAGTATTGTAGGGAATTTCTTACTGTTATAGTCATTAATATGCAGTGTGATAGTTGTAGTTTAGAACGATTGTATGTGCAATCGTCGTTATCTATGTATGCATAATATTTCATTATGGTCCGGAGGTTGTAACAACATTAGATTGAAATAGATATCATCATAATGTAATTTTTGTAACTTAGGAATAAACAATTTTCTGTTAGTATCTAATAGAGTTGTTTGCATGGACGTGCAGCTTCGTGCACTGGATGCTTTGCTGAAAGATGAATTAAAGATTGTTTATGGTGGAGAGTTTAAGTTTGAGAAATTTGTAGTTAATATTAAACAACAGTTACCAAGGAACCTAAAGTTTATGATTGTGGTTTGTACATTATACACTATATAGAGAATTAGGACACTTATACGGACTTTGATTACAAGGTTGTGCACTATAATTGTCCATTATGTTGGTTGTGATGGTAAATGTCAAGTTATAGTAACACAATTATAACATGATTTTTCTTAACAGTATGAAATTAGTGTTGGCACTAGAACTCGTTAAATCTGAGATGAACATGACAAAGAATAATGTGTTGCAGACTTCAAGGAATTTTTGTTTAGGTATAAAGTTGTTGAAATTAGTAGGTTCGATTCATACGAAATGATGCATCACAACCAATGTATGCGATCTTAATGCGTGGGACATGGCCGAAGGAACTAATATTGGTTGTGTGACAGTAGAAATAGGACATTAATGAAGTTGGCTTTATTGACAAAAGCTATCTGCCGACTACCAAACCGTTAGTTGTTGTTTGAAAGTTAACAGAATTATAGCGAATTGACTATTTTACCCTTGAAACTTAAATTAAAGTAAATGAAAATTATCACTTGTATTATATGAAAATACCAAATTACCCCTCCTATGTCATCTTATTCAAACAACAAGTAGCGGTTTGGCGGACAGCAAATATATTTTTCAACTTAAAATGGACAATTGATACACCTTCAAAGCGTTGTAGTATTTTTGTCAACTTAAGGTGGACGATTGATACACCCTCAAAGTATTGTAGTATTTTGGTCAACTTAGGGTGGATAATTGATACACCCTCAAAGTGTTATTATCACTTGTATACATTTAAATTATCACTTGTATCATATAAAAATACTAAATTACCCCTCTGATGTCATCCTATTTAAACGACAAGTAATAATTTAGTGGACAATAGATATATATTGTCAACTTAGGGTGGACGATTGATACACCCTCAAAGTGTTATAGTGTTTTTTATAACGGAGTAAATTAAGGGTATACGAATGATACTTTTCCTAAATAGTAAAACACACATTGTAAATTTGATTATGTGGTTATGAAGGCTTGATATACCATGGAGCAGTTCGAATATTTTTAGATTATTAAACACTTTCAACTGACATATTAATCAGCAAAATGATGGACTAGACATGGACTCAACTAACCCACATTAGATTTGCAGGTAGATGGATTGATTTGTAATCAAGTTCACTTAGCTGTACATTATATTACATTGGGTCTAAATATTATCTACAATATCGTGGATCAGAAATAGATTACTTTTCATTTTGTAAAATGTGATATGAAAACACCTTTACGTTTGAACAAATGCACAAAACTCACTTATTATGTTACTTCAACATGGCACGCACGAGGAGCATAAATTGGGTCGACTATTGGAGTCTGTGTTTAACCTTATTAGCAAACCATTGTGTACAATCTGCTTTCATGGAGTATATGATGCGAACTTGGAGTTAGAAGCAATAAGTTGGCAAAATTAGGGAAGCCATAACACTCAGAGGCAATCTTAATGTGCATACGAGGATCGAAACCATATGCTCATAACTCCACAGTACAAAACCGATCCACCCCATTTTAACACATTTGGAAATATTTCTTTTATCCAATATCTCACTCAAAACAACTAAGATACATATAAAGTTTAACATAATGAACTATGTTAATGGTTTCTAATATAACTAATTTTTTATTGCAAGGTCACTCGTATAGTCATAAGGGAAATCGAGTGAAGAGTAGTTGGAACCCAAAATGGAAATTCATGCCATAATATGTGTTTCTTCATAAAGCTAATTAAGGAAATAACATGTGTCGCAATATAATAACTATTTAAGGTAATGACATGTAATAATTAATGATGTAGTATTATGGACAATTTAATGTGATGTTATCTATGTTAAAACACGCAAAAACCAATTAGATAGAACTAATGACCTTATTATAATGGTTAACACTATGATTTCAAGTTTCATAGATGCTCGAGGATGAACCAGAGCCATGTTAAACACACACAAGTTGCAACAGAATAACCCCGTCGACCGTAGCACAAATGGAAGTCTACAGCATGCAAGGTCATAAAGGCAGAACATCAAAGAAGAAACCTAAGTTTTGGGTATTTCAAACCAATTACAATGGATGAAGATCTTATAGGACACACATAACCAATAAGAAGTTAGTAGTTCTAGTTTCCCTGTTTCGAAAGGGAATCGATGCATTGTAGATACGGAATATGCAAATCAAAAAGGAAGGTAAGATAAAGTTAATGTATACAAGACATAAAAATATACCCCGAAGCATCAATAGGAAGTTGTCGATTTGTGGATCAAGACTTGATAATTTGGTGAAAGATAATTATACAGGGGATGCATCTAAATTTGATAAGGCAAGGGAAAAATCCAACCTACTGGGAAGATGACGAAGAGTGTGAATTGCCAAATGATTTGAATACAAGTGGAAACATAGGATATAACGGCTCGAGTGATAAAAGTATAGCATATAAAGCACCATAAGACGTAATATTATCTATCGTAGATAATGTTGGTGTAAAGTTTGACAACAATTATAAGCAGATGATGGTTATGCACGAAGGCCATATATTTTGTAATGGGAATCGATTCAAGAATTACGTGAAGGCAATGACGCAACAAATGGGTTGAAAATTGTGCATTATGGACAACAATAAGGATTGTGTATTGTAAGAGTACTCTGACTTTAGATGTGATTGATAGATCGAAGGAAGAAGAATGCTTGGGTGTCAAATTTTCATTGTCACCAAGTATAGACCAAACCATGATTGCATACTGATAACTCTTGGAAATGAGAGTTATTACATCAATTCTAGACTTGAATCAAGGTCATTTAGAGAACAATAAGGTGTTTTTATTACATTTTGATTACCTTTTACATAAACATTCATTTTAGTTGGGTTTTAATAAGTTTTGTTTAAATCAAGTAATTTGTGCTAAACAGGTGCATAATTGTAGGTTTTAAATTCATAAGGGGATGCTGAGACATTAGATGAGCAAGAGAAGGAAAGAAGATGGCTATAAAATAAGATAATAACAATCGGGAATAAGGTAGTGCTGTTGTGGATGCTAGGGCAACCAGTGTTGCAGCAATCAGAGATCAATGCGGGAGAAAGCTTAAACCGTGGGTCAGCTATAAAATCACGATTTGCATGCTTCCTAATTTAAACGCATGCACGTGCATGGACCTTAGGTCATTTACCCTAATTTGCAATATAAAGGGGGGCGTACACCACATGGAAAGACGGTAAGAAATTATCATAAAAAATAATTACAAAGGCAAGAAGAAAGAGATCAAGATTGAGGATTGATATTTGGAAACAAAGAAAAGAACCATGCAAAATTATTTGTCTTTTATCGTGCTCAACTTATATTTCCTCTTCTTCCTTGAATTGTTTGGATGTATTCCGAGATCAATATATTTATGTTTATTTTTCTCATCCATATTATGAACTAAATTTATTTGTGGTTGAACGACAAATAATCAATGGGTTCTTGACTATTCTTTTATGTTGTTATGATAATGCAGTAGCATTATACTCTATTAGTTTTTATGAATACAAATTTCAGTTTATCACCCATTTAATAGTTTCAGTTAAGATAAAGCAACAAAAGGGCATGTCTTAACGGATATTATTAGAGTATGACTCATTTTTTAGTCGAGTTTCCTATATTAGGTTCCCTTAAATACCATAAGGGCAATACTTGAAGTTAAGGTTTGTGACACTCTAGATATAGGTGTTCACCTTGTAGGGTGGAGAGATTAAAGGTTATAATGCCGTACTATAAATATATGAGCAACTGGTCATTATTAGTAGATTTAAAGGTATGAGATTTTCAGCATCCGATAGTTGCGGATGCAGATTTATTCTACCAATTACTGCATCACTTATTGTAACAACTGGTGTTAATTTGGTAAACAATAGTCACCCCATTAGGAGAGTTTGATTATTCAACTACTATATTCTCAATTGAATTTTAGACACAGTTAACTTAGTTTATTTCATTACAGTATTATTTTATTTCCATCTCTTACAATTATTAGTTACGATAAAATTATTTGATAATTGTTTGTTTCAGTTTTTAGATGATTTGTACTATTGTGATTACTTTAGCATTTTAGAGTAACATCAATCTCTGTGGGGACGATCTTGTACACTCATCACTTTATTACTTGTTGTGTATACTTGTACATTGGCATTGATAGTAATTAATTATAGAAATCAATCAATAAGTTTTTGGCGCCATTGCTGGGGATTGAATGTTTATTTTTGAAGTGTAAAGTAAATCTTGATAGCGCCGAATTTGATTTGTTTTATTCTATTTATTGGCAGATCGGTACATGCATGCGCAAAGACAGATTTGTGGTATTCCAATTTGATCATGAGATTGAAAGGACTATCAAGAGATTGTGAAGAGAACAAAGGAATTTAGAAATTGCTTCAAACATCAATAATTTATAGGATGCAAGGAATTTGAATCCTCACGGGCCCTTACCACCAGTCAATATTCAAGAAGAGCAAAATGAACAAGCTAACGGGAGATAGCCAGGTAATAGCAACATTATTTACATGGCTGATGACAAAGACAGAGCTATAAGAGATTATGCTGTGCTAACTCCACAAGTTGTACATCTTGCCATCATCATATTTGAAATAGACGCTGCAAATTTTGATTTAAAGCCAAAAATGTTTCAAATATTGTAAACAATTGGGCAATTCAATGGATTGCCAAATGAAGATCCTCATCTCCATCTTAAATTGTTCTTGGAAGTAAGTGATGCTTTTAAAAATGCTAGAGCAACACAAGATGCCTTAAAGCTGAGACTATTTCCTTATTCTTTAAGAGATCGAGCAAGAGCATGGTTAAATTCGTTACCATCTGATTCCATCACTGCATGGAATGAATTGGATGATAAATTCCTAATGAAATATTTCTCACCAACAAAAAATGCAAAGTTGCATAATGAAATTACTTCATTCCATCAACTGGAAGATGAAAGTTTGTACGAAGCTTGGGAAAGATTCAAGGAATTGCTCAGAAGGTGTCTTCATCATGGTATTCCTTATTGCCTTCAATTGGAAACTTTCTACAATGGGTTGAATTCAAGTACAAGGTTAATGGTGGATACTTCAGCAAATGGCGCTCTATTATCTAAATCTTACACTGAAACTTCTGAAATTTTAGAAAGCATTGCCAATAATAATTATCAATGGCCCTCAGTCAGGAAACCAGCAACAAGAGGATCAACAAAGGTACATTACATTGATGTAATTATAGCTTTATCAGCACAAGTAACCTTATTGACTAACATGATAATAACCATGATAGTTGCTCCAGTAACAGTAAAGCAAGTTACTGAACTTTCTTATGTCTATTGTGGTGAAGAACATGATTTTGATAATTGTCCTAGAAATCCAGCTTGAGTAAACTATGTGGGTAACTTTAATCAGCAACCTCAAGACAACCCATATTCAAATACTTACAACCCAGGCTGGAAACAACACTCAAATTTCTCATGGAGCAGTCAGAATCGAAATGCTCCAGCACTGAATGGACTGAGTAAAAACACACAACCACTTGGTTTTCATTAACAAAGTCAAGGGCAAAAGTATATTAGTCAGGATCCAATCACTTTACTGGAAACACTGATCAAGGAGTATATTGCAAAGAATGAAGCAATTGTGCAGAGTCAAGCTATGTCCTTGAGAAATCTTGAGAACCAAATGGGACAACTAGCCATAACAATAAGCAGCATAACTCAAGGAAGCTTACTTAGTAATATAGAAGACCCTAGAAGAAAGAGTAAAGAACACTGCAACGTAATTAGTTTGAGATTTGGAAAGAATGTTGATATCCCAATTAAGGTGACAAAAAATGAGATGGAATACAATTCAACACAAAAACCAACTCAAAAGGGAAGTCTATTACAACAAACTCCTCTTCAAGACATTGGTTACATGGGCCAAGTTACAACAACTACAAAGGAAATTCAACTAGAAGTTGCTGAAAAAAAAGTCACAGCACCAGTAGTTACAACTTGCACCAAATTAAATAAACAAAGTTTGATATCTCATGAAGCTACCAGTAGTTTAGACATCTACCACCTTTTCCATAAAGGTTCTAGAAGTAAAAACAAGATAAGCAGTTCAACAAATTCTTAGAAGTGCTAAAGCAATTGCACATAAATATACCTTTTATGCAAGCTTTGGAGCAAATGCCAAATTATTTGAAATTTCTAAAAGATATCTTGGCACGAAAAAGAATATTGGGAGAGTTTGAAATTATTGCTTTAACACAGGAAAGCAGTCATATGCTTCAAAGTAAAATTCCAACCAAATTGAAAGATCCAGATAGTTTTACAATACCTTGTTCTATAGGGACTAGGTATGCTCGCAGAGCACTTTATGACTTGAGAGTTTAATTTGATGCCATTATCTGTATTTAAGCAACTGGGAGTAGGGAAGTGCAGACCAACAATAGTCACTTTACAATTAGTTGACAGATCTCATGCATACCCTGAAGGAAAGATAGGATGTATTGGTGAAGGTTGACAAATTCATCTTTCGAGTGGATATCATTGTGTTGGACTTTAAAGCTGATAAAGAGGTACCCATTATACTTGGAAGACATTTTCTAACAACTGAAAAAACTTTGATAGATGTGCAGAAATGAGAGCTCACCATGAGAGTGAATGATCAGCAAGTTACATTTAATGTACTAGAGGCTAGGAGGAACCCTGATGAAGTAGAAGATTGCAATTTCCTAATTATAGTGGATCTTGTTGTAGTAGACAGAATGAATAGATGCTGCAATAATGCACTTGACAAAGTCACTACCTTTGAGGATGTTGAAGAGGAAGATATTGCAGTAATCCAAACAGATTTGATGGAAAAAAAACAATCTAATAGGCACAACAGGTTTATTGAACACCCGAATCTCTCAGACATGGAAGTAAAAACAGCTTTACCATTTATTGAATCACCTCATAGTTTTGAATTAAAACTGTTACCTTCACATTTAAAGTATGCTTATCTTGGTCAAAACAACACACTCCCTGTAATCATTTTTTCTACTTTGGATGCAGGTCAAGATCAGAGTCTAGTAGATTTGCTGGGAAAATACAGAAGAGCAATTGGATGGACCATGGCAGATATAAAGGGAATAAGCCCATCTATATGTATGCATAAAATCTTGTTGGAGAATTGTTCCAACAATTCGGTAGAGCACCAAAGAAGGCTGAATCCTATTATGAAAAAAGCAGTGAAGAAAGAAATCATCAAATTGTTAGATGCTGGAGTCATATACCTAATATCATACAGTTCATGGGTAAGCCCAGTTTAATATATTCCAAAGAAATAAGGGATAACAGTAATGGCTAATGAGAAAAAAAAAGAACTTGTTCTTACAAGGACAGTGACTGGATGGAGAGTGTGTATGGATTACAGGAAGCTTAACAAAGCCACAAAGAAAGACCATATCCCACTTCTATTTATAGATCAGATGCTGGACAGACTTGCTGAAAAATAATACTACTGCTTCTTAGATAGGTATTCAAGCTACAATAAAATTGTTAAGCTTCAGAGGATAAAAAGAAGATAACATTTGCTTGTCCTTATGGAACATTTGCCTTCAGAAGAATGCTATTTAGGCTATGCAATGCTCCAATAACTTTTCAGAGATGCATGATATCTATATTTTCTGATATGGTATAGCAGACTTTGGAAGTTTTCATGATGACTTCTTAGTTTTTGGGGACATATGCAATGGTTGTTTACACAACTTGGAAGAAATTCTTAAAAGATGTGAGATGACCAAGTTAGTACTCAATTGGGAAAAGTGGCATTTCATGGTGCAAAAAGGAATAATGTTGGGTCACAAGATATCTAAGGATGGTATTGAGGTAGACAAAGTCAAGATAGAGGTAATAGATAAACTACCATCTTCAACTTCACTAAAGGGTATTTGGAGTTTTTTGGGTCATGTTGAATTCTACAGAAGATTTATTAAGGACTTTTCCAAAGTAGCTAAGCCTCTGTGTTCATTGCTGGAGCATGACAAACTATTTCACTTTGACAAAGAGTGCCTTTAAGCATTTGGAGAATTAAAGAAAGCTCTGATCACTGCTCTAGTAGTTATATCTCTATATTGGACTTTACCATTTGAATTGATGTGTGATGCTAGTGATAATTTTCTAGGAGCAGTATTAGGGCAAAGAAAGGATAAGGTTTTTCATTCCATATACTATGCAAGCAAAACGTCACTACAGAGAAAGAGTTGCTAGCAGTAGTTTTTCCTTTTGACAAATTCAGAGCTTACCTGGTGGGTACTAAAGTAACAGTTTACACAGACCATGCAGCCATCAAATATTTAATTTCAAAGAAGGATGCCAAACCAAGATTAATCATATGGATCTTACTGCTTCAAGAATTTGATTTGAAAATTAAAGATAAAAAGGGAACTGAAAATCACGTGGCAGACCACTTGTCACGACTGGAATCAGACACTAGTATATTGACAAGGAATGTCATCATCGAAACTTTTCCTGATGAACAGTTGTTGGTGGTATAGCAAGCACATATGCTGTAGCAGTCAGAATCTCCATGGTATGCAGACTTCGCTAACTACTTAGTAAGTGGGTTGCTACCACTTGAGCTGAAGTTTCAAGAGAAAACGAAATTTCTTCATAATGTTAAAAGTTATCAGTGGATGACCCACATTTATATAAGTTATGCTCAGATCAAGTAATAAGAAGATGTGTTGCAGTAGAAGAAATACATCATATACTAGAGTCATATTATGTTGCAGCATATAGAGGACATTTTTATGGTCACAAACAGCTGCAAAATTTATAGAATCAGGTTATTATTGGCCCACTATTTTTAAAAATGCTTATAAATTTGTTAAATGTTGTGACAGGTGTCAAAAGATAGGGAACATAACTAGCAGACATGAGATGTCATTCACTAACATACTAGAAGTGGAAATTTTTTATGCTTAGAGAATAGATTTCATAGGACCATTTCCCCTATCCTGTGGGAACTTATATATCCTTGTTGCTGTGGATTATATCTCCAAGTGGGTAGTTGCTGTGGATTATTTCTTTTGAAATTTTATTTTCCAAGTTTGGCACTCCTAAAGTAATTATTAGTTATAAGGGCACAAATTTTTGCAAGAAAATCTTTGCTGCAGCAATGATGAAATATGAAGTCAGGCACAAGATAATAATAGCATATCATCCACAATCTAATGGTCAGGCTGAAGTGTCCAATAGAGAAATTAAAAAGATATTAGAAAAAGTGGTGAACCCACCGAGGAAGGATTGATCTTTACACTTGCGTAACTCTCTATGGGCCAACAGAACAACATATAAAACTCCACTTGGGTGTCTCCTTACCGACTTGTTTATGGCAAAGCTTGTCATTTTCTACTAGAGCTTGAGCATAAAGTACATTGGGCACTGAAGAAGTTAAATTGGGATATGCATGTTGCAACAGAGCAAAAGAAACTTCAACTTTGTGAGCTTGATGAATTACGATTATTTTTATATGAAAATGCAAGAATATATAAAGAAAGAATAAAACACTGGCATGACAAGCATATTCAACATAAGAAATTCACCCTTGGTCAATTAGTGTTGCTCCACAATACAACACTAAGATTATTTCCAGGAAAGCTCAAGTCACGATGGTCTGGCCCATTTAAGCTGTTAAAATCTTACCTTCATGGAGCTGTTGATCTTCTAGATGAATAAACAGGCCACGAGTCCAAGGTTAATGGACACAGGGTTAAGCATTATATACATCCACTAACAGAATGTTCAAAGGAGGTGTTACCCCTTAAAGAACCTAGCTATTGAACAAAGAAAGAAGGTCAAGCTGAAGGACCTTAAATCAAGCATTTCATGGGAGGCAACCCATTGAGGAGACAGCTACTTCAAACCAATTTTGATATCCTTTGGTTTTGTGGACAGTTCTTCTTCTTTTACATTTAGTTAATCATTTTTTTTTATATTAACCATTTATTTTTATCTTTTTCTATTATTGCATACTTTATTTTTACTATAGTTTGATATATTTATTTCTTTTCATAATGTGTCAATAATAATTGAATTCCATATTGACACATGAGAGTGTATGGTGGCAAAATTCAGAGGTGAACCACGAGTCAGCAGCTTTCGTAGGGAGTATGTATCCGTTGTTAGAATAAACGAATGGATGTTGTAGCAGCTAATTTTACTGTTACAGTGAATTAAAAGCTGGGGCCTTTCACTTACCGTTTTAGATAAAATCGTGACAGATGGATGCATGGATATGTATAGAAATTGTGGAAACAAATCTCCAAAATTAAAGCTTTAAATTCACTGGCAGATGATTTTGGGATATGCACATTTAATTCAAAATATTTTATTCCCTCAATTATTTCAAGTTACCGTATTTATCTCCAATTAAAAGTCCACTAGAAAAAAGAGTCACTGTGATTAAGTACTCTATGCCACTATTCTCCATCTCCTTTGCAAATCCAACTCTCTTAATTCTTAACCTCTTCTTCTCTTTTTACTTTTAGGAATAGTAGCCTCAATTTGTTACCGCTACAACAATGCCAAGATACAAGAAAACAGCAAGCCGCATCAAAGATCCGTCACGATTCCAGAGTTACTACGCTGAAGAAAAATATGACGAATTTATGCAGTCGCGTCAGATTTTAGAAGAAAAAGGGTTTCAATTTTTAGACCAACTCACGGGAATTGTGCAAACAATTTATATTGTTGTAGCAAAGCTAGGATGGCTAGAGTTTTGTAACCACCCTCGAGACCCTGTATTACCTGTAGTCAAAGAGTTTTACGCCAATTTAGTAAGCCCTGATTAGCACAACTTTTGGGTAAGAAATACACTTGTCCCATTAGACTCCCGCGCTATCAATGCTTTTTATAACTTACTTGCTAAAATTACTTGTGAGTATGCTAAGTTGCGTGATAAAGTAAACCCGAAAAGGTGAAACACCATTTTCACAACTCTCATAATCGAAAGGGCATCATGGGCTAACAAGGAAGGGCATGTAGTTAATAGGATATATTTGAAACCTATTTGCTAAGGTGTGGGTGAAATTTTTGAAATCTAGGCTTATGCCCACCACTCACACCACTACAGTTTCGCAAGAGAGGTTGGTCTTGTTATATGTCATTGTTCGAGGGCTTCCCATAGATGTGGGTAGCATCATCGCTAAAGAAATATGAGATTGTGCAACCAAGACTCACTAAACTGCTGCCTTGCTATTTCCCTCACTTGTTACCAACATTCGTGTAGTTTCAGGTGTTCATCTCGATGCCAGAGATGAACATATAAAAAATGATGGTGCCTTTACGGCAAGGACCATTGAGCTAGTTGCTGGTGAGAGCGCTGGAATAACCACTGAACCAACTATTGTCATAGGAGCAAAATGAGCTATTGGCTTGGAATAGACTATCCAGGCACTCAGCAACAATATAACTCAATGTTTAGAAGCGCAACAGAGGGAAAATGGTCGATTTTGGAGTTATCTACAACACCTGGACAACCAACTACACCAATTTGCTCTGTACATTAAACGCACTCATCGGAACTTCCTTGATGCACTGCACCAGTAGTTTAATTTTGACAACCACACTATAGATACTCTAGCGGAGGTTAGTGTAGAAGCCACTGCTACAGAGAAACCAGCAGAAGATACTTCAGTCAAACCATAAGCAGAGGAAGAATCAAAAGATATTGAACCATCTGACTAGCCTGAGGAAGAATGTGACAAGTCTGAGACTAATAGCTCACCCACAGAAGCAGAGGACAATTCGGAGAAGGAACATGAGAAACTAATCATCCCAACTTAGCCCAAAATTAGGAAAAAACACATTATTTAAGAAGAGGAAGAAGAAGACCTGGAAGAGGAGCCGTCTATTTCAGTCCTCGCGAGTAAGAGAAAGGCCAAGAGCAAAGCAAAAATGACAACACCTCCAGCCTCTGAAGATGAAATGGAGCAAGTCGATGCTGAGCTAGCTGCTGCAGCAACCAGAGCTATGCCTACACCTGAGTAAGCTAAGCAACTACTTGCGGTCATTGTGGCCATTGTGGCCATCACAACTGAGGGCCAGGCAGCTAATGCATTAACTATATAACATCCTCAGCAAACTCCTAGCCAGCCTATTTGCACCAATCCAAGACAATCCAACAAATGAAAAGGCAGTATATCCACAGGTATTGCTATAACAAACTCAACTCCTCTTGTTAGCCCTGTAGCGAAAAAGACAAAGCCATTGCTAGTTGCTTCTCTAAAAGCTTCACCAAAGGATAAACTGCACAGTGCATCCAATAAGCACTGATAGCATTCCATCATGTGTTACAGTCCCCACCACAGGGGAGTACTCTTTCCTTTTTAGTTTGTTCTTCTAAAAAAAATGTGTAGTATTTTTTTTCTCAATTTATGTGGTATTTTCTCGGGCTTGCCATATCCTTGTCAAGTTGTGTGCTTTTATTCTGTATGCTTGTGAGGACACAACATCTCTCAAGTTTGGGGAGGTTTTTTTCGAATGCATGTGTTTATATTTGTGAAGCTCTTTATCTAATATTTGTGTATAGATTTGAAAGGCTAATGAAGATAAATTGAGTGTTAGTCAATATTTATTAGAATGCCAAGTAGAGACAGTTATAGATAAAAGTGAAATTCGGTCCTAACACTTAAACTTTGGTTGAATTGTATGAGATTGCTAGAGCAGAGCCAAAAGAATAGAAAAAAATCTTAAGTTTAAGGGGAGAAGCAAGTTGATTGACTGTAATATCTATGAAATAAACTTTGCTCCAATGGCTTTAGTTGCTGAGTAACCAGATCTGAGCATATACCCAATATGTAGAATTATGTCAAAGGTAGCGAGAGTTACAAGCAATACTGTAGCAGTTGTTAAAAAAATAATAATAATAATAGAGAGAAAAAAAAGTCCTCTGTCTAAGGCATTGAGTAGCCAGGTTTGTTCATGAGCCATGTTCAGTCTTGAGTAAAAGATACCTCTAGATAAGATTATACCATAGATATTATTGCAATAACTCTGATCTGGGCATGGTTTGAGTAATTGGGCGTCACCATTACAAGTGATTGACATTCACATGAAAGATAAATGTTACAGTGAGGAGGTTGAGTACTTCTCAGTTTATTCAATATTAAAACAATCACAGTTTGAGTTTGTGAAATTTATGCTACCCCATTTATGAATGAAGTATATTACTGCGGAAATTTATGTAGTCTTTTGGTAATATTACAGCATATCTGTAATTTAATCAAAGGAAGCACACACACACTATGGATAGAAAGAAGCTTAAATCTAAAACTGATTTATTGTGGATATTTTGTATGATTGAGATTGTGATCTGAAGGTGAAAGAATCCTTGCAAAGTTGAAAAAAGAGCTAAATTTTTGTGCATATTTGTTTGCGGGAAATGTTAGTATGCTTCATTACTTGAGGACAAGCAATAATTTAAGTTTGGAGGTGTGATAACTTTAGGAAATAAGAGTTATTATATCAATTATAGACTTGAATCAAGGTCATTTAGAGAACAAATAAGGTGTTTTTATTACATTTTGATTACCTTTTGCATAAACATTCATTTTAGTTGGGTTTTAATAAGTTTTGTTTAAATCAAGTAATTTGTGTTAAAAACAAGTCATAATTGTAGGTTTTAAATTCATAAGGGGATGCTGAGACATTATATAAGCAAGGAGGAAAGAAGATGACCACAAAAGAAGAAAAGCATAATCGGGAATAAGGTAGTGCTTTTGTGGATGCTAGGGCACCCAGCGTTGCAGCAATCAAATAGCAATGTGGGAGAAAGCTAAAAGCGTGGGTCAGCTATAAAATCGCGATCTACATGCTTCCTAATTTAAACGCATACACGTGCATGGACCTTGGGTCTTTTACCCTAATTTGCAATATAAAAGGAGGTGTGCACCACATAGAAAGACGGCAAGGAATTATCATAACAAATAATTACAAAGGCACGAAGAAACATATCAAGATTTAGAATCGATATTCGGAAACAAAGAAAAGAACCGTGTAGAATTATTTGTCTTTCATCGTGCTCAACTTATATATTCTCTTCTTCCTTGAATTGTTTGGATGTATTCCGAGATTAATATATTTATGTTTATTTTTCTCATCCAGATTATGAACTAAACTTACTTGTAGTTGAATGACAAATAATCTAATCGGTTCTTGACTATTCTTTTATGTTGTTATGGTAATACTGTAGCATTATACTCTAGTAGTTTTTATGAATGCAATTGTTATTTCGGTTGACCATTCATTTGATAGTTTCAGTTAAGATAGAGCAGTAAAAGAGCATGTCTTAGTGGATATTATTAGAGTATTACTCGTTCTTAAGTCGAGTTTCCTGGATTAAGTTATCTTAAATCCCATAAGGGCAATACTTGAAGTTAAGATTTGTGACACTTTAGACATAGGTGTTCACCTTGTAGGGTGAAGAGATTAAATGTTATAATGTTGTACCATAAATATACGAGCAATTGGTCATTGTTAGTAGATTTAAAGGTATGAAATTTCCAACATGTGATAGCTGTGGATGCAAATTCATTCTACCCATTGCTGCAGCACTTATTGTAACAACTGGTGCTAATTTGGTAAACACTAGTCACTTCATTAGGAGAGTTTGATCATTCAACTACTATATTCTCAATTGAATCTTAGACACAATTAGCTTAGTTTATTTTATTACAATATTATTTTATTTCCATCTCTCAAAATTATTAGTTACGATAGAATTATTTGACAATTGTTTTTTCGATTTTTAGTAGATTTGCACTATTGTGATTGTTTTAGTATTTTGGAGTAACATCAATCCCTGTAGAGACGATCTTGAATACTTATCACTTTATTACTTGTTGTATATATTTGTACATTGACATTGATAGTAATTCATTATAGAAATCAACTAGCACATGCTGAAGGAACTAAAGTTTAAGAAATTAGCTTCATGGTTGGCATATCATTACATGCACGTATGAGACAATGATCCTGGTGGTGTAATGTTTTGGGCGGAGAAGGAAATTAACCACAAGTATGAAGTGAAATGTGAAACCAATTTACTCTTCATCTGAGACAATTGCCATGAGATGGTTGGGAGAGACCATGATCAAGCGTATGGAAGATTGTACTCTTCATCTGAGACAATAATAAAGACACATAAGTTGAACCATGTTTCATCAAAATAGAGTGGTCACATTCAAAATAAAGGTTTAAGGGAATTTTCTTGGGATAATTTGAAATAGAATAAAGAATAGTAGAAAGTGTTATAAACTAGACTTTAAGTATTTGAAACAACTAACCATAGTCACGCTTGTGGACAATTGTAAAAAGTTGGTGTGCGTCAGACCCAAAAAAGTTGTTCAGCACGTCTCGAATCAATGGCAGACCCATTCCAAAACCACATGTCTATGACTACTTTTTTTTAGGGAATGTAGTTCATAGACCACATACAACATAAGCATTTCATCAGTGATGTCGATAAATTCTAGGTTTGGAGCTCTGATCATGACATTGTGCTTATTACTAACAAAAAAATAATGGATTGCAATTAGTTATCACTAACACCAACCTCTCTAGAGTTACCAAAGAAATAATAAGGTTCGAGGATAGATCTTTCGGGCTAAGATAAACTATTAAGGATAGCTATTTAAGGGAAGGGCATCGGGAAAATAAATTTTCAATGATGTTGTTAGAAGGTTGCCACAATAGTAGCTAACCATATGGAGGAACTGAGAGTGCACAATCTAAATGAATTAGAAGAATTTCAAGCGTCTGAAATCCATAGACACTGGCCAATAAGAGAAAGCTTTCATGGTTCCCTAGGTCAATATCCATTTCACGAACATTATTGTCCATATTCACACACCGGAGAAAAAACTTGACAATACTTGTTGGATGAGTTCAAACAACCACTTAGTGAACGAAGTCCGCATAAGCAACCACTCTGACACTGGAAACATCATCGTGCATACCATGTAGCCCATTATCAAAGCGTACAATATGAATACCTCTCTAAACATGCCTTTATCATAAAGATAGAATAGATGTGGCCATATTGTCTTTTATGGGAGGAAAACTAAGGATTTTGGACATAATAGAATTAAGTAGACCACTTATCCTATATTAGGATCTATCATTTTCCTCTGCAAAATAATTGATGCATAGGATAAACTTCGCCTCTAATGAGTTCACCATGAAAGGCCTTCTCCACACATATAGATGATAACATGAACAGACTTTGAATTATTCAGAATGAAACGAATATTTGAATGACCTAAAAAGATAATATATAGAAGCGTCGAAGTATTTTCTTAACCATAACTGACAATAAACCCATTGACAGTTATCTTATTTCAGTTCCTGAACCCTCAACGCATGTATTATTACAATTCCACCAAAAGCATACATGGTATGACATAATCATTGACTATGGGGTGGGGGAAAAATAACGAAACAAATTCAATAAGCAAACGAACTCTATATGGTTGTAATCAATAGTGCTCTAATACTATATGTCGCACATTATCGGATGTTGCAAGTGTGACCTTTCGTCTTGCCTTAAAGAAAAAAATGGAAAACTGAATCACTGTGATTTCAATTAAGAGACACACTTGTTAGTTGTTTCAGGCACTCTTATAACAAACGTTTATGGTTCATTGGCTGAATGTTAAACCAATTCGTCAACTGTCTCAGGTGAAAGAGTAAATAAACTACATTATACTTAATGTTGATGATATGTTATTTTACTACGACCTAATTAACTTATTTTAACAAGGTCGGTTCCATGTGTCTTAAATGGGGAAATCTTCCATTAAGAAAACTTAGAGACCTGCCTACTACTTCGTTAGACTTTGAATGTAATTCTTACGGGTAATAGAAATGCTTTGTTCTACTTCTTACTGGGTTTTGGTTCATAAATCGCATGGTGGAAGTGGATTCAATAGTATTACTGATACTAATGTGGACATATACTAGTGAAATTCAAATCAATAGAGTTGGGTGCACTATCAAGGCAAATCAGTTATTTATTAAATGTCATCATTTCACCTAGTGACGATAAAATTTTATTGGTGTCAGGTGACTAAAATTTAATTCAATAGAGTTGGGTTTGATTGAGAATACAAACATTAGATGGCAAACGATAGCATTTCAATAGTATACTTTTAGGATTAATGAGATCACGTGAGCGATGCATGACTATAACAGTCAAACAAAATAGTAATATTGGGCTGCGTTTCGCACGTTACAAAAATCACAAATTCACGTGCCTAAAGCTTGTAACTTCTCAAATATAAAGTTATTATCATCAAACACTCCTTTAGGGACACAATGCCACAATCACACCTTTTCTTAAAAATATTCATCTGCATTACGAGATAAATAAATTCAACACCAATCTCGATAAAGCCAGAGGGGGATTTATTCAATGACTGGTGGTAAGGGTGGGCAAAATTGGATTCAGATCGAGTTTGGATCAAATCGATCGGGTTTCGAGTAAGTCAGGTTAAATAAAAAATAATCTAAATACAACCTGAATTTATGACCCGATTTGAATATATTCGAATCGAATTGGATCAGGTAAAAAATTTGGATTAACTTCGGCTAGAATCGGGTTCGGATAATACAAATCAGACTAATATACCATCAATTCCCAGTCTCAAACTCTCAAAGGCCAAAGCTTCGGAACAAAACTTAATGGGGGAGGGAAACTTGGGTTGGGTATTGGAATTGATTTTCACTTCTAGTAGCGAGCTGGAGTAACAGATTGGAGCAGCGGATTAGGTGGCAATAGATCAAGTGGCATCAGATCGAGTAGCAGCAAAACTCAAGCGGGGAGAGAAGCTCGGGTCGGGTAGTGGAATCAGTTTGCACTTGCAATAGGGGGTTGGAGCAAAGAGTTAGGTGGTAATAGATTAGGTGGCATCAGATTAGATAGCAATAAATCTTACGGACGTGCGGTAGCAAACTGTTCAACGGTGATCGTGACCATGAGTGCGATCCATGAAGAGACTTCTTGACTTCTTGTTCTTAAGATATGCTTGTACCGTGTGCATTAACTGTGATCGTGAGGGGGCGTCGAGTAGGTTGTGGCCGATGCTATTGATCGATGGCGTGCTGTGAGCATAAAAGAGGTTGTGACTAATTTGTGAGGGCAGTGAATGTTGTGACTTGTGTTGTGTGTGTTTTGTGTAATATGTGATTGTGTATTGTCAATTGTGTAAATGATCTGTTTGTGTGTGGTGTATGGGTAATTTGATTTGTTTATGTACTATGTGTGAGGGTATGACGTGTGTGTTGCTGTTCTTTTTTTTTTTTAATACAACCCGATCCGATTCGAACCTAAAATTTTTCGGATCGATTCGGGTCGGATCAGATCGGATCGGGTATTTTACCCACCCATACTTGGTGGGGACTCAGAACCCACTGAAAACCTAAGAATTGTGATTGTGCAAACGTCTTTAATAAATAGTCATTATGGGGCCAATAAAAAATACTCAAGGGCCAAAAATATTTTTACCCTTAAATTCGACCCCCAACAGTTGTAAATACAAATTACAAGAGTTGAGCTTTCCACTTAAAATTTAATCCTATTTTGATTTTTAAATAAGTCACAATGGCCTAATTTTTAATAGTTGAATCTTACATTTATCCAATTCCCCCATGAGTGCAGCACCCATAGAAATTTCATAAACTTTTTTTTCTTGGTATCTTTTAAAATACAAAAGACTAAATGTGGTGGCATAGTACACAATTGTACCTAACTCTAAGCCCACAAACAATCAGTATGTTGTCTTCTTCGTTGGGTGAAACAATAAGGGGCTAGAACATTTGTGCTTATTCCACTTGGGGGATGGGTGTGAAGGGTATAATGGTAAATTAAATTTTGTACGACACTAGTTGCGTATGTAAATGGCATAGGGGTGGTAATGGATCGGATCTAACACATCATCCATGTGATCCAAGTTAAAGCTTATTGTCCAGATTACGGTAGGTCAAAATTAAAAGGACTCTGCTTGGATTCAGATATCGTTAAAGTGTGGATATAAGTTATGCGTCAATCACAGTATCTACATCCTTATTGTTATGCACTAAGCTTAAAGTCCATTAGCGTTTCATGGTTCATCAGCTTAGCACTAATACTAGCTTTACCTTAACATTATTAACAACATATTCGTCTTTGCTTACATTAACCATGTAGTCACCAATCCTTGAACCCAAAGGTTAGAATGTCCATTGTAAGTGACGATATAAAATAAGTAATTATAAGTAAGGTACAATTACTACAGGTGGCAAAATTTTCATTGTCCATTCTACCTTTTGGTCATTAACTCTAATTGAATGCTCAAGGGGTAAGTGTATTAACTACTCAGAAAATCCGTCGACTTGAGTATCATAAACGATTATCTTCTCACAACCCAATAATACGATGATCCTAAACAGTGGCCATCTACCATGACATATGTTTTTTTTAACATAGGTGGAATTAATATAGTGTGTATTTATTAAATTTTCTTGGCAAATTGAAGAACTTAAGTTGCTATAAAAAAATTAACATTTTCAATTCCCTTCGTACAAATTATTATTTTTTTATTATTTAAATTGCCATAATTACCGACAGATGGAGACCGAAGGTGGATTTTAACTAAATTATAGTTGGGAACAATTACAGTATTTATGATTTCATAATTAATTTGGACGTGGATTGAAAACAATGAACTATTATGGATTTAGAGCATTTGCCGTATATGAAATTAGCTTGTAGATATGGATGTGGAACGAAGTATGTCTAATCACTCTCACTGCCTTGTTGCCAACCCTAGTAAGAGCGTTGGTGTTGATATTTTCAAGGACCATAGGGAACTCGATTCCCCATTGAAAAGTAATATTTCATGAAATTTTTAAATACAAGGATGTATTCTAAAGTTATAAATAAAATGTCATATATATTTAAACCCATATAACCCCCCCTCAATGGAAATAATGTAAAATATGTATTCTCAAACTCGAGCATTGTACATTGAAAATGAGGCCTATAAATATTAATATATACATTTGTTTCCTCAATTGATAACCCACACGCTCATTAAAAATTAATCTTGACATTTTTTTTGTACTGTGCCTTTTGCATAAGGAAGAGGCTAAAATTAAAGTGACATGGCACACTAACTCATCATATTTCTATGACCCCAAGTAATCTAGAATATGTTGTGTCCAACCCAGTATAGAAGGGTAGATAGTAAATAAAAGAGACAAAGGAGGCAATGAATAAGTATAAACAAAGATTCCAAGCATACGTGTTCAATGGAGAATGAGAGAGTGACCAAAGAAATGGGGTCACAATGTTATGTCTCAACTACCGAGTAATTGTTTCCTAGAAATTTGAAGCTGACAAAGCACAAGAGTTAATTAAAGCAATGAACATATTGGAAAACAACAAGATTCCTATTGTGAAAAATTTTAATATATTCGCAAGCACATGATTTTAGAAATAGAATAGTGGTAACGAGGTTGAACCCACAATGATTTTTATAAATCAAAAAGTCTAGTTTAAATCTAAAATTAATATTAATCCTAATCTAGTTGAGCAAATTGAGTTTTTAAGAGAAATTAAGCTAATTAAACTAAGAAAACAATTAAAGCAAATGAAAATTCAATAAGACAAAAGTTACCAAGGTTTCAGAATCCACTAGTATTTAATTAGTAATTATTTAATTATTAATTAATCCCTAATTTTAGAGTGACAACTCGAAATCAATCTATATCATTTCATGGATATAACAATTAAGCCCAAATAAAATTAATCTTGTATAGGTTCTTTTTCTGCTTAATAGTATGATATCTAAGCATTTCATGTTAGTATATTGAATAAAAAAGAGTCAAAGTTTTTCTATGCACTCTATATAAACAATTTAATAAAAGACATAGAATCAAAGATAATCATATATAGACTTCATAGATCCAAGCATAAATTTAATCGAATATTAATCCAAACAATCAATAATACATGACAGAATTGGTGAAAAGATTTAAAACATATAACTAATCATGTGAAACAAGAACCATAAACATTAAAGAACATATATAGGAAATTAATTAAATAAAAAGATAATTATTTCATTGAATAGAGTTTCATCCTTAACCTTAGTATAAGAGAATTAGCTAGACATACTTAAATTCAGAGCAACAGAATTAATAAAATCAGCCATGGGAAGCTGAACTATTACTGCTCTTCCTTTTTCCTCTCTTTCGAATACTCTCTTTGTCGTCTGGCGACTCCCCTTTCAAAAGCCAAAGTTAGCTTTTATAGTTAGCTAAAATGGGCCACCGACCTTGTCAATTTTAAAGCCAAAGGCTAAGCCTTTTAATTTGTTTTGCTCTCACACGCAATCATCACTTAGAATTGCAGTAGGATTCCTTTTTCCACTTATGAAAGCCAAGCGTGGGTCCTTTTAAATTTCTTCCCATATATTACAATGACATGCATATGCATTCCAATTAACCAAAAACCACCTAGTTACGTTGTGGTTAATTTCTTCTTCACGTGTTGAATCAATTAATTTACTAGCCTCGGTTTCCTCGGCTTCACTTCCACATGCATGTATGTCTAATTGCTTTCAAAATCAATTAAATAACACTTCCGAAATTGAGCTCTTTTATGCCTTTTTTTTATTCATAATCTCTAATTAATTTCTTATTCAATAAAATAATTCAATTAATTAAAAATAACAAATAAAAGTAACTAGCAATAAAATAATTAAGGGTAAAATAAGTATATATTATATGCTCATTAATATATATTGGAAACTTTGCCACCTGTAGTACAACTAATTATTTTTCATAAACTCATTTTTTGAAACATCTTCTTCATAATGTAATCCGTGATATGCATGTATCTAATGTAACTTATGTCATAACATTTCAAGTTCCTAGATGCATAACAGAATTAACACACAATATTATTTAAGAACAACATTCTTTAATACATGCGGTATAGCCAACCATAGCATAATTAAGTATAAGTATCACAGATTAGGCGGCAAAGCTGACCATAACATAACTAAGTATCATAAATTAGGCGGTAGAGCCGATCATAATGTAACTAACTATTATAGCTTAGGCGATAGAGCCGACCATAACATAATTAAGTATCATAACTTAGGCAGTAGAGGCAACCATAATGTAACTAAGTATCATAGATTATAACTAATCATATCATAATAACCATCACAATATAAAGGAATTGTTAAAACCGAAGTTAAATATGAAAAGAAATTTTGTCCTTATATTGCAGTTGAAGTGTTATTTACCTTTTGACCTTGACTTCTCTAGACCTTTCTAAATTAAGAATTTCTCTGCTCTTGATATTATGATTCAGAATATAACAGAATGAAATTTCTAGGTTCGATTGAAAATGAAAGAAGGTAGGGGTATTTATAGGATTTCTTTGGGCTAATAGATAGTTACGATTTTGTCACCATAAATCTTGATCAATGGTTGAGATTAATCTTCATAAATAACTTACTAAATTTTAGAATTCTTAACTTTCTCTACATACTTCTCTTACATCATCACTTATATCATTACTTATGTCATCGTTACTTACGTCATTACTTATGTCATCATTACTTAGGATTAAATATTTTATATTATTATTATTTTTAATACTTAAAGGGGCTTATTAGCTTAAAATAAATTCTATTATATTTAAGTGAGAAAATTGTACCTCACAATTCCTCTCTCCATAAAAAAAATTTCGTCCTCGAAATTTACTTACTGAATAACTCAGGATACTTATTCTTCATCTCTTCCTCACGTTCCCATGTTGCCTCCTCCACTGAGCTATTTTGCCATAGTACTTTGATTAAAGGAATCTTCTTGTTTCTTAACTCATTTATCTTCCTATCAGGAATTTGAATTGGATGTTCTTCATAGGTTAAGTCTCCTTCTAGTTGAAGAGGTTTATAATCTAGCACATGAGAAGAGTCTAAGACATATTTCTTTAACATGGAGACATGAAAGACATTATGTATTCTTGATAACGATGGTGGGAGGGCAATTCGGTAGGAAACATTCCCAACACGATTGAGTATTTCAAATGGCCCAATAAACCTCAGACTTAATTTTTCTTTGTTCCCGAATCTTATCAATCCTTTTACTGGGGCAACTTTTAGAAATACTTAGTCACCAACTTGAAATTCTAATGGCCTTCATCTTTTATCCGCATAACTTTTCTGTCGACTTTGAGCTGCTTGCATTCTTTGACGTTTTTTTCCGGATCACTTCAGATGAAGCAGTAATTAAGTTGGGTCTAAGATGCTTTCTCTTGCTTATCTCATCCCAATGAATAGGTGATCTACATTTTCTACTATATAGAGCTTCGTATGGTGCCATACTAATTGTTGCTTGGCAAATTTTGTTGTAGGTAAATTCAACCAATGGTAAATACTTGCTCTATGATCCTTGAAAGTCGATGATACATCCTCACAACATATCTTTAAGCATCTGAATTGTTCTTTCTGACCAACCGTTTGTTTAAGGGTGAAATGTTGTAATAAATTTTAATTTTGTCCCCATAGCGTTATGTAACCTTTCCCAGAATGTTGAAGTAAACCTTGCATCTCAGTTAGAAATAATTGAAATGGGTATACCATGGAGTCTTACTATCTCTTTTACATATATTTCCGTAAATTGGTCTATGGTGTACGTGATTCGAATAAGCAAGAAGTGAGTAGACTTTGTGAGTCGATTAACGATCACCCAAATAGCATCATGCATTTTTGCAGTCCTTGGAAGACCAATGACGAAATCCATTGTGATTTCTTCACACTTCTATCAAGGAACTTGATTGGATTTCAAAAGTCCTGTTGATCTTTGGTGCTCCGTTTTAATTTGTTGACAAGTGAGAAATTTTGCCATGAACACAATTATATCCTTTTTTCATTCTAGGCCACCAATAATGCTTCTTTAAACTTTGTACATCTTTGTTGTACTAGGATAAAGTAAATATGGGATTGTGTGAGCTTAAGTAAAATTTCTTTCTTTATATCTTTATTATTTAGTACACATATCATATCCTTGAACAAGAGGATTCCTCTCTTTGACTTCTTAAACGATATCTCCTTTGAGTTGGCTTCTATCTTCAAGTTCTTTAAGTAGGAATCACTTTCCTATCCCTCTTTAATCTTTTTTAATCAAGTTGAACGAAGTGTCACATTGGCTAATTTTCCTACTATTAGCTTGATTTCTGCCTTGCATATATCATTTTGTAATGGCTTATGTAGAATCCTCAAAGTTGACAGGCTTGACTTTCTACTTATTGCATCTGCTACTACATTTGCTTTTCCAGTATGATAGTTTATTTCACAGACATAGTCTTTGACAAGGTCTTGTTAGCCTAAAAGGCTATACTTATTGTAATTTTGATGATAACAAACATGTGTCTTAAGTAAATTAAAAAATATTGTATTTTACTTTTTATTAGTTCTTGAAGGATAATATTTATGTTGAAGTGAATCACGTGAAATTAAGGTCAAGACACTCAACGGACAATAGCACAATAAAAAATAAAGTTTAGAGCTCAATAGACTAATTCTTGTGAAAAATTCTTGTAAAGCCGTTATGATTTAATTGATGCATGGTTTAACATTTGAGAAATTCAATATTTTATTTGAATCATTATTTTTCATAAACCAAAATATTTTATGTTTATAAGGTAAAATATTTTGTGGATTTGAGTAATTTGGACTAAAATGAAAAAAATTTACAATCTTTGATTTTATTAAGTATTATTTTGAATTTCGAATTTAGACTTATTTGCAAATATTTGAAACTTTTTGGGTCATATTATAATTCATAAAAGTTTAAGGACCCAAACGTAATCCAAACATTTAAAATCTAAAATTGGATAAAGAGTGAGCGGCTAACCGCCTGAGGGCTAGCAGCTAGCCGCTTGAGGTAAATCTCATATTTTCAAATTTTGGACTAAATTGAAATTATTTGAGAACTTTGAAATTTAGGGGTATTTTGTTTAATTTTGATAAGGACTTTTTTGAAAAATATTTTTATATTTTGAGCCATGCCATAATTTTAAAAAGTTTTGTGAATGACAAACATTATTTAAAAATTTTGAGATTGGACCTTTTTATAAATTTTTATAACGTTTTGGACCATAATATAATTACAATAAGTTTTGGGTAAATGTAATTTCATGAAAACTGATATTGTAGCAAAATTCAAATTTAACAGTAACATCACTGTTCTAGAGCGGTGAGCCAGATAAATCAAGCGACTAGCCGCTTGAGCACTGGAATTTGCCTATAACATCTAGTTTTTGAGCTTTAACTATAGAAACTCAACTTAAACTTCAATTTTAAGATTTTTGCAAGCACAAACAAGTGCATAGAACATGCATTGAGCTTCCATTTCACAAATCATCTTATATTGAATCATCTTTATACTATAATTTATAGATTCACTCTAAAAGAAAGTTGTTTGTTGTATTCTTTATTTTTCATATCAAATTTGAGAATCTAAAAGTGTGAGAAACACTTGTGTAAAGAAATTGAAAGATAATCTCTTGGTTGTAAAGGCTTATTGACACCTTAAAAGTCAATTGTAATGAATTTGAAGCCTTAGGTGGCTTGGATAGTGAAATCCTCGAGCTTGGTTGGCTTGGAGGCATGGACGTAGGCAGGGATTACCGAACCACGTAAAAATCCTTATATTTGTTTTCTCTTTCCTTACTCTTTTATTATTGTGCTATATTGAATTTATTGTTTTTAATTCCATTAAGGCATTAGATTGAATTGTTGTGCGAATTGTATTGCATAAGTTTTCAAATCTTAATTCACCCTCCTCTTGGGTTGCATAACTTGCATTTAAGCTCTAGCCAGCAACGCTATCGCATATTTAACTCTTTCTATGTAAAGAAATATTTAAGGCTCTTATGATCAGTGCAAATCATACAGTGTGTCCCCATTAAATAGTGACGCCATATTTTTAATATGTGTACCATCGCTGCCAACACTAAATCATGTGTTGGATAATTTTTCTCATATTCCTTTAATTGCCTGGAAGTATACGCAATGACTTTTCCATTTTGCATAAGGACGCATCCTATGCTATTTTTCGAGGCATCGTTATAGATGACAAAATCTTCAGAGCTGTTAAGAATGGCTAGGATTGAAGCAGTGACAAGTCGTCATTTTAAAAACGTTTCTCGCATTCTAGTGTCCATGTAAACTTGGCATTTTTCGTTGTCAACTGGGTTAATGGCATCGCGATCTTCAAGAATCATTCCACAAATCTTCGGTAGTATCCAACCAAACCTAAGAAGCTGCTGACTTCTTTGGCATTAGTCGGTCTGGACTATTGGCTTACAACTTCCACCTTCGAAGGGTCTACTGAAATTTCATCCTTAAATATGAAGTGTCCTAGGAATGTAACTTTCTCAATCCAAAATTCACATTTATTGAGTTTTGTATAAAATTGCTTCTCCTTTAAGGTCTGAAGAGTGACCTGTAGATGCTTAGCATGCCATTCCTTTGTTTGTGAGTAGATCAAAATGTCGTTAATGAACAACATTATGAATTTGTCTAGGTAGTCTTTAAATACTCTGTTTATGAGGTCCATGAAGGTTGTTGGGGCATTAGTTAGTCTAAATGGCATGACAACAAACTCATAATGTCCATAACATGTTCTGAATGATGTTTTAGGAATATCTTCTTCCATAATTCTCCACTAGTGATATCTTGATCATAGATTAATATTTGAAAATACTGATGCGCCTTGCAGCCGATCAAACAAGTCATTAATGTGGGAAAGTGGGTATTTGTTCTTAATAGTTACCTTATTTAACTCTCGATAGTCAATGCACATTCGCATTGATCCATCCTTCTTTGTTAAAATAGTATTGTGCTCCCCATGGTGAACGAGTTGGGCGTACATAACCTTTGTCTAGTAACTCCTGCAAGTGACTCTTCCACTCCTTTAATTCTGATGGGGCCATCCTATAGGGCGCCTTTGAAATTGGAGTAGTTCCTGGTAAAAAATTGATTTTGAATTCAATTTCTCGATTCAGTGAAAATCTTAGAAGTTCTTCAGGAAAGACCTCATGAAATTTGTTCACCACTGGAATATCTTCCAACTTTGGTCTTTACTCTTCTGTTTCAATGATCACACTTGCCAAGTACCCCTCGCATCCTCCATTTAATAGTCTAACTACTTTTAAGGCAGAGATCATAGACATTATGTTCTCTTTGTATTCTCATTTAAATGTAAATGATTCCTTTTGTGGTGGTCGAAAAGTTACCTCATTTTTCTTGCAATCTATCTTGGCATAGTGCTTCGATAGCCAATCTATGCCAAGAATTATGTCATAGTCATGCATCTCGAGGATTATTAAGTCAACACATAATGTATTACCACTAATGCTAACCTCACATGCCTTAATTAATTGTCCCGAGTTTAATGTTTCACCAGATGGTACCATGACACTAAAAGTCCTATTTATTATGCCAGGGACATTTTCCATTTTCCTAATGAATGTTAATGAGGCAAATGAATGTGTAGCTCCTGAGTTTATTAGCACATATGTAGAAGTATTTTAGATAGATATTCCACATTTGAAATATGTTCTGGTATTTGCTCGACATTTCCCATGATGAGTTCTACTGCACTGGTTGCATATTGGTTTCTTTGGGACTTCCTTCTGATGGTTTTTTGGGCGCTTACTTTTACTTTGATCTTGGACCGCTAGTATTCCCTTTCTATTATTATTTGAGTGTTGTACTTCGTGGTTAGCTTGAAAATTACTCTGGTCCATACTTCCTTTATTTTTTCATTTTTCTTTCTTCTTTTCTTCGTCTGCTTGCTTAATTACCTAAGCTTAATCGATGAGTTCATTGAAGGAAGCATCACGAACTCCCGCCACCTTTAAATCTTTTGCGAGATCTTTGCTCAATCCTTGCATAAAATGATCATTTTTCAAATCTTTTGTTGCAACCATATGTAGGGCATATCAAGAGAGCTCGTCAAATTTTTGAATGTACTATAGCATAGACATCCTTTCTTGTTGTAAATAAACAAACTTTCTTCTATTGGCTGAGCGAACAATCTTTAAAAAGTATTTATTATAGAAGTGTTCTTTAAATTCCATTTATTGCATTATTCTTTCATTATGGATTTGTTTGATAGAGTCCCACTAATATTCTGCCGCTCTTTGTAGCATAAAGGAGATATAGGTGACTTTTTCTTCTTTGGGCACTTTCACTACTTCAATTATTTTTTCCATAGGCCGCAACTATTGGTCCGCTGCGATAGGGTTTACACCTCCTTCGAATGTGAGTGGATTTAATCTTCTAAATTCGCTTCCTGTGTTGTTCATTGCCTGAGCATGTTCATCTCTTCTAACTTTCCTTTCCAAAATTCATGCCACAATATTTGTAAGTCGATCAATTGCATATTGCTCCCCTGCAGTTCCTTCTACCCTTCTGCTTTTGTTACCCCTAACGCTTGACATCTTAACGAGTTTTTAATCTAATTTCTACGTGTCAAACGAATCAAATGTAAGATTTTTAACTAACCTAATTTAAAATTTTTACTAAAAAGTCGAACCTTGTCCTTCCCTTTAACTTATGCAGATGGACGGTCTACAACATCGCTTTAAACATTTGGCTCTGATACCAATTTGTAACACTCCACTAAAATATTCATTTTTAAGATGTTTAAAACACTCTGCTTTTATAAATATGAATTTAAAAAATTTATGCAATAAATAAAACTTTCTTAAAAAAGTAAATGTCATACATAAACTTTTTAGTATAAAAAACTTCATTATTACATATAACTAAGATGTTTATTTATTATTGAAATAAAGATGAGCCCATCATAGAATACCAAAGTCTGTTATGCCCATATGAACTTCGTCTTGGTTAGGACTTTATGATAAGGACTTTATGATCTAATCCCCAATAAGATAACATCTGGATGCATGTATAACTTATTACGCATATGGATAATCATATTAAATTTTTAAAAGAAACTTAAAAAAAATGTAAAACAACTTTATTAGAGCCCTGGGTATATTACACTGCAAGGCTGGCACTTTTACTCTTTAAACTTAATATAATCATCCATATTATGCATATGGATGATCATGTTAAGTTTTTAAAAGAAACTTAGAAAAATACAAAACAACTTTATTAAGGCCCTAAGTATGTTGCACTATAAGGCTGGCACTTTTACTCTTTAAACATTATGTCATTGGGTCTCATTAGTTGACCTTTTGGGTGTTACATATCACCATTCCCAAAATATTTCTTTTTACTTAGCTTTGAGGGCTTGCCCTTCTTGAAAACTTTGCCACCTGGTAGTACAACCACCTATTTTTCATAAATTCATTTTTAAAACATCTTCTTCGTAATGTAATCTATGATATGCATAATATCCAATGCAAATTATGTCATAACATTTGAAGTTCTTAGATGCATAATAGAGTCAACACACAACATTATTTAATAACAAGATTCTTTAATAGAGGCAGTATAGCCAACCACATTATATTTATGTATAAGTATCACAGATTAGGCGATAGAGTCGACCATAACATTACTAAGTATTATAGATTAAGCGGCAGAGGCAACCATAACATAATTACGTATTATAACTTAGGCGGCAGAGCCGACCATAACGTAACTAAGTATTATAGATTATAACTAATCACATAATAATAGCCGTCACAACATAAAAGAATGGTTAAAACTGAAGTTAAATATGAAAATAAATTTTGTCTTTACATTGCAGTTAAAGTGTTTCTTACCTCTTGACCTTGACTTCTCTAAACCTTTCTAAATTAAAGATTTCTCGACTTTTAATATTATGACTTAGAATAGAAGAGAATGAAATTTCTAGGTTGGATTGAAAATGAAATAAGGTAAGGGTATTTATAGGATTTCTTAGGGTTAATTGATGGCTAGGATTTTTCCATCATAAATTTTGATCAATGGTTGAGGTTAACCTTCATAAATAACTTACTAACTTTTAGAATTGTTAACTTTCTCTACATACTTCTCTTACATCATAACTTATGTCATTGTTTATATCATCATTACTTATGTTATTGCTTATGTCATCATCACTTAAAATTAAATATTTAACATTTATTATTATTATTATTATTACTTAAAGGGGGCTTGTTAACTTAAAATAAATTCTATTATATTTAAGTGAGAGAATTGTACCTCATAGATATCTTATAAGGTTCACACTTGATATGTCTCTAGTAACTACCATGCCTACAGTTCTATAGGCTTCACTATGTTAGTTGGAGGAGTCAAATAAAGAGGGGCACTAAAATGTTTTTCACCTAATTTAATGTACATGAAGTGTGGTCAGTACACTAGAATTTAGGATGTTTAAGTAGATATCCATGTATTTCTCTTGTGCATAACATATTTTTTTAACATATTAGGAACTATAATCATGTTGTCATTAACTTAAGTAATGTATACTATGATTATTTTTATGGAAGTTAATCTAACAACATTTACAATTCTCTTCTATATGTTTGTGTCAATGGCTTGAATTGTTAGACTATTATTGTGAATTTCCAATATATTCATGGTCACACTAGGTAGGGTGAGTTGTTGAGGATGAGGACAATAATAGGTATGGTTTAATGTAGACAAAACATATGTGCAAGCGTGGTTGAAAATGAAAGTGAAGACAGGATCAGTGCTTTGCGTGATTCTGTACTCTCCAACATTCTTAATTTTCTACCCATCAAAGATGCAGTGGCCACCTTCAGTCTTTCGCGAAGATGGAGGCCTATATGGACCTCAAATCGTAACCTCTGCTTCGATGATGGGGGTGCCATAGGGACTGTTGTTGTATCAAGAGTTAGGATGGCTGCATTCTAAGAGTTCATAGATTCAGTGATTGCTGGAATTGACCTGGTATCAATACAAACGTTCTTTCTTCGGTGTGTGAGCCCTACACCTATGGCTCGGTTTGATTTGTGGCATCTAAGGCAATAATGCATAACGTTCGAGAGATGGATATCGATCTTATTAAGTACGAATGCATGCACTTACCAATCATTGTGTGCAGTTCAACCACGCTTGAAGTTCTTTAACTACACTCTCATTTTGCCTTATCAAATCCTCGGGATGGTGTGTCTTCCCAATCTGAGGATTCTTCACATATACATGCACCACCTTGAAAACCAGGTGATAGAGAAGTTGTTTTCTAGTTGTCCTTCCCTGACGGAACTCGATATAACAGTTTTCATACTATCCCACAATCCTCGAGCTAACTTCATCATTCAGTCCACTACTCTAAACATGCTCAAGTTTGTTGTTCTCTTTGCCCAATTGCGAGGTAAATTGTATCACCATTGTGCTGTCATTAGGGCACTGATAACTCTAGAGCAATCATGACAATTTTAGACTTGAATAAATCATATTTAGAGAGTAAATGACATGTTTTTATTGCATTTTAGTAATGTTTTGCTTGAACATTCATTTTAGTTTACTTTTAATAAGCTTTGTTTGATTTAGAATAAATTTTGTGCTTAGATCATATGCATAATTGTTGGTGACCGGAAGCTTAAATTTTAAAAAATGAATGCTGCTGCAATAGGCTTGCAAAGATAAGGAAAGAATATAGTTACGAAGGAATTGAAACAAGTTTGGAATAGTATTGTTGTTGTAGAACCATTGATGTAGCATCTTTGCTGTAGCAATCTTGGGGGATTGTCAGAGAAGATTTCGCGTGAGATATTTTGAAGATTGCGATCTAGAGTTTCCTAAACTGAAAGATGCGCGCCCTAGGCTTCCGGTTACTCTAATTCTAAATTATAAAAGTGGCACAAACACAAAAGAAAAAGGGGATTCCATCATTAGAGAAAAAGAATAGAGAAACAAAATAAGAATAAACAAGATCAAGAGAGAGAATTGGTGGCTGCAACTAAAGGATTCTAGAAGAACATCAAGCGGATCTCACTCTTATTTCTTGTTCTTATGTTTTTATCTTGTTATGGTGAATTTTTTTAATGCTAAAACTATTTTGCTTCTTATTTTACTGCAAATTATAAATTAAATTTACTTATGGTTGAGTGATAAATAAATTTGATCATTAATTGACTAATATTCTATGCTGCTATATGTTTGCAATAGCACGCTGTTTTGATAATACTTATTTCAATTCACTATTTTGGTTGACCACCCATTTAGTGATACTAGTTAAGAAAGAGCCTAAAAAAACTTGTCTTAGTGGAACATATCCGAATAATAATTAGTTTTAGATTGGGTTTCCTGAGTTAGGTTTAACTTGATTCGAAAAGGGTCATACTAATCTAAAATTAGTAATGAACCAAATATATGGATTCGCCTTGTATGGTAATTAGAATCTAGAATGTATAATTTTATATTTGATGTTAGCATAACAATAAAACATCCAACATACGACAACTAAGGATACATGTTGTACCAAATGTTGTAGCAACCGATCTAAACACTAGATAAATAGTCAAAAAATCATTGAGTTTGATCACTCAACTACTCTATTCCCCTTGGTAACATCCTTGTATTTGCCGTAATAGTTTACTTTATTGCATTTTTATTTTAATTAGCTCATTAGTTTAATAATCTGTTTGAATTCTAATTTAGAATAAAATTGTACTGAAAAAATTGTTGTAGCAATTGTTATAACAATAATCCCTATAGAGACGATTTTGAATACTTGTTATTATATTATTTGTTGTGTACACTTACACACTAACATCAATAGTATTAAAAAACCTACAACAGGCACCAAATCTCCAACATCTCCGTATTGTTGATCACGTATTGATGGAATATGAGGTACATGAGATGCAATCCATACAGCAAGCAAATTTAGATGTTTAATATCTGGAATTGGCTATAGTTGATCCACAGCGTGCTCACAACCTTGTCGAAGCTATCGCGAGAACACCTCGTCTCATTCTCTCCGCTGGCGTTGTTTTGGTAAGCTTTCTTATAATATACCAAAATGCTAAATATTATCCACCAAATATTTTGTTGCTATTGATATGCAACACTTTTATTGTTTCTGCTGAACTTTATATATAGTCAACAATGGACAATGTTGTGATATTAACAAATACAATGTGTTTATAAATATTTCTTTCTCAACTGATCATAGTTAGTTCTTGCAACATGTGCTAATCACCAATAAGAATGTAATTGTTGTTGTTTCTGTAATAACCATTTCAACTGTAGGTAGTTGAGTGGGCATGCGCAAGCCATTCACTTGTTTTGTTTAACAACCTTACTTTTTTGGATGTTGCGGTTGGACGATGCGGCTAAAAAGGTCTCCATACTATCCTCATTGCTTTATCCCACTTGCATACCTTTATATTGACAAAGATGAGGAAGACAACAATCATTTTTTGTCATCTAGTACTGGATTAGATTTGTTAACCATATGTTTTATTGTTTTCACAGATCAAGGAGATTGGTTCGAGTTCAATGATTGTGAATTTGGCTGGCTAGAGACAGAGAATGTATCCCCTTGCTTCACTCAACGCATCACCAAAATAAAGATGAATACATTTACTAATGGAAAAGATAACAAATATTTCATGTGGCATAGTCAAGTGTTGGACAGTTTCAGCTTCTAGTGCCACAAAAGTGTTCGAGGCGACAGATTAGAAAAACTCTAGTGCAAAGTACTCAAGTTTGACACACGGTCTCCCAGCGTTCACATTCGAATCATGAGTCCTTCACACTAGGTGTGTTTGTTGTTCTTGTGTACAAGTGTTGAGTTGGTAATTGGATATGTTAAAGTTCTGAGTAATGGGATATTATCACTGCATTAATGTCGCATGTTTCATTGGCGTTGTTTTGCCTGACTTTTTTACTTTTGTAACTTGTTGATTCCCTTTACTACATGAAAAACTTCATTTTCCTTGTGTGTACTGATTGTCATGGTAGTATCTAATTGCTAGTAAATTTAATTTATCATACTAGAAAAATTTATGTGGGAACGTCAAACATTGAAATTTAAAATCATCACTACTATTAAAAGACCCATAAATATTAAATATAGCACAAATTTTCTATGTTTTCAAACAAATTCTTACAATGTTATAATAGGTTACACCAGTAAATCTCATGAACAGAATCTTGGTGGTCTTATATTTTAATTGGCTTTTGTTCTTTTACCTTCAAATTTTCAACATTTTCAAACAAATTCTTACAATGTTATAATAAGTTATACCAGCGAATCTCATTAACAGAATCTTAGTGGTCTTATATTTTAATTGGTTTTTATTCTTTTATCTTCATATTCACAAACGATATTTTTATGATTAATTGAAATTTTTTTCAGTTGGAAATTTTTTTTTGGCTCAATCAATAATGTCGTGGTCTAACGTCCACGACTTTATTGAATCAGCATCCGAGGACATTAAGCCACCAATAAGGTAACTAAATCTCGTAACAGACCATGAATGCATCCCCCGTGAACAATAACAAATGGAACCGCAAATTTTCATATCATGTTTAATACCTTCATCCAATAAGGGGAATAGTTTACCTAAATCATTAAATTCATGTACCACTAATGAATGTTCCACACATCAACTATAAATGATAAGATAACAGTCAAATATTTCCCATCAAAGTCTTACGTCATTTACCAAAACAACGATGAGTCTTTAAACCCCTCAAGATGTTTATCGAGTTTTATTTCAGCACTAGCACACCCTCTCTGTAATGCCAGTAGCTTTTGATTGGGAATCCGTATCCTTTCCCCATGAACACTGGCTCTGTAATGTATGGTCATCGTTTGCAAGACTTTGCAATGGCTCAGCAAGTACTCTAACAGTCAAAATGTTTCCCATCAAAGTCTTACATCATTTACCAAAACAACGATGAGTCTTTAAACCCCTCGAGATGTTTATCGAGTTTTATTTCAGCACTAGCATACCCTCTGTGTAATGCCAGTAGCTTCCAATTAGAAATCCATAGCCTTTCCCGATCAACATTGGCAAGCGCAAGAGCTTGCGCACGAATGTTTAAAATAAGGAAAAAGAGACGAACAAGCTAAGTTTAATAAGTAATAATGAGGCTAAAAGGAAATGTGCATTAATGCAGTAACATCAACTACTGGAAACTATGGTTGTGGCTATGGAGAATAATGGCGTCGATTCTAGATTGCATACATGGAACAAGACAACATGATGACAAAATCATGTACAACAAACATCAATCTAAACCAAATAGTACATTTGACACAACTTACTTCAATCACGGCAACAGAAATTTGTATAAATTTGGATCAATGGCTGACAATGGTAGATGTGACACTTTTATAATTGATTTTTGTACGGATTAAAGTTCTTCGACAACATACGACACAAACATCTTATCAATGATATCAAATAATTCCAGGTTTGGAGCCCTGATCATGACATTATGCTCATTAGGTCCAGTTACACGACTCTATTTGGTTATCACCAACACCAACCTCTTTAGAGTTACCGACGAAATGATGAGGTTTAAGGATTGGATCTTCCAATCTAAGATAAACAATTAACGACAATTGTTCAAAGGAAAAGCATTGGAAAAATAAATTCTCAGTAAGGTCGTTTGAAGATTGCCACACTAGTAGCAAAAAAATCTTCACACTGGGAAAGCACAGACCATGTGGAGGAGCTGAAGTGCACAATCTGAATGAATTCAAAGAATTTTGAGAGTCTGACATCCATACATACTAGCTGGTAAAGAAAAGTATTCACAGTTCCCAAGATCAAGTTCCATCTCCTAAATGATACAACTTACTGTAGAAGACACCCAAAAGGCAAGTCTATACACATTAGGTTTCGCATACCGAAGAAACAACTTGACAATGTTTGATGGCTGAGTTTGAATAACCACTTGATGAACGAAATCCTCAAAAGCGGCCAATCTAACTATTGAAACATCATCTTCATACCACCTATCCCATTATCCAAGCTTAAAATATGAATATCTCTCCAAACATACCTCCATCTTCAAGATAGAATGGATGTGGCCATGGAATCTTTTGTGAGGAGACAACTAAGCAGGTGCCACTGAACAAAATCTAGCAAACCACTTATCTTATCTTTGGAGTTGTTCTATTCTATTGCAGAATAATTCCTGCATACACTAAACATAACCTCTATTTCGTTCATCAATAAAGGCACAGTCCACCCTGCCAAGTGTTAACATGTTGATAATTTGCCTAAGCACCTGCGAAATCAAAATGTCAAAATTATGCCTCCCTTTGAAAACAAACGAAAAAAAATTACATTTTAAATAATAGGTTCTCACTTTTTCCTCTAATTATTTCGCCATCTGAATCAATGCAGCTATGTATGCACTGAAATAAACTATGAAATTTTTCCGTTGCAACCTTTCCCATTCCTTAGTTGTCACTTAAGATTCTAATTGCTTGTTTCGTAGTCATAGTTAACCAGGTGTTGAATACATATGTGTGTGGGGGAAGCATCAAGGACAAACCCTTCTTATGCCAGTTTATCCATATACCACTTTTGAATCATCTTGCACTTTTGCATTGAGTACTCATAGTTCCACTTTAACCACTTACTCATCAAATAATTTGTCTTTAATTTCATATTGTCATTTCAAAATTAATCAATGCTCACAACTCAGAACATCAAACCCCCTCGTGGTCACAAGTTGGTGTTATGCCTAGACAGATGTAGGTTTCAAATACTCAATGAATCTTCAAAACCTCAACTTGACAATTATAACATCATTCATGACACCCGTTTGACAAATATTAATTATTAACACTTTGTGCACCAGAACAACAACAACAACCATAAATACAAAATCAACAGCAGCAAGGGACACTTACATATTAACCAATTCATACCTACAATACACGACGAATAGAACCTCAAGTTGTTAACTGTGAATCAACAACATTGGTTATTGTTCAAAGTCTACACGATTTCGTAATCTCAAATGTATACATTTGAAACTATCCATGGTCTCTGTGCTCTATAAAATAAATATGTCACCATGCTGGGAGTTGCAAACTATAACAGAATGGAATTTAATGCTTTTTTTCCTTTTTATCTTTAAAAAGGATTACTCCACCCGAAGTATCACATGCGATCGATTATACATCTCTTTTACGTATGTCTGTGTTGGTTGTTTATTCAATTGATGTATGGCTACAATATTTAGTTTTGATCACCCCCTCTATCGGTAACTCATAATCCAATACATTCAATGTGTTCTAAGTGTACTTCATCTTGACGGTTAATTAATATGACTGCAATCGGACGACTCATACTGCTGGGATCCACCTTGAGGCGTTCCAAAGTAGCCGAAGCCTCCTTCTTGTTATTGTTGTTGTTGTTGTGGTGGTTGTTGTTGTTGTTGTTGTTAAACTAAATTTCAGTTGACTCCATCATGCAACCCATCCCAAACTACTAAAATTATCAACATATTCTTTTTTATGTTCAAAATATTAGGGCAAGAGATAGCGTTGAATGAATTTTTTCAAGAAACGTTTTTACTTCTTAATGATAAATGTGGATGGTTTGTTGTTTAATAATTTAGAGTGTAAAAATAATGCTTATTATTATCATTATTATTCAAGTCAATTTGAAGTCATTCAGGCTAATTCAAACCCATTGCGAGTTGCGAGGTAAATTGAGAAAAATTAGGTGAGTATCTATGGATCCGTAACTTTTAATTATTATTTTTAATCATAAAAATATATAAGATAAAGTTACTACTCATGAACTAACCGTCCCATATAAATATATACATAGAGATAGATACACTAAGCTTTTAATAAATAAAAATTTTGTACTTTTCAAGTTTTATATTATTGATATTTTATTTTAGTTTGAATAATTTTGTTCGTTTTGCTTTAATGACTTAAATCTAATGATTGCTTGGTAAAGTTGAGTTTTTATTTGTTTAATTAATTGTCAACTGTAATTGTCCAAAATTTACTTGTTAATATATTAATGACAATACTTGTACATTAATTAAAAAAGATGGAACAAGGTATTGATCTTATTGATGATTATTTGCCTACAATAGAAACGTTTTATAAATTGATATATTTTGTGTATTTATTTTAATGTTAAAACCTTAATTTCTCATATACATTGATAAATTCTAAATTTAATATTTTATACTGATCTTTTAGACTATTGTTACAATCTTATAATTTAAACTTTTAAGTATTATTGAAAGTATTTTTCTAACATTTGTAATTTTAAATGCAAGAACCCACAATTACCTAATACAAGTTGCAGGTGGGTTTTTAAAAAATAGAAACTCGCAGTGGATCACGGGTAGTTTGATAATTTAAATTTGTTACGAATGCATGTAACCCACAATGGGCAATACCCATTACTATCCTTGCATTGTATACATAATTAAATGCTTTTGACCTTTAAATAGAATAGTAGTTGAATTTCTTCACTTTCTTTATTAATTTTTTCATACTTAATTATGGTAGGCCAATCTTTGAAAAAACAATTATTCTATGATAGTAGACAATATTTTTTTTAGTATTACAGATCAAAAACTAAAAATGTTGGACCTAAGTTTTCAGCTAATATTAATTGCCATAGGCAAAATTACAAGGTGATTGATGGTTGCTGGATAAAATCAAGGTACAAGTAGTTAATTTTCTATTAAACACTATGACGGATATACAAAAAAATTAACATCAAAGTAGCATTATTTTTTAGATGTGCAATATTCAACAGAAATGTGTTCGATAATTTTAAGTTAAGCAAAACGGTATACTGTGTTAGCCAAACGCTAAACAAAATTAAGAGGTTACAATTAGTATGATGTTGCTCACTACAATATACCATAAATTGCAAGAACAAGCAAAAATACATTGAACAAAATTAACCACAGAGAGAGGGGTTAAAGCTACATTGCAAAGTCAATTTCAATCAAGAGTCCAGCAAATTGCAAGCTACCAACAAATAATGTCTACTCAGAAGCTAGCCATAGAACTACTTTAGCCATTTAAAAACAACTTCTACATGCAATGACCAAAAAGCAGCTTTTAATTAATTTGCAAGATCACCGAGGGCTACAGACTCCTCTAAAAGCAAATTCATTAATTCATCTGAAGGCCTTACACTTCTACTTTTGTCTTCTTTAACGTGTGTGCATGCACATGCATTGCGTATTGCATTGTGATAATGAATTATTTTTATGGTTTCCGCTTCCCATCAAATAATTCATCAATGTAAGTCTCTATATCTTCAGGTTGGTATTTAATGTACTTTTCTGTTTGCCTTCCAGGATCCAGATATTGTGAGAATCTTCCCATGAATGATCTGTAAGCCGGAATCACCACCGACGATATTGAAACCCTAAGCTCCGATTGAAGCTGGTCATCACTTACAACCCATGTGCTTTGAGTCCTGTGTATTTCATCAAACATCGAATTGAAGCTCTTGAACTTCTCTTTCAACACCGGCTTCACAACTTTCCCATTCACCATCAACCCATCGAGCCCTAAACAACCTAAGAGCCTCCCCCACGTCTCTCTCTGATAAGTCTTGTGGTAGTTCCTAAGATCAGATGACTTCTTGCGGCACCATGTGTCCCCCATCGCTTCGTGGATCTCCACCGACCCTTTGATCTTCTGCAAGATGTATCGGCCATTGTTCATCATGAAAATGCTACTCAATGATACATCCTTATACATCTTCGATTTCACATCTAAATTTTGATCCAACAAGTCCATCACGCTCACCAATTGTTGAGCAAAAGGCGAAGGATGACTCGCATTATTGTTGTCGTTATTGTTATTATCACAACTCTGATCCTCACCTTCGGTTTCCTGCCTGCTTGATGATGATGAATCAGTTCTTTCAATTTTCCAATGCTCTCTGAAAACTTGTTCCAACGTGTTCTTATACTCGCAAGAATATTTCAAATAATTCATTGTGTAACGAGTCAAAGGATGGACAGCCCCACCTGGCACTGTAGTCTTAGCCATATCAGATTTGATCGAATTCTCAAGATCACAAAACATGAAAATTGCAGCCTCGCCAACCCGAATCTTAGCAGCCATCATTTCGTTCTGGAGCTCGTTAGCACATTGATTAGGAACCAAAGCGTTTAAAGTTGGAATATTGTCACGTAAGCATTCATACATATCAAGAACCTTAAACAACTTTTCAGCCGAGCGTTTTGTCATCGCCAGAGCTTCTGCAAAATTCAATAACTGAATCATTACCCCACGAATGAGATTGCTAAAAAGGCTCGATGCGATCATGGGTTGATCCGCAAACACCACCTCAGCAAGCTTCTGTTCGCCGGCGAAGTACACATTGGCGCATTGGCTGAAGGTGGTGGTCCAGGAGGCGATCTCACGTTCCAACGTGTCCCAATGCATCTTCTGCACATCATCTAGGCTAATCTTTTCGAAACCAAGATTGTTCAAGCTCTCATCGAAGGCATTCCTTCTCGCGATTATATAAATCTCGACGCATTCGGATTCATAGCCTCCGGATATCATTACGTTTGCCATTTTATTCAACAAAGACGAGACTTCCAGAGAGACTCTGGGAGTGTTGATGATCGGATCCTCAGCGGATTGGTCAAATTCTGCAACTGGTTTCGGATCAGTTTCTTGATTGTTTTCTTTTGTTATGTCCTTCTTATAGTCGAGATTAAATATATCTTGATCAAGAATAAATCTGAATTCATCCTCCAAGAAAGACATGGCACGCTGTTGAACGCCGCCAATGCGATTATTCAAAACACCATATGTTTGATCTGAAGTATTTTCTGGTAACTTCATTTCACTCATCTTTCTTGCTAGCCTTGTAACTCGATCCACTGAATCTAAAAACAATAATGTATCTTCTTCCGCCAAGACGGGAGTGCTTGTTTTTGCTTTCCCGTCAGCCCCTAGGTCATGCTTAGGAATCTTCTCTTCGAAAAGATCTAAGAATCTCCAAACAACCTCAGGGATCTCCAACGGGGATGCAGTTTGATGATCATCATTATTTGTCAAAGTTGACAAGAACTTGTCAATTTCATTAGAAGCAGTTTCAATGGTGTAATGAATTTCAATAGGAGGAGTTTCTTCGACCTTTTCTTGAATATCTTCTTCGATCTCATTTTCTTTCGCCTCTTCAGCCTTTTGTGTCTGTATAGCAGCCTTCGGAGTACTTTCCGTCACCGGCGCCTCGAAAGCGTTAGCATTATTTGATTTTTCAGGGTTCTTTTTTTCTTCCTCCATTGTTGTAAATATTATTTTTGTTTTTAGGAAGGAATAAAGAAGAATGTTACAGATCAGGGTGTGAATTTTGATGAAGCTAGGGAATGAGAGATGGAGAAATTAATTAGATACGTCTAGGGAGGAGAATTATCCGTGTAATTACTTTTTCTTATTTAATCGTTTGTTTCATTGAATTAATTCATGTTTTTTCTTCTTTTTCTTTTCATTTTTAATGTTAATTTCCGTGTAAATTTCGTGTTAATATTTTAGAGGATTGAAATGGTCTTGGGAGAAATGGTGAGAGAGGAGAGAAGTGGACAGAAATTAGCGTCAAGTTTTTGGTTACCAGAGAGTTTGTTATGTGTATTTGTTTGGAACTATTGACCGTTGACCATTTTCCATTATGACTCGCATATTTTACTTATGCTTAGCACGATCAATTTTCTACTCTGTAAATCCGGATATATATATATATATATAGCCATTAGTTTTCAATCCAAGATTCCACTGGACCAACTTATTTCTTTTTTGTTAACAATGATTTAATTTATAAGATTCAACCGTGAGATTTATAGCATTAATTTTTGTATTATATTATTCTTAGAAAAATAGCATAAAATTGCTATTTTAAGGTCAATTTTGAGCCAGATGCACGTTGACAAAGTATGCTTGTATGGATAATTCGAAATTTCTTCCATGAGCTCTTTATAATGAATCAAATAGCTCAATTAATACTTAGGTGAATGAAAAATTGAATCTTAAAAAGCACCCATTGCTTTAGAAAAAAATGAACACATTAAAGGTCATCTTGCCATTTTCTTTTTATTGTGCTAGAACTTGACTAAAATTAAATATGTAACGTTATCAATATCGATATTGATCATAACAACAAAAAACTAAAGAGCTGTTAAGGGATGAATATGGCTATATTTCCCAAAAAAAAAATTCAGCTTAGAAGGTTGTTACAAGTGAATTAAAGTTACAAATCTTATCTCAAATAATAAATTTGAATGTTAAACACAAGTGTTAGTCCTTAAGTTTTCTAGACTAAAATGCCTTCCACAATACTTACAAATCGGCATTCAATTTTATTTGCTAGATACACTAAATACAATTGATTTATTGCTCTTCTCTCCTAACTAAACTCTCTAGCTTTAGGTTTCAGTGTGATAGTTTGAAGTTCATCAAATAGTAAGCTTATGCTATTGAAACTATTCAATTATGTTGTATCTTGGGAGATAAATGCTAATACAACATAAGCAATGTAGAAAAGGTGACAAATATGTTTTAAAGAAACTGTACGTAATATTACAAAGGCCTCAATTTGTGTTTTGTCTTATGGTTTATTTTTTATTATATATTGTAGTAATTTTACAATAGATTATTGCTATATATTTCAATTATGTTATTATAAGCTTGTGATGAGTGTGCTCAAGTACCCTTAGAAGGTTTTATTACAAATGTTATGTAATAACGAAGGAGTCTAGATTTTAAGTGGGACTGATTATGATCTCTCTAGTTTTTTCTTGATAACTTAGCTAATGTATTTTTGTATATAACATGGGTTGTCTTATATCACTTACTAATAGTGATTTTATAACATTATCACATAGCAGTTGATGGCTTGATGCTTAAATTCATATGGTAGTTAATTGTTAATTTAGTCAAGACTAACTAATGAGTTCAAAATTATGTCATTAATGCTTGAAAGGATGTCTTTTATGAGCAATAATATAAAATCATATTAGACTAAAGCCTCGTTTGGAATTAAGGTTAAAATGCTTTAAGTATCTTATTTAATAAGTTTTGAGAAAAATAGTTTAGTAAATTTTTTTAAAAGTTGTTTATCACATAATTTTTTTTGTTTTGACAATAACTTTAAGGATTCCTCTATGATGCTGTAATTTTTTTATAGTATCAATAATATTTTAATTGTGTACCATTAGATTTAATCAATGGTACACAGTATCTGTACTAAAAAAATAATTTAAAAATAATAGTAAACGGTTTGTTAACGGTTTAAGGGGTGGAGAATTTTAGTAAAATAATTGTGACCACCCTTAGAGTTTAAAGAAATTTCACTTAAATGGCATATTTTATTTAAAATTACTTTTCAACCCCATGAAATTTGTAATGTAATAATCTTTTTTAAATAGATCTTCCAAAATTAATTACCATTAAGTGTAAAATATAATATCAAGTATGTTATTTAGCACAAATCAAATAAATTAGCTGCAACTGTAAAATTTATATATGATATAACACTAATAAATAACACAACTAAGTATATATACTTAAGTAAATGCCATAATTACATCAATAAACTTATTGGTGAGATTGCTTGTAACCTAAAAAATATTTTATCACACATGTTTTAATAAAATTTAATATTGTATATTAAATACTCATTATTTTATAAAATACTCATGAAATATATATTATTTTTAACATTAACTTAACATACCTATTTTTTAAACTCTATAATATTGTACGAGTTTTTACAACATTAATAATGAGATTGTTGTGAACTCTTGGATTTTAGTTTTTTCATCTCTACCGTTCATTTGATATAGTGACTAAAAAATTAACTATCTAAATCATAATAGGTAATCTTCAAGTTGCAAGTAATCCTACATTCAATAAGGGAATTATTGGATTTAATATTAGAATCTTCACTATTAATTTAATTTCAATGGATAAGTAATTATGTAACAAGTAATCTATAAGTTGTGATATTTCTTCAAACTTTAAATTATTTTTTATCTAATCAATGGATAAATATTTTAAATCACCAAAAAAATGAAAGAAATACAAATAATTTGGAATTAATTATTATGTATTAATTCTCTTACTTTACCATTTTACATTGTTTTTTATTTTTGCATTTAGTATTAGAAATATATTTAATAGCATTAAAATAAATGTAATTAACAAGTAATGTTATTTCAATAATACTTTATATAAAGATATTTTATAAAGTCTTATAATAATTTGTATTGTATAAATTTAATTACAAACCATTAATACTTAAACAATAATGATAATAGAAGGCATTGCAATAAACTATTTTATATATGTTTTATCAATGATATTATTTGAGTCACAACAAATGAGAAATATTTTATTCACCGATATTGTTGAAAAATATATATGTCTATATCACTATTGAGTGAGAAATATTTTGATTTAAATTTTTAACAAAAAATTAAACTATTAATTTCATGCAATTCAATGGTGGAGAATATGACATTATAAAATGTTGCTTTGACTTTCAATATCAACCATTAGATTATGAGATGTTAATGGCTCAAAAATTGTATCAAAATTTGAAGTTAAAGTATCTCGAACAATGTCTTTATAATGGAAATATAAATATATACAATGAATTTTTTTCTCATTTTCTCCATTAAATATTATTTGATATAATATTTTATTTATTTTCATTATTAATTGTCATAATAAAAGTAATGAATTTTCGTAATATAAAAATTTTATAATTACCATCAAAGAATAACAATAAAATAATTTTTCATGATCCATAAACTAAACTTAATTAGGAATATATATTACATTTAACTTTTATGAAATTAACAAAGTGGCATTTCAAAATAAAATAAAAACAAGCTTGTGAAAGTTAAATTTTATAAGACTCGGATAATTTCCCGTCATGTAAATAAAAATATAAAAATATAAAAGATTTTCTTTCACATTTTTTTCTACATAAATATTATTGGAGGTAATATTTTATTTATTGTCACTACCAATTATCATAATAAAAGTAATAACTTTTAATAACATAAAAAATTTATAATTAAAAGGATATCAATAAAATAATCTTTCATGATTCATAAACTAAAACTCATTAAGAATATGTATTAGATTTAACTTTTATGAAATTAACAAAGTGATATTTGAAAATAAAATGAAAATATATAGGCTTGTAAAACTTAAAATTCCTATCACATAAGAATATTAATTGTAAGATAAACAAAAAGTTCAGAGAATATGTTCAATGAGTGTTAAGAATAATATATATTTCATGATCAATTGTACAATGATCCTTAATATTATATAAAATAATGAGTATTTTAATATACGATAGTAAATTTTATTAAAACATGTGTGATCAAGTATCTTTTAGGTTACAAGCAATCACTACAAGAAAATTGGCAATAGATGACGAGAAAAAACTATCATAAAGGGAGGTGGATGACAGTGAAATTATCTATCATCTATGTACATGTCACTCTTTTATGATAGAAAAAAAGTATGTCATTAACTTATCATAGCGTTTAAATGTCATATGTCAGTGATGGAAAAAATGAATAAATTATTTAATTTTTTGGAAGGAAATGTGATTTTGTTTTTTGAAATTTTGGCATAAAAATTGATTTTCGCGCGTGAATTATCATCTGGATAAATTTAGCGAGTAAAATACTAATTTTGTGATGGAATTTGTAATTGATATTTTCTGTCATTAATTTTTTATGACTTATTTTATGATTAATATTTTCTATCACAAATTATTTTTGTATGACTTACTCCATGATTCATATTTTCTATCATAGATTCTAAAATTATATTGAACGAAATCATGAATTATTTCATTTAAATTTATGCATCCTATATATGAAATTCAAGCATAAATTCATATGAACCAAAAATTAAATTATACATTCTATTAAGTCCAAAATCACTTTATATTAATAATGCCATCCAAACACAGTTATATCAAACAGTATCAATTCACTAGACAAAATCCAGCAACTAAGAACAAATGTATCAACTTTACAAGCTAAGAAGGCATCAAGCGGTCGTAGTGCTGAACTTCAACCATAATTTTAGTAAATTTCCAGTACATGAACTGCCATTTTCAACAAATACCCCGCTGAACTTTCAAGTCCAACACCTTCTATTTCAACTTGCATATGCAACATCAAATTAATATAGCTAGCATTATTGTTATAAAGAATTAACTACTACAATAAAACCATTAGATTGTAGATACAACAGAATCATTACAAATTTAAACTCAATTTGTATGTGCAACACCAATGAGTATAGCCAACATATCATTATAAAGATTTATCTATTAAACTTAAACTGTAGGTTTTAGATGCAACTTAACTTAATTCCTTGCTGAAATAACATATGGAACCACAATGGTACCCATAAAAAATAAAATTATCTTCCTCCAAGTATGAAAATAAAGAGCAAACTTTGGTTTGAATAGAAAGTATGCAAATGTACTGCCAAACGCACAATAGACCACTTGTTCACATGATATATCAATCAATCAAAATAATAATTCAATTCCATTTCTTCTCTTACAATTACAAGAACCGATTAAATTAACTAAGTGGCATGTGTTGTTCCGTTCAACACCATGGCTTTTGTATTTTACTGTTTTTTGTTATTAACTTTATTGTTATTTAAAATTTTTGCATTAAAATTAACCTCATTATTCAAATTCATCAACAACAACCATGAATAGATTGATATAAACCTACCAAGTTTCTCTATTATTACCAATCTCATCTCTAAATAATGTTGTTGTTATCAGGATAACAACTTTGCCTGTAGTTGTTTGTTGTTCAAATAAAAGATTAAGCGTAGTTCAAGAAACCTAGGTAGCTAGCTAGGTCGTTGTTATTACCACTTTGTCTATAGTTTTTAACCAATTATAATATATAAGTAATAAAAATGTTTATGTACAGTTTTAGATTCATACTAACCATTTTTTGTTGCGTTAATGATTAGAACACTTGATTACAGTTTGAAATTTCCAAACTTGGGATTGTATGGCATGAACAAGAATTGCCCTTTATAGGCTTTTTTTTAAGCGGTTGCACACACCTTTTGCTCTGCTAGGACAGGAAATGTTTGGTATTTGACCAGAATGGGGTGACACAACCTGGACATAAGAATCCAAATAGTCTTGTTCCTTTTTTATTTGGGATAATCGAGTCATATAGCAACCTGAAACGGTGGATGCAAAATACCAAAACTTGTCATTAGACAAGTATTGCAACATTATATAAATTAATTAAAGTGGAAAGAAAAACAAAAATCTCTTACGCAATATATACTTCAATAACATTAACTCGTATCACTTGCATCGTCATCATCGCATCACATTTCATTTTCCCAACATGGGCTACAATACCCTTTAGCTGAAATACATCATTAATCCTATATGGGATCCAACCGGATAGAGGCAAGTACATGTCACATAATCTGACAAAGAGTTGTGGCATTGGATAATTGTTTTTGTGCATTGTCACTGCGTGCCTAGTGTTTCTCGGCACATGTTGCACTGTACCTTTTTTTTCCTTTTGTTTCTGTTCAGATTTGCAGCCCTTGTTCTTGGGCTATCAGGTGAAACTTGCTATGGACCATTAGCTAATTGCACCTTCTTCTGAAATAATGATTTTCTCGAACATCCTAGATAACTTAGTGAATTTTGAACATCCTGGATACACATGTTTCTCAGTCTCTTCTAATAGTTTTCTAAATGTCTTAGGATTTCCCTCACAATCATTATAAGCATCATTGATCATATCCGTTGTATTATCATAATTGAAGTCCATTGAGTGAAATGGAATATATAGATTAGAAGATGGTGTGGCACGACCATCTTCCCCATGCCACTTTAAACTTTTGTAAGACTTTACAAAACTGTGTCAATAAAGATGTTCAGTTACAATCGTGGGTGTGTCAAATTCCAAATTCCTACATTTATAACACAAACGTCTAATAACGCTAGCATCTTCGACATTTTAAATAGCAAAATTCACAAATTCAACGACCCATTTTTCATACTCAGGTGACATTCTGCTACAATTAATCCAAGACTTATCCAGTTTAGTTTCAACGAGTTTTGATCCTAGCACATAAAAGAAGGCAAACATGAAACAATAATATTGGCTTTTCAAATTAGTTATTTCATAAAAAAAATAACAAAATAACATTGACTTACACATATGTAGAACCAAAAGTAAGAAAAGATCAAAACATGTTGGCCTCACATATTAACGAATATTTGCATATTAAAAAAGAAATCGACAGTACAATAAAAAAATAAATGGAACATTCATACAAGCCAAACTCAAATATCCAAAACAATAGACAAAAATAATCGATAAAGAAAGTTCGGTTAATTTATTAGCATGTCAAAATGTATTTAATTTACTCAGTTTATTGTCTGCAAATGCATATTAAAGAATTTAAATACTTCGGTTTTGATTGCGTGCATTGTGAAAAGCTTAAAGGGCCCTCCAACTTAGTAATAAAGTGTGAATTTGAAAGGAACCGCAGCAAATATATCCAAGACTGAAACAAAAAATCCAAAAAAGATATTAACAATTGATAATGACACATTGCTTTGACTTAAATAATTTATAAAAATGTATTTAGGAACATGTGTGACAAATTTGATTGCCTCATATGCATATGCTATTATTACTTTAATATAACATAATGGAAAACATAGTTGCCCTACATCTTTTTTTTTGTAAAAAAAAAATTACCTTTCCCTAAGGAACACGTTTATAAGATACAAATCAAGATAACATTTTTTAATATGTAACTTTTACGTCATTGAAATACAATATGAAACAAGAAAAAATAGATAATGTTACAAACAAGAAAATGAATTAAAAGAAAAAGTTTATTTGTGAGGTAATGGAATGTAATTATAACCATCAAAAGCAAACCAAACAACCCATTTCAATCTTTTTCTCTCTCTCTCATAGCAATAACAGTAACAACCTTGTCAAATTAAAAGAAAAAAAAAGTCTAGATTACTGCTATTATTTTGTATTTTCCTTTTCTAGGTTTGCAAGTTTCCACATTTATACATAAGGAAGCATGGGTGGCAACCACCTTGCCCCCTGCCTCCTCTCCAGCAAAATGATAAACACAGATATAGAGCAACCTCATTAGCAGCCTTATACAGTCTCAACTTTCTTTGCCCATCTCCAACTGCATTAACTTTACATTGAAAATGAAAAAAAAAACCTTCACTCTCTCTATCTCTATCATCTAATGCAACTTCTTAACTAAACCCATCATCTCATTTTTGTCATTCACTCAATCACTTGCTCACAAACTCTCCAAAATACAAAATTACACTCAATCACTTTGGGCCTTAAACACAATTAGGTGAAGAAGGATAAAACCTAGAATTGAAGGTTTAGGGTTGCAATCCTCTAGTGTGTGATGATGTCAGGGTGTTGACAGTTCATGTCATGTCACACCATCACCAAATAGTCATGGTGGCTGGTTCAAATTCAAGTAATGGGTTTGTTATTTGGGTGTTACAGTTTGCTCAGAGCTAGTAGTGGTTGATTGTGTACAGAAAACTTAAATGTAGCAAACAATTAGCCAGCTAGGGTTTGGGTGGTGGTAGTGAGGTTATTGATTAATAGTGTGATGATGAGTTTGGCTAGGCTTTAAGCGTTGATTGTGAGAGTGACAGTGATGATAATGTGCTAAGGGTTTGACTGCTCTTTGTCCGAGTGAGAGTGAAGATGACTATGATGTGTAAGCTGAATGATTGAGCGTGTAACGGTGAATGTGGCTAGGGTTTCAAAGCTAATTGTGGAGTGAGAGTGACTATAACTGCGCCTTGGGTATCAATGGCCTTTGCGCGCAAGAGTGAGAGTGGTGATGACTTCATTGTGTAGTGTTAGGACTTAGGTTTTTTTTTTTGTTCAAATTTTGGTTAAATGCATCGTTTTGTTTCTTATTTGTTTTTTCACAAATCATTTCACAAGTTAAACGTTGCATTTAACTTTTTCAAAAAATTAAAATAATACTTTTAATTTTAGTTAAACAATGTCAACATAAGATTTCTATCATAATGTATGTGACTGAGTAAGATTCTATCATACACATATCATAAATTATTGATATATAAAGATTCTACCACTAGTACATCATTAATTGTTTGATAGACCATAATTCTATCACAAATCTATCATATTTATATTATGAAATCATTTCTGTCATAAAGTGACTATCATTTATTTTCAGTTTTCTTATAGTGAATCTCACCAATGAGTTTATTGATATAACTATGACATTTACTGATGTATACATACTTAGTTGTATTATTTATTAGTGTTGTATTATATATAAATTTTACAATTACAACTTATTTATTTGATTTGTGTTAAATAACCTACTTGATATCATATTTTATACTTAATGGTAATAGATTTTGGAAGATTTATTTAAAAAATATTATCACATTACAAATTTAAAGCAGGGTTGAAAGTAATTTCAAATAAAATATGTTATTTAAGTAGAATTGTTTCAAACCCTAAGGGTGATCACAGTTATTTTACAAATTCTACACCCCTTAAATGGTTAATAAACTGTTTACCATTATTTTTAAACTATTTTTTCTTTAATACAAATATTGTATATTGTTGATTAGATCTAATGCTACATAATTAAAACATTATTGATGCTGTAAAAAAATTATAACATCATAGAGGAACCTTAAATTTAAAAGTAACAGGGAATTATATTTTAATACAATTTATTAGAAATATAATCACTACTGTATGTAGATAGATATAAAAATTTATATGTCAACAATGTTGCTATGTTACGAACTGTTACTTCTTGGGTTTTTAACATTATATTTTAAATTTGACATCTTACATTATTTTTGCTTAAACAACCATGTGATTTCATAGACAATTTTTTATGTAAAGATTTGAATAAATTTCTTTAGTTGAATTGGTCAATTCCTCCTCAGTTTATTCTTTGGAGTTTATTTTTATGTGATTTTCGTATTGGGCTTTAGTTAATTGTGAATTTATGCTAAGCTTGTATATATGAGTATATTTTCTATGTTTCTTCTTTTTGCTTTTGTTGATGCAAATTTTTGTTCAATGTACAGTGATTGATTTGTATTTCGGACATTTTTCTAAATTAAATTTTGTGGTTTATTTTTCCCTTAAGGCGAATGTCTCAAATCACATGTCTTCTTATGATTAATTGTTTTGCTCATTTGTTAAAGGGGGCTGCCATGCCTGTAATAATCCCCTGACATCAATTTATTTTACTCAACGTTTAAAGAGAAAAAAATTTAAAGTGAGATGGGCAGTGTTTTTATACTCATTTTATGCCTTTTTTTTTCTTTTACATATAAATGGGGTTTTTTTTCTGTTATATAAGCATCTTAGAGTCAATTAGAGAGATTATATTACACTTTTCCTATAACAAGTATCAGTCAAAGCCCATGTATGGAGACACATATTCATATGTGTCAATACTTATTCATTACAAGTATTCTTTAGACGCTTATCATGTTTTTGGGCCCTTGACCTTTAATAGGCTTGAGCTTGAATTCGGCACTCATGTTCCGTACAAAAAGGATTGATTTTGCAATTTTCGTAAGCACATTCTATAGAATGTTTGTTAACATGTCAGCTCATTCCGTAGAATGTTTGTTGGCCTAAAAGCACTATCTATAGAATGTATTTATTTGCATGTAGGCATATTCATAAAATGTGTATTTGCTCGTAGGCCCACTCGATAGAATGTAGGCTCATTCTGTAAGATGTACATTTGCCTGAAGACTCATTTCATAGAATGTCTATTTCCTAATAGGTGCATCCGTAGAATATGTATTTGCCCGTAGGCGCATTCCGTAAAATATATATTTTTCATAGGCACATTCTTTAGATTGTGTATTTGTAATAAATATTTATCCATAGGCACATTCCGTAGAATGCATATTTGCTCGCAGGCACATTCCGTAAAATGTCTATTTGCCCATACACACATTTCTTCGATTGTGTATTTCTCTATAAGCGCATTCCATAGAATCATATTTTTAAAAGGTGTATTTGTCCTAGGCGCATCCTGTAGAATATATAGTTGCCCACATCACATTCCGTACAATGTATATATGCCTGTAAACATATTCCATAGAATGCTTATTAGCCTGTTTGCTCTTACATAGAAATATTTTCTAAGTGTGTAGGTCATTCTTTGTGAGGTTTGTGAGGAATAACATAGGTCATTCTTTATAAAGAATGGATCTAAGTGATTCTTTGTAAACAATGAACCCAGGCCTTTCTTTGTTGAATCATGCCTTTAGTGCTTTGTCAAAGACTTGCCCTTTAAACGTTTTACTTAGAAATATTTTCTGTAAGTGCTTAAATCATTATTTGTAAAGAATAGACCTAGGTCGTTTTTTTTGTAAAAAAGTAGATCTATGCCATTCTTTGATGAATCATGTCTTTGACATTTTTTCAAAGACTCGCTCTTTGGGGGTTTTACTCAGAAATATTTTCTAAGTGTTTAGGTCATTCTTTGTAAGGAATGGACTAAGTCATTCTTTAAAGAAGCACGACTTTTGCGCTTCATTAAAAACTCACCTTTTGGACATTTTACTTAGAAATATTTTCTAAATTTCTATGTCATTCTTTGTAAGGAATAAACTTAAGTCGTTCTTTGTAAAAAAAAAATGGACTTAAGTCATTCTTTGTAAGTATAAGACCTATGTTGTTCTTTGTAAAAAGTATACTTAAATCATTTTTTACAAAGAATAGACCTAGGTCATTATTTGATGAATCACGCTTTTAGCGTTTTGTCGTATCTTACATTTAGACATTTACTTCGAATTCTAAATACTTAGATTATTCTCATAGAGAATGGGTCTATGTTATTTTGCGGAAAAATTTTTTATTGGGCCTATATTTTTCGTGTTTTGTATCTGAACAATTTTTTGATAATTTTTAAAAATTAATAATTTTAAAATTTCAAAACAATTCTTAATTCTATAAAATAAAATAAAAATTATGTAATTAGATTATTATATAGATAATCAGTTTACTTTTTGTCATAATCATGCAATTTCCTGCTGGTATTCTTTTACATAATCGATTCATCCAATTCCCTAATTAGGTTATATTTCCGATTGAACTACTCTTGTGACCTTTTTTTTTCAACCCTTGTAAAAATCCTAGGGCATGTGTCCATTTACGAATAATGCTTTTTTTTTCATACCAATCATATGTTACAATTAAAACTTTATTGATATATTTACAATCCATTCCTACCTAATTACTTTTTACCCGTGTAAAAACCTTAGCAGGCTTGAGCCACCGGCAAATGAGCAATGCTACTTTGATAAAAGTAGTACAATAAAATTTTGACAAAATATATAGAAAGATTAAATCGTCCGTTTTCTCTATAAAATGATTAGTTAACATGAATTGCAACTGATTAGTTAGCATTAAGTGTTTTTTTATCTACTCTTTTTTTTTTTTTGGCGAGTAGGCTATGAGCTATTGGCAAATGAGCAATGCTACTTTGATAAAAGTAGTATAATAAAAATTAATATTTAAAAAGACCAAATAATCCATTGTTCTGGATAAAATGATTAGTTAATATGAATTGCAACTAATTAGTTAATATTCATTTCTCTTTTCATCTGCCTCAATTCTATATTTTCGTAGAAAGATTACTCGAATTGGTGCTCCTCAACACTGTTGAGAGCTCCAACCCATGTCATATAAATATTGTAAGTCAATTTCAATTCTATATTTTCGTCCTCTATATATATATGAGTAAAGAGTAGTGCCAAAAATTAATTCATTTTCTATGTGTACAGAAAGTTTAGAAGAGGAAAATTTATGCAATTAAATCGTTTACAAAGAAGCAATCATTTCTAAAATGCAGCTGGCCATCTCTCATAATTATGACGCTCTAATTAATTGATGTTTGTTTTTATAATTCTTTTCTTGGTTGTTTAAAATTAATTTATTAGTTATTTAAAACAGGCTGATTAATATTAGACATGATGGGAAAATCATGTAACAATAATTAGGCTGATAAATTTGGCATAAAAATCAACTCCAAATCCAGCTAATCACTTGCTTGATATTCAATTTAATTTTACCTTCCTTTTAAGACCACGCTGCCCACATATTAACAATATTTTGTCATGCGTTAAAATTAATGAGCCCAATAAATAAATTCACACCTAATAATTAAAAAATAAAAAATATCTCCAGGGTAGAAACAACTGAGTTTGGAATCGAGTGCATTTACAGTTTTATGCTAGGGAAACTATTTCTAAATCACATCTTTTTTATCATATGTATATTTAATCACCATGAAATTTTGAAATTTTCTCTTCATTGCATTTGTTTTAAACTTATATCAATCAATCACTTTGACACTAACAAATCATCATTTTACCCTAAATGTATAAAAATACCATTTTACTCTACAAAACTTAAAAAATAAAAAATTACAATTACAAGAATATTCCTAAATTTAATAAAACAAATAAATTTAAAAATCTAAGATGTTAACTTTTATAATTATATTTTTTATAATTATAATTTTATTTAATTATAATTTTTATAATTCTAATTTTATTTAATTATAATTTTATAATCATAATTTTATTTAATTTTTAAATTAAATTAAGTATAGGGAAGTTTACAAAAATTAACATGAAGAGAAAAGTTCTCTATAATTATTGTGAACTTCCCTATAATTAAAATTAAGAAACTTCCCTATACTTAATTTTATTGTAAATATTAAATAAAATTATATTTACAAAAAATTAACATCATAATTGCTAAATGAAATTAAAATTATAAAAAATAACATCATGGATTTTGAGATTTATTTATTTTATTAAATTCATCGGTATTCTTATAATTATAATATTTTTATTTTTTAAAATTACAAAAATTATTTTTTAAAAATTTATAAAAAATAATTTTTTAATTTATTAAAAATAAAATAATTATTTTTTAATATTAAAGTAATTAATTAATATAAATTTAAAAATAAAAATAAAAATAAAATATCTTAAAATTTTATGATAATTAAATATGATAAAATAGAAGTGTTGCAGAAGTAATTTTCATTTACGCCATTACATAGATTCTGTCGGTCTGCGCCAGAGCCCTGAGCAGAACACGTCACTCATGACGAAATCCGTTACAAGAAGGGCAATTTCGTAACTCCAGAAAAATTTCCCCACGTTCCCAAGTCACGACACACCGTACCCGGTAGTCTCCAAGACTCGAACCGGAAGCCAACCCAGACCCGGACAGGGAAAAATAAAAAAATAAAAAAGAAGTGCCCATTAAAAAACAACTCTGTACCTCTCTCTCTCGCTCTCGCTCTCGCTCTCGCTCTCGCTTCTCACAGAGAAACAAAACAGAGAAAGACTTCAGTTGCAGAGTCCGATTCTTACAATTATAGTTCGTACAGTTAAACTCAAGACTCTTCCATCCCCTCAAAAATCCTCCCGGAAAATCCCTAATTCCCTCCAAGTCCTCTCCTCCATGTACACACTATTTGAGCTACCTACTATTCTCACCGGCCGTTGATTCTCCCCATGCCTCACCCGCATTATTTTTTCGCCTCAGGTTATTTCTCCCCTTAAAAATTCTCCCGGAAAATCCCTAATTCCCTCCAAGTCCTCTCCTCCATGGACACACTATCTGAGCTACCTACTATTCTCACCGGCCGTTGATTCTCCCCGTGCCTCACCCGCATTATTTTTTCGCCTCAGGTTGTTTCTCCAACTAATCTCAATTTCAAGAATTTCTCTTTAATAACAAATTTCAATTTTTTATTTTAACTTAATTGCTCTCAGTCTACTTGCTGCCTCAAGTTTGTTAATTTTTTCTTAAATATATATTTATTTTTTGAAGGTTTTGCATTGGTAATTATCTGTTTTCTTTGTTGAATACTGTTTCTTGAGTAGCCTTTTGCTGTGACCGCTTGTGCTCTCAGAATGCTGTGTTTGTTGACGCCTATAACCAAATTAGTTTTAGGGTTTATGAGTCGTAATTAATTATATGAAATTATAATATAATCAAATATGTGCAGAAACATTGGGCAGTTCTGGGTAGAATGTGTATGTGCGCACGCGCTCTTGCTGAGAGAGAGAGAGAGAGAGAGAGGAACATGTACTCCAGAAGCTTTGAGTAATTAGAGGAATCAAGTTGGAATTTCAGGGGGAAAAAAAGGAAATTCAAGCATTAATGTCTCGGGATTGACCTTTGAGTCCCCTAACATTGATGTACTGTTTTTGTTCTTTTCATTATTGTTTGATCGTTTAATTATCACACTTCTTTTTATGTTGTGTATCTCATCTGCAGCGTGTTGCAATAGCAGAATCCTGTGAATTACTGCTTATAGAATGCACTTTATATTAAATAGTGTTTTGTTATTAAATAATTTTACTGACATGTCGTTTGATCGAAGGAAACCTTTTCCAGTAAAGGACTGTAGTCCAACCCTTCTTTTTAATCATAGTCATCAATTATTCCACTCATTCACCATTTACTTCCTATTAGTGGACCTTAGTTATGAAGTCTCAAATAATTTAGTTTTCAGTGCGGTGTTTCCCCTAGTGTTTGATGATGGAATGTGTTGTTACATTTCAATATCTAGAAAATTTATGCTAGCTTATAACATTTATCTGGCGTTTTATAATCTCTCAGCTGAAATCCATATTTATGCAAGCAACTATAGCAAGCATAATGTTGTTGGCATGGTAGTGGTTGAAATTCGGGAACATTAAAAACCCTAGCGCTAATAGTGCTAAAATATGCGTTATAGCATTTCAAATGCACGTTAATTGAGGATGCTAGATTTTTATCGGAATTAATTGAGGATACTTGATTTTTATCGGAATTGTACTTATATTTCCTCTGCTTTTTCTTCCTTTTGCAGGATCCTGCACTTTTGAAGTTCCGCCTTATGCTTTGGTAACTGGGTCACCTCTTAACAATCATGGGCAGTACATTTAATCCTCAGATTTTAGTAGAAAAGCTAGCCAAGCTCAACAACTCACAGGCTAGCATAGAAAGTATCCTTTTTATTTCAATTACAAGTAGTTTCTATTTTATCTTGGTGTTGTTAGTGTCTTTAATGTTTAGGAAACTTTTAGGGCCATTTTCACTTTCATACTTTGGGCAGAAAACGCTAATATTTTGCTTTAACTGTCATTAATTTTTACTTTCATCACAAATATTCATCCTCATAAATTGAGATTCCTTTTGCACTTTTTACAGTCAATCTATAGTTTTTATCCTTAATGGGAGTTAGCTTTGTCACATTGGTGTATTTTCCATATGAATAAAGCCAAGCAAGTTGTTGAAACATGGGACAGACAATTTCATTGCTCTCCACGTGACCAGAGATTGGCTTTTCTATATCTTGCAAATGATATTTTGCAGAACAGCAGGAGAAAAGGTTCAGAGTTTGTTGGTGAATTTTGGAAGGTTCTTCCTGATGCTCTTCGTGATGTAATACGAAATGGAGATGAGTTCGGAAGAAACGCTGCTCTAAGACTGGTATATTCACCTTAACATTGCATACTTGTTTCTATATCTACTTAATTTTTCAAATTGAACTGTATATTCTACGATGAATCTTATAACATGTTATCATCTAACATTATATCCGAAACTATGTAACTTGAAGCTTTAAAATATGGATTCTTTGTGTGTAAAGGATACTCTTGAGCCAAAAAGACAATTGTTCGAGTGGATGCCTTGAATGATACTTAGTTATTCCATCATTACAAATGTTCTCAATTTTCTATTGGACAGCACTATTTGGCTTGTTTTAGGGGCTTCTAATAATGTTTTACATTGGGCGGATAAAGTAAAAAACATATAATGCAGTACGTAGAAGAACGCTGTACGTGTTTTGATGGCTTTTATGTTCCTGTCCATAAGACTCCCAAGTACCTCAATGTGTTGCAAGAGAGGGGAATAAAGAAAATGGGGAATGAAAATGGATCCTCAAATATAATATTCAAAATAACACGAAATGCCAATAAGGAGCACATAAAATTAGCCTCATCTCCATGAAATAAATTCCTCAGATTATAATTCCAGGTAATTGCTCACTTTACAATCCTGTCACACTAAATGTTGCACACCAAACGTTAGCTGTATTTCCTCAAGTCCGTCCTTCCTCATTGAGGTGTCAGGATCAATCATTGATGAATGTGAAAATATATAATCACTGATGTCTCATTGAGTTGTCACAATGAATCAGGATGTTTAAACTGGCCCGTGGTAGGTATAGTTGACATTAATTGAAGAGTAAACTGTTTATCATTCAATCTTATTCTATCTAGTTTGCTTAAAGAACTGCTATGCAAATTGCAATCCTCCATTACATGTTTGACCTTTTCAGGATGCTACATACTTGTTATATCTTATTCGTATACTCACTTTTGTATAAAGTCAATACTGATTGCTGAAGGTTACATTTTCACTGTGTACCTGTAGATTGGTATATGGGAAGAAAGGAAAGTTTTTGGTTCTCGGGGACAAATACTGAAAGAAGAGATTGTCGGGAGGCACCCAGACAATCACAGTAGAAATGGGAAGCATCTGGGATTGAAATTGGTAATTCAATTTTTTGCCCTTTTCTGACTGAATGATGTTTAATCTTGTTGAAAATTTGAGGACTAATGCCATCTCTCATCTTCTTTCCTTCAAGCAGAAGCAGCCTATTGGAAATACCGTGGACAAAATAGTTTCAGGTTATCAGGTTGTTTATGGGGGCCAGGTGGATGAAGATGTTATTTTGCACAAATGTAGGGATGCTATAAGCTCTATGAAGAAGGTAGAGAAGGAAATTGGTAGTGACGTCCATTCAGGTAGTACCTACATTTGGACAACCAGAGTGTATGTAAATGTTTTTCACTTCATAATAAATCTTGAATATATAGTACATTGTGATTTATCTGCATGCTCTTTCACTTGCACACATTTACGTATTTTGTTGTTTAGGTTAGGCTTTCATAATGTTACATGAACTAGCATTATAGTCCTAATTAGTGTTTCTAATGTAACTCTACACTTTCTTGAATTCACGTTAGTTTCTTCAGACTACTTTCTTCTGATCTTTCCCCATGGGAGGATAGTCTTGAATTCACCTTAGTATAAATTTGATGGGAAGTGCAAATTTGATTAGCTAATAAACCTTTCCCTCCATTTTGAGTGGACCTCCTTAAACTAAGATTTCAACTGTTTAAGATTTCATTGATCAGCCTCAGGATTATAACTTTTAATTAGTGTATTGGTGCGCTGGGCTTGGACATGATAGTCAAGGATTGGGATGTGTCAGTGTAGTTTCATTAATTGATTTCTCAAATTGTTCATATTATCATATCTGATTATGTCTCTCCTTCACAAAACATTGTTCTGCACAGGACAAATGCATGAATCTGCATTTGTGGAGGAGCTGCAGGCGCAGCATGCTACATTAAGGGGCTGCATTGAGCAATTAACATCTGTGGAATCATGGAGAGCAAGTCTTGTGTCTAATTTGAGGGAGGCTCTCCAGGAGCAGGTCTGTCAGCCACACTATTCAGTGGTTGCAAAAATCTTGCAATTGTGATTGAATGTAAAACTGACATTTATTTTTTTATCTTTCAGGAATCTAAGCTGGCTCAAATTCGTAATGAGCTTCAGGTTTGTCATTGTTACCCATTCTAACTAATTCCATGGAAATATTTACATTCACATGCTCAAGCAAACATGCTCTTACACTGTAAAGAAATTAATTGAAATATGGCATTTATTCCAAACAAATCTATAAATGTAAATGCTTTTATTGATGTGTCATAAATGGTTTCCTTTTTAAATATACTAAGAAAAAGCTTTAAACTGGGTGCTTGCTTGAAACATATAGCCCAAGAAAGAGACGTATGGCTAACATTGATTATTTTCATGGCATCTTCTACATTTGTGCCCCACTTTTTTTTTTCCCTTAATTTTTTATATCACCTCATTTTGGTTATTAGCATGTGCGAGTAATGAGTTTTTGAAGTTTTACAGTGTAAGGTTGAGATTTATGGTCCGGTGGGAGAGTGAGAAGATTTGTGTCTTGCCTTGAATGCTGACTGTTTGAACATTGCATTTTCAACACACTTAAAAGTCTTTCCTGGCTTTAAAGTCCTTTATGAGTGCGCCAAAGTTTGTAGACCGAGTATGGATTTGTTCATTGTGCCATATTAAGCACGTGGAAATCATCATCACTGTTTTTTGCTTACCAGGTGGCACAGTCCCAGTCAGAGCAGGCTGATAACATTTGCCGGCAGTTAGTAAATGGTAACCATGCACAGTTGCTAGCCGAGCATAACTCAAAAGAAGTTCATACCTCAATGGCACCTCCAGGATTTATACCAGGGGATAGGGAGCAGTCAGCTCCTGTGATGTATGCTCGACAGGCGTCTTTTCCAGAGAAGTCTGGCCACAATGAAGAAGACCCCAGGAAATCTGCAGCTGCTGCAGTGGCAGCAAAGCTGACTGCTTCAACGTCATCAGCCCAGATGCTTTCTTACGTCCTCTCCTCTTTGGCATCTGAGGGCGTCATTGGTAATTCAAGTAAAGAAGCCACCAATGATTTCCCTCTGGAAAAGAGGCCTAAGCTTGAGAATGACCATTCTTATGCACCTCCTCCATGTACCGAACAATCACCTGCTCCTCCTTTCCCGCATCCTGACTCTCTTCAGCAAAATATAACAACTACAACTTCACAATTAACTCCAAATGACCCACCTCCTCCACCACCATCATCCCCTCCACCAATGCCACCAATGCCACCACTACCACCTATGCCACCATATCAGATGCCCCCATATATCCAAAATGCTGGACCAATGACTAGCTCACAATTTAGCTACAACCTGACCCAACAACCCCCTACTGTGCCTGGTTATCCACCTGTTGTGGCCCCGGTGACGGGCATGTCTCCCTTTGGGACACCCCCAACAAATCCTTACCAGAGCTTTCAGGGTTCTGATGGTAATTTCTATAGTCAGCCATCCTCAATGCCTGTTGCACCGCCAATTTCTCGGCAATAGGATTCTCATCAGGCCTGCCTTAGTTGAAGGTTTTTCCGGGTAACTTAAGGCGTAATCATGATAACTTATAGAACTCAGTCGTTACCCAGCGCTAGAAACTTTCTTGTTTGTGTTAGTTATACAGCAGATTTAGAGTTGCACATAGTGAATGTTTGTAACTTATGATTGTTTTTAGACTGGTGTTACATTGTTGAATTTAGAGGAAAAAAATGGATTTTTTTTTCACTTGATTATGCAATCATTTGTTATTTAATTGAAGTAATTAACTAGGGTATGGTCGCATTTCCTGCGAGGAGACCCATAAGGAACCTGCGGGCTCCAGTTGGTGGCGTCATGCAGTTGTGGGCCTCGAAAGTGAATTATTTTCATGACATTGGGTTCTAATTTCATTCGTAAAAAACCAATTCATACGAGCTACTAAAGAGAATTACTTTTTAATATTCCAAAGAATTGTACTATTAGCACCCTCCAAAATTATTTTGAAACCCCTTTTTCAATTAGATTCCATTTAATATCAAAAGTACCATTTTTCTAAATAAACACTATTATCATTTATAAATTTTGTAATTTCTAATAACTTTCCCATTCTTTTAGTCTTAATAATTATATTCTTTTCTTCAAACTTTCTTTATTATTTAATTTCTAATAAAAATCTAAAAAAAAGTAAGAAAAACCTTATAAACTATTAAATATTTTATGGGTCCAATATAATTTTATGGTACATATAAACTTTCTGTGCAGAAATTAGTTTGAAATTTCTTAAAAAATTATTTATAATGAGATAAAATTTTATTTAATTTATTTTCTCACAATGTTGTATCCTAATTTTGTTGCTACATATATTACAACAGTATTATTTTGGCTTAAAAATTTGCTTCTTAAATTTAAATTAATTTATTGATTAAAAAATTTTTATAGATTGCTTCTTAAATTTAGATTATTCTAATGATTAAAAAAATTTATATTGTGCAAGCAAAATGAAATTGAAGAGAGAGAAAAATATAAATGAGATTAATTCTATTTATATTTGTTCTTAAATGTAATTATAATATTACATGGGTTTTATAAGATCAATGAAGGGGTGCCAATAGTCCAACTCTATTCCAAAAGCAGAGTCCTAAGATATTTTCTTGGGCAAAACTCATAACATCCACTTTACTTTAGGCCCCAGAAGCAGCTTTGTACTTTTTTGGTTGGGCTGTGCTGGGCCTGGACCGGAGTTGGGGTTGAGAATTTTTTAATTAAGCGTTTTACACGACCCCAGTAGACAGGCCACTTAGTTCCAACTGGTAAATGTTGTATCATCAACTTATAGGAGCGCACCAAATGCCGAGTCACTTCTACCTTAGAATGGTTTCATCTCTCCATAATATGTACGTGGCTTGTTATACCAGTAGTTCAGATTGATATAGCTCCCATCAGATTGATATAGTTCCCATTTGGATTAACTATCAGAATATATGTTGTTGGTTTCCTGCTTACATATAGTGCATTTCTAAAAAATTTTGTGAAAACTGCAGAAGCTGCATTGGCAAAAATTGGCTTCTTAGAGTTTATTAAATCAATTCTGAAAAGATGCTGGTTAAAAACACTTTCAAACTCTTGACTCATGCCTAAAAATTTCTTCTCAACATATTAACGGCTAAACGGGTTAACAGAGACCGTGTTTAAAAAAAAAACTTTCAGAAAATCAGTAAAAATCTCTACTAATTTTTTATTATTTTTGTCAAAAACAAAAGCTTATTTTTCAACAACTTTTCCTCCAAACTCTTTTCTCTTGAATAATAACAAGGACCACCTTTTGTTTATGTTTTAAATATAATTTATATTTCCGTTAACCAGGTGAGACTTCTAAATCCAAAAGATAAATAAATAAAACTAAAAATAAATAAGATAACTTACTTGCTAACCGCTATCCAAATAATGTTTAAACTTTCTAAGTATAAATAAGAGAATTTTATTGCTTGAATATTGTGTATATAATGATTGCTTGTTTTTCTAGTGTGTCTATTCTTTCTATCTCTCTTTATCTATTCTTAGTTGCTTGAGAGGTCTATATATACACTTAAGGACTTTCCCCCAAAAAGAAAAACCACGTTCAGAAACACTTCCACAAAAAATCCTCCTCCAAAAAATCTTTCGGTATTTTAGAAAGAAAGATCCTTCTCAGTACCGAAAGAAAAAATCCAAACGTTGTTTCATTTGCAAGAAATGCGGTCACTTTGCCAGTAATTGTCCCAACAAATCACCCAAACATGTTTGACTTATCCAGATACAATAATTGCTACAATTAATGACTCAATGTACAAGAGATAAGATTTTGAATTTACACAATTTGCTAAAGGACTAACTAAAAGTAAATAGTAAAAAGATTGACTTGGCTACTATTATTTTGTGATGACTCACTATAGATAATATAGTGATTGGCTATTGTTTTCTAGGCTAACTCACTTTAGATAATAAAATGACAAAATGAAAAAGATGATTGCATAGTTTTTCCTTATCAAGTAGTGAGTAAATGAATGACATATGTAAAACATGAATTTGATAAAGGCAAACTACTTTGACTTTTTGACTACTGCTAGCTGGCTAATGTTGGCTATTCATCCATGTCATTTTCTACATTGTCTGCTTTTTTACTTTCCAAATCATCCCACCATTCAGCTTCATGTAGAGCCAATTCCTACTGTTCATTTTGAGCTCTCATTTCTACTTTGAATTCTTTGGCATAATGCTCTACTAATCTTGTGTATTTGGTTTTGGTAAAGGAGGGTACTTCTAGAAGGGGATGTTTAGAGTAAAATTTTTTGAACTACATCTTCAGTGATTAAGATATAATCTTCAAACTCTTAATGCACCTAATAGAACTGTCTGCCTATCACTTTACTAGTCCAATGTTTAAGCTACTCTTCTATACTAAACTGTTTACAAGGCTAAAGGAATTATGTTTCAAAAAGTAAAGGTCTAAATTTATGAACTTTGACTACTATTTTATATTGGATTGGTATGACCTTAGACTCATCCCATTTTGGTGGTTTGTTGTCTATGAATAATTCCACAAATGAATTATTTGTTGTGACAAAAGTGTTTAGGATTACTATGGCTATTTTTATTTCAAATGGATTTGATTGATCACGATCTGAAAATACTACTTGACTTGATAGGCCATAATCTAAAAGTAAGGTTGGTGTTAAAAGTATTTTTTTCTTGTTTGCAATCTATTTCAACAAGTTCATATCTCAATAGATCTATATAGGCTGATGGTATGCTATAAACAAGGTGTCATCTATAAGCGAATCTTTCTAAGGGGAATGATTTAATAATGGATCTTCTCTTGGGCAATTTACATTCTCAGTTTTATATTGAGTATCCCATATAATATGTAAACCATTAGTATTTAATTCTGATATAGCTTATTATTTAAAAATTTTATAATCTATATTTGTTTGTCTAAAACTATTTTTACTGCTTCTTGTCTAATTTTTTGGATTAGATATGTTGGAAGTCAATATTCACTCTTTGAAAAAAAAGAGAAATTTTCAATTTCTCAAGTTCATCTTATTCTTTTCTTATTATTTTTAATTCTAATAATTTATCAAGGCCTTGTTTATCTATTATATCTCCAGTTCTTGCTCTAATACCAAAGAAGAGAAAAAGGGGTTTAAAAGGTGAAGGGAAGATACTTGTAAGTGGCTTGTTATACCGATAATGCAGACTGATATAGTTTCCCATTTGGGTTAATGATCATAATATATGTTGCTAATTTCCCACTTGTATACAGTGAGTTCCCAAAAAGTTTTGTGAAAACCACATAAGCTATCTTGGCAAAAACTAGCTTTTCGAAGCTTATTAAACTGATTATGAAAACCTGTTGGTTAAAAATACTTTCAAACTCCTGACTTACACTCAAAAACGCCTTCTGAACACATTAACAGTTAAATAGGCCAACAAAGACCATGTTTACAAAAAAAGCTTTCTGAAAATTAGCAACAACCTCAACTACGTTCTTGGTAGGTGTAGCAGAGGCAGCTTGTGCCCTAGGCAACTTAGGCGGTTGCCTAGGGCCCCCGCTATGATTAAGGCCCCAAATTTGGGATATAATTTTTAATTTTATTAAATTTAATTGATAATAGTTAATTTACTTTAAATAAGGTAAACCATATTAAATATTAATTAAAAGATTACAGCTAAAAATAATGGATAAGACTTAAAAAATTTCAAATTGGAAGCTTTTGATTGCATTTAGATTTAGGTTAATAAATGTTTTTACATTTTCAAAGAATAAATGTTCATATTAGGTAGTTGAGTGCACTTAGAATATGGTTAATAAATACTATTATATTTTCAAGAAATAACTTTCAAATTTGATAGTTATATATTTCATTTGGAATTCACCTAATTTTTCATACTTTAGTGAATTACTCCCCATTAAAAAAAAAGTGAATTACTCCAAAAGCAAGAGATACGTGTCTACAAGAAAAAAAAAAGACAAAAACATTATTTTTTCTCCACTGCAACTTTTTTCTCTAGTCATTGATCATTGCTCCCAACTACCATTGAGAGCCACATTGCCACAGTCTCAAAATTAAAGTTAATTTGTGATTTAAGTTCAAAGTTCCAAGTTTTATCTTTCTATTCTCTTGAATCTCTATTATTTATTTGTGCTAGTTTTTTCTTATACATATTCTTGTATCCACTTGTTTTGATTTAATTTATCTAGTATAATTGTGTGCATGCTTTATAATTATTCTATTTCAATAATAAATAATGTCTACAAGAAAATATGAATCGGGTTATCAAAAACTGCAAAAAAAGAGAAGAATAGAAAAGTATAGTTCAATCACAGAAAGGAGTCCTTGATAAGTTTGTTAGGAGTGATAAAAAAAACTGTGAATTTGAGTGAAGAATTAGTAATTAAATAAACTCAAGTTGAATTAGTAGATGATGAAGTGTCTAATGATAAAAATGACACCGAAGATAATAAGAATAATCAGAATGAAAGTGAAATTAGAGATGAAACTGAAGATCTAGGAGAGTTTCACTTTCCAAATAATATTTGTGATCCTAGTAGATAGGAAAATATAGATACAAAATTAAGAGATTTCCTTGTAGAGAAAGGTCCAATTACAGAGAATAATTTAATTTTTCCAAAGGATGATTTTTCTAGGCATTTTTCTACTATATATTACATTAAAAAATTACCCAATGGAGAAAAATATAATTGAAGATGGCTAGTATATTCAAAAGATTTTGTTAAATTTTTATTGTTTTTGTTGCAAATTATTCAATGCAAGCTCTAATAAAAGTCAACTAAGTAATGAGGAACTAATGATTGGAAAAACCTTAGTGTTAAACTTAAAAGTCATGAAACCAGCACTGCACATATCACTAATATGAACATGTGGATTGAATTAGAAGAAAAATTATTAAAGAAAAGAACAATTGACAAAGATATTCAAGAAAAAATCAATAAGGAAAGAGATCATTGGGAATAAGTACTAATAAGAATTATTGTTGTTGTAAAGAATCTTGCAAAGAATAATTCATTATTTCGTGGAAAGAACGAGAAAATATACCAAGAGAATAATGGAAACTTTCTAAGTTTAATTGAAATGATTGCAAAATTTGATCCAACAATGCAAGAATATATACATTGTATTAAAAATGGCGAAATTCATAATTATTACCTTAGGCATAACATACAAAATGAATTGATACAAATGGTAGGAGTGGAAGTAAAAAAATTCAATAATTAAGAAGATTAAAGAAGTAAAATATTTCTCAGTTATACTTGATTGTACTCCAGATACAAGCCACCAAGAACAAATGTCTATTGTATTAAGATGTGTAGATATTTCAATAGATCCAGTGAAAATAGAAGATTTTTTTTAGAATTTTTAAAAGTTGATGCCTCTAGTGGAAAAGGCCTTTTTAATGAACTCATAAATGCCATCAAAACTCTTGAACTTAACATTGATGATGTAAGAGGACAAGGATATGATAATGTTTCTAATATGAAAGGAAAAAATTAAGGTGTACAAAAACGATTACTAGAAATTAATCCTAGAGCATTTTATACATTATGTGGTTGTCATAGTCTTAATTTAGTGTTTTGTGATATGGCTAATTCTTGTTCTAGAGCTAGTTCATTTTTTTGGAGTTGTACAACGTATTTATTCATTATTTTCTTCTTCAACAAAGCGATGGAAAATTTTGCAAGAACATGTACCCAATTTGACTCTTAAATCATTGTCACAAACACGTTGGGAAAGTCGAATTGAAAGTGTAAAAGCAATCATATTTCAATCTCCACAAATAAGAGATGCATTATTTGAATTAGCAGAAATAATTGAAAATTCTAAAATAAAGAGTGAAGCTAAGTGTCTAACAACATATGAATTAGAAAATTTTGAATTCTTGCTAGGTATGGTTATTTGGTATGATATATTATTTTCTGTTAATTCGGTGAGTAAGAACTTACAAAAAGAAGATATGCATATTGATATTACCATAGATCAACTTAAAGGACTTATTTCTTTTTTTGAAAACTATAGAGAAAATGAATTGGTGTCTGCTATGATTTCAGCTAAAGAAATTGCTTGTGTAATGGAAAATGAACCTAAATTTAATGAGAAAAGAGTGATCCGTAGGAAAAGAAATTTTGATGAAAAAATTGTTGAAGATCAAAGTGTCTCCTGAAGATTCTTTTAGAATTAATTATTTTATATACATAGTGGATCAAGCTATTTCATCAATTAAGAGTAGATTTGAACAATTTCAAATGTATGAAAATATGTTTGGATTTTTGTTTACTTTCAAAAAATTAAAATATTTAAGTGATGATGTTTCAAAAACTTGTTGTGTTGATCTTGAAAATACTTTAAAACATAGTATGTTTTCTGATGTAGATGGTTTAGATTTGTTTTTTGAGCTAAAAGTTTTAAAAGAAAATTTTCAAGGTGAAAATAATTCTCCAATTGAGGTGCTTAATTATTTAAAAAGAGTTTATTCTTTTTCAAATACATTTATTATCTATAGAATATTACTAACAATACTGGTAACTATTGCTTTTGCATAAAGAAGTTTTTCAAAATTAAAACTGATAAAAAATTATTTAGATCAACCATGTCACAAAAAAGATTAAATGGATTAGCTATATTGTCTATTGAAAAAGATCTATTAGCAAAATTAGAATACAAAAATTTGATTAATAATTTTGCATCTCATAAAGCTAGAAATTTTGATTCTAAATAATTTTGTTTTCGTATAATTCATTCATATATATTTTTTCTTCAATTTTTTATAAGAGACCTAATTTTAACAACTCGCCTAAGGCCCCGATTTTCGTTGAGCCGGCCCTGAGGATTAGTAATGTAGCAATACTCATTTGATCTAATTAGCAGGCACTAAAATTACAGAATTCATAATATGTTATTGTATAAATAAATTTATGTGGTCATAAGTCATAAATTAAGAGGGAGAGGCCAGAGTGATTTACAAAGATGTAGATGATCCAAATAATACCCAAGAATGTGGTAATTCGCTTTTTTTTTAATTTTTATTTATGTTTCTATTGATTTTTATTATCTTGTAAAAATGAGGCGACTCTTTCTTGATTTAAGTTAAAAAAACAAAAATCGTGAAGCACTCTTATATTATCATCTACAACTAACTATTAATCACTTCGGTGTATTTATTGAGAAAATTAAATCAAGAATCCTGTTCCCAACCTAAATCCCTTAAAACATGATGGTGCATGCAGATCAAAAAGCTAATTTACAGGACAAGGTTTATTGGTTGCCGATGATTAAAGTAGGATGGTGCTCCTGGGAAAGAGACAAAGGTCGGTGGTGATGAAACGGTCACGTGAGTATGACGTGGCTGCAGGATCTTATCATCCCATGTAGTTGTGTTTGGCTTTTGGCTAGAAAGTTGATATAAGAGAACGGAGAAGGAAAAAAGAAATTTTTGAAAGTTAAAAGTGGAAATGGGTACACACAGACTCACAGACGGCACAATGTCTTATCTTATGTCTAGTCTTCATTCTAACAGGACCAGCACCAAGACCCATGATATATATATTTATATAAAAGCATGCATTTTGACCATGGAAAGCCTGAAGCCATCCATTTTACAAAATTTTCACAAAGGACTCAAAATTGACTAGTGGGTTCCCAAGGTTTTGGGATTTTAACTAGGTTTAGGAAGGGGGTGTATATATATATATATAATATATGATATATCTAGATATACTAGCCAGTTAGTATTTGAGGACAAGAATAGGTTCAGGAAACAGAATTCTAAACTAGACTAAAACACTTGGTTGAAAAAGACATGAGAATGTCCAGTCTTGTCTCTCAACGCCCGCTTAGGGAATCCAAAATCCCAAATTCTACCTAATTGTGTTTAAATGCATTATTATAAGTCAAATATGTAGTTGCATCAAAATTCTGAAGAATTTAAAAAACTGATTAAGAAACCAAATGTATGTTCGAGGAATGTTCGTAGAGAAACTTTTTCATCCTATGTAACGTACATTAATTTAAAATTAATTTTTTTTACAACTCAGGTCTTGGTTATCAAATAATTAGATGGTCATGAGAGATTAATTTTGAGTGAACGATAAGTTGCATATTATATAATTAGTAGCTTCCAAAGTAATTTATTACCAGCAAACATAATTAGTTTAATTCAATAAGTTAAGGAGCCAAAGTTGGCGGAGGAGGGTGGAGCTCAAAACTATAATACGTTTTAAGAAATTTTAACAAAAATAATATATGGTACTTGGGACTTAAGTATATTTTCGTATTGTGAACACGTTAAAATGATAAATTTGTTATTTTTAATTTTTTTAATATTATATTAGATATTGCAATATGAATTTAGATCAGATATAGCCAAAAGTACCTATAGAGCCTGCATCATTGTATCAAACTTGAAGTCTAGCAGAGAAATCTGAAACCAAAGAAATTAATAAATAAGTATATTCTACACCTACGGGAATACCCTAATCCTCAATCTTAAGATTGAGGTGAGGAGACTCAATTGTGGAACTCTCGACTTTAAGGTTGAGGTGAAGAGATCTTTACCAACTCAACTGATGAGCTGCTAACAGTATTAAATTTATTGCTATTATTTCAATATAAGTATAATAAAATTATCATTCACTCATTAATGGATAGATTTAACCCAATGATTGTGTTTTTTAGAGGAGAAATTATTTGGATTTTATGTGAGTTAAACATATAAATTATGTATAATTGCATGTTGAAAGAAGATTTACCATTAATAGAGACATTGATAAGGAGTAAGAAAAAAAAACAAGAGAAAAAATTGAAAGAAGGCTAGACTGTTGCTCAAAATAAATAAACCAAAAGTATGATTTAACAAGGGTATTTAAAAGTTTTCAAAGTTTAGAATGGCTTCCACCCTTTTGAGCCCATAAAAGTTTTACCTATAATTACGTTTAGAAAAATAAAAATGGTAGATGATACATACATACATATATACATACATACATACATACATATATATATATATATATATATATCAATTTCATGTCCTTCCACAATAAATAAATAAATAAAGTTTCACGTGATGTGTTATTGATACTAGCTAAAAACCAATGCTAGGTCCAAAGGCCCAATCCAACCCATTTTATGGTGGAGCCAAGCCACTCTATTGGGACAATCGCTTTTGGTTGTGATTTGAAAGATATAAATATATCAAATTGCTGTTAAGCGTGCTTGAAGGATCTTAAACCATAACGGAACGCCCTAGAAAATGAGTTAGTGGAAAACCAATTACGATATAAATATTAATAATAATAATAAGCTTAGACTAAAATAACAAATCCTGTTGAAACTCAATAGGCATAGTTAACAATTTATACAATGCTTATAAAATTGTTAATAAAAATGTCCAAGCATGCATGAAATATGATGCAAGCACGCATGCAAATTAGTGCAAAGATGAAAGTCAATAGACATGGTTAACAATTAATATAATGCTTATTAAGCTTTTAACAAAAGTGGTTAAGCATGTATGAAATTTAATGCATACAAATCAATGTAAAGGTAAAAGTCAATAGTCATGATCAACAACTAGTACAATGCTTACGAAATTATCAACAGAAATGGCAAAGCATAAGTGAAATTTTAATGCAAACATGCATACAAATGAATATAAAGGAAGAAATGAAGTTTGTAGATAGCAGGCCTCACAATCCGTTCAGGCATCCATCTTCTTGGTTAAATAATCTAAGAGATAATTAAAAGTAAGTTAAAGGGTATTTTTTAAAACTAATTTTAAAAAAATTAGATCCAGTTTGGAAATGTTTCCAAAATAATGTCTGAGAAAACATTTTCAGTATTCTCCCATAAACATTTCTATGAAAACATTTCAAAATTTTTCCAAAAACATTTTCTAAAACAATTTCCAAACACATTCCATATTTATTTTCCAAACATATTTCATTTTCTCACATTTTCCAAATTTACACTTTCTAAGCTATAACAATTCTAGAACATTAACATTAATTTATGAGTAATGATACAGCCACAAACTCTTGTACAAACTGATGTGACATGATAAAATTAGTTGAATTAAATATCACTTGGCCCACATGATTTATTTTTATTAATTTATATTTTCATTCAACCAATAAATTAATGCCACGTCAGTTTGTACAAAATAAGTTTGTATAAGAGTGTGTGGCTGTATCATTACTCTTAAGTTATTGGTTCTCCATTATTCTATGGTGTACTCCACTCCCACGTTACTATTCACAACAGGAGTCGTTATTGTTTAAATACAAATCCACTACTCAATGAAACAATAGGCAAAGTCAAAGTTGCAATAGGAGTTTATTTAGGCTATACCAAGGCCAGAATATGCTTTGGGATTTTACTCTCCAGACCGCACAATAGAGTTCAAGTGGATTACATACACTAAGCCTGAATTTTCAATCAAACCCAATCTTATTTTAATCGGGAAAGAGCTATCCGTATGATATGTAGCCTTGTGAAATTCCTGGCTCAAACAATTGTCCATTGCATGAACATGGTAAAAACTATGTCATTTGAAATGTATTTTATGGACAAACTTTTGGGAAGACTAACATTACTATTTCATAAATATGGTTGTTGGTTGCTCTTGATTTATTGAGGGTGCAAATGGTTACAACATTCTTTTATTTATGACTACATGTTAAGATTATAAGTAGTATTATAATCACGAATTTTTATACAAATTGATATGATATTTTTTATTTCACTAATCATATTATACGATAACTCTCTAAAATAATTTATAAAAAAATTTATAACTGTAATCTTACATTGTTACTCTAAAATTATATGTAATGTTTGTGTATCATGAAACAGATCGAATGCTTGTTCTAATGAAGCATCGTCTAGGATGATATTCTTTAAGTTAAACTAGTTTTCATTTTTTTTTTGCCCCCTCAAAGATTGATGCATTAGTTAGATTTGTCATTGACCTAGGGGTTGGGTATTTTTGTTCAGATACATAATCTCAAATTATTTTTTTTATAGATTTTTCCGACCGACATAGGTTCAGAGAGAGCACATCGTTTGTTTGTGAGACAATTCTCACTTCATTAACTGAAAATACAACATTAATTAATGCATGCAATGCGAAGCACCAGAAAAGAAACCTGCACACACACAGTAATAATCAAAATAATGTTATTGGAGACACAAGGAGAGACAAAAGCACCGTCAGATCCCAATACCGATGCGCCAACCGGGGCTTTGATGAACTGATGCCAACTAAAATTAAATCATAATAAATTAATTTCTTCCAAATTCCTAAAAATAACAGCCCCCGTGCCCCCCCGCCCCTTCCCCCCCAGAAGATTTCACGAGAATCGAACTTTTACTCCAAATAATGCAGCAGCCGAAGCAGCTGAGGCGGACGCATAGCAGAAATATGTTTTATCATTAATAACCGATAGGAGAAGTGAGCTAGCTGTCGTTATTGTGTTTTTTGTTTTTCGAAAACGACAAATCGTATCTAAAGCTAAGGTTAAATTTTGAAAAAAGAAAAAGAAAAAAGAGCAGTCAACGTTCGGATGACGTCAGCATACGGCAGGTGTAAGTATGCAAGTGGAAACAAAAGCTGAGAAAAGCCGTCACGTCGGATATGCTTTAAACGGCTCATGAAAGAGGAGAGAGTGTGTGGAGTTGGGGGGTAGGGCTTCCGATTTAAAAAAGTTGTGCTTGCTTCAGACTTTTGCTTTTGGCCTTTTGGTGTAAAGAAATAAAGGAAACAAAAGAAATTAAAAAAAAAAAAAAAGAAGCAGACTTTGCTGCGTGCCAAACGGGATAAAATGGGTCAAAGAGAGGAGACCAAGCAACAGCAAAATCCACACATATGACACACCCCTCCCTAATTTGCCAACTTACTGAATTCCGACTTAATTTTTAATTAATTTCTCTGCTTTTGCAGCTAATTTTGTTCCTCAAACCTGAGATGGGGTGGGGATGGGCCGATGGGATCATGCGACCATTTTTCCCCAAAAAAAAAAAAATTTAAGGATATAGTTATTGGTGATGATAAATTTGCTCTTGCTAGTAATTGAGAGAATTTTTAATTTTTTGTCCACATTTATGAGAGGAGATGTTTGAGTTTAGAATAAAAATCCTCCCCTAATGTGAGCTCTCATAAATTTTAAAAAATCTTATGTCATGTGTATTTAAGTGATAGTGTATGAGTAGAATTTAATTTCTTTTATTTTCTTTATCTATTTACTACCAATCATCCATATGTATTTTTTCTTAAGAAAATATTAGATTATGAGAGAATCATAATTCTTGAGTTTCTGTATAAATTCAAACTTGTATCATTTTCAAAGTTGAGATAGTAAGTTCGTCATTAGACTAACATTTCAATGGCAAGTGACTTAGTTACATATGATGAGGGGTGAATTGATTTCTTAATGGCTACCATACAGTCCCAAATGTCATTAAAAATTTCAAAACTTTTGGTTGTATATTCAAACTTATGGATTACGCAATGCAATATCTAAGATGTGTAATAAATAAATTTGTTTTGTAGGTGAAAAACAAATTAAAATTTGTAACAAAAATGTGAGAAGCACATTACATATATATGCATGAGCTATTTTAATCCAAACTCACTTTTACATAAATAATTCACGTGATAAATTTACAAATGATCCTAATATTTATGTATTGTAAAATATTACCAAATTTTCAAAGAACTTCAAGGCTTCCCAATTAACTTACAGAAAAATAACTTTTAACACGTCACAGACCAAATTCGAAAGTTCAATTTTAGCAAGAGATGAATTTTTCTTCTTTAATATATATATATATATATCTGGACGCCCAATTGCCCATTACATCATGTTGTGATCAGAATTTTTGTCGGAATAAAAAATTACAGCAATTGCCACTGCCGTTCCGTGGCTTCGATTGGACAATAGCACGAGTTCTTAATTTTATCCAAACTAACATGTAGATTAAGCGCACACGTCTGATTTTTTAGATAGTTAAATTTCTTGTCGCCTAATCATCCTTTTAAGAGTTAGTGCACGTGCCATTGTCCACCACTTTGTCAAGGTTGTTACTAAAATAATATTTCCTAAATTTTTATTTTATTTAATCTCAACTAATATGATGAGAAAAATTCTTTAGCATGTAATGGAAAAATGAGCGGCCGACACGCAATGCATGAGGCGATGGTTATCGTGAGCACACCACAACATGGTCACCGGCTTTTCGCCGCGACATGTTCCTCGGTTCCCTTTTATCTTTACCGCCAACACCATTATAAATCTATCAAAGTTTCTATTGTCCATACTTTACCACGTGCTCAGATCATTTTCAATACAATATAATTATGTTTAACATGTATTTTAGAATGCGTTGTACACAAATTGCTGGGTAAAAATATTTCCACCCTTAACTTGGGGGTAGAGATGGCTAACGAGCTTTTTTCTTAGGCCCGTCCGGCACACGTGCCATGCTATGGGTCATGTCGTGCTGTGCATACGAAAAAAAAAAGCTCACTAAGTTTTTTATTTTTTTAAGAGCGCATGTCAATTAGTTGTCTTATTTTTTTAAGTATATGTATTTTTTTAAATTCATGTGCCTTTATTCAAATTTAATAGAATCAAAAATTCAAACTCAAGTTCATATTCAATAATAATAAGAGAATATAATATTAGTTACTAAGTTTGACTCTATAATATTAGAATTCTTTTATAGTACCTAACAACAACAACAATAATAATTTTTTTAAGGGTTAACTTAATTGTTAACTTGAAATTATGTAGAGTCATTTATCATAGTTTATAATAATATTAATACATATTTATAAAATCATGATATCTATAATTTTATTTATTAAAATCATTATTTCAATTATTTATTCAATAAATTATAAACATAAATCAATTATATTTTTTTGAAACTAAGAATTAAATAAATTTTAAAAACTTGAGCTAATAAAATATATTAAAAGATTCAATTTCAAGTTATTTATAAAATTATAAGTTTATTTTCATTAAAAAATGAAACGTACTTATTCCATATTTTTTTGAGTGTCATGCTTTGATTCATCTCTAATTGTATCGTACTGTTAAGGCCCACGTACCTAAAATTCTAAGCTCAGCCCAACCCACGTGAGTGTCATGCCGTGTCGCGTGCTCTACCAAAGTGTACTCATGCCGTATCTCATGCCGTTTGGCCCATTGGCCACCTCTACTTGGGAGCACCCTAGCGACCTTATAAATACACAGGATTCCACATATAGACCATAGATGATCTAAATCCAGGCAAATCCCAGTAAATCGATAACACATCAAAAAATAAAATTGTTTCTCGAGATTTTTGATGCTCTGAGGTTTTTTATTTATTTTAAGAATAATATTGAATATCTCAAAATTGCTTTCCAAGTTTTATGTTTATATGCCTAATGTTTAAATTCTATTATGGTTACATCCACTAAAATAATAATAAAGCCCAATTATATAATATATCCATATAGACTATAACCATTTAAAAACGAATTCTTGCTTAACAAGAAAATTTAGATTATGTGGAAAAAAAATTTTAAAAATAAGGAATTGACAATCTGGGGCATTCAATCTCGTGATAATCATTTAAGAAACTGGCAGCATCTCATATATGCTCTGTTTTGGCCTCTTCGTTTTAGGCAGAATCTTACAAACAAATGATCGTTTTCCACATCTAGCTTACTCCACCTCTGCAACTCAATCCTGGGCCTTGTTTCAACAAAAAAGGGTAAAGCAAAGGAGACAGAGAAAGGGCATCATTCAAAAGCATGCAGCCCTTAAAAGTTGAAGATGCCATCACGCTTATGTTAGCAAGTCTATATGCTGTTGCTTTCATTTGCCATGACAAGTCCAATCTTTTGTTCATTATCTCCATGTAAAATATATATAAAAGATAACACTATTCTAAACTTTTTCAATTTTACGTTACAAGATGCTCTAAATTAAAAAAAAAAATTGCGTTACAAAAAAATTCTACTAAGACCTTTGGCTAGATGTTTTTTATGCACTAGCACTACAAATTTTTCTAGATTCTGCCCAGATATTTATCTCTTAAAAATTGAAATAAAACCTTCCCAGGTTATCCTATTTTCTTCCATGAAAAAGATATATGAGCTATGATCTCTTGAAATATATCTTTTTTTCCATTTAGCAATCAGAATACATGTATGATTTTTATTGAAAAATGAACCTAATCAAACAGTAATTTTACAATAATTTAAAATTAGTTAATTAAACAAATGGCCAATCGCATCGCATAATTTTGGGGGATGTCAAACTTTATCCCCCATTTAATTACCCTTCACTCAGTGACTTAAACAAAAGACACGTATGGTTGCTGAGTTGGATTGTACAAAGACTAGTCCTCACAAAATTAATCACACAACCTACAGGTCCAAAATATGACAAGTGTACATCATAGGGTTAATCGAAGTCAAATCACTGAGTCAGGGCTCGGGCGATAGACCATGACGAAAACGAAAAAATTATTGAAAGGGGCCCCGACAAGAAAATCGTTTTCTTTTTCTTTGGCCAACATCAATCTCATTCAAAACATGCAGTAGCCGCTGCTGCTCCTTTCGCTACTAAACTGGAAAGGCAAAGCCCTCTGCATACTTGAAGAAGAAATTTTCTTTTACTCTTCAAAGCAGTACAGCCTCCTTCTTTAAGATCAAAATTTATTGCTTATGTTCGTCTTGCAGTCATTATTGCGAAGGCAATCGTGCCTTGAGCCAAAGAAGCCAAATCTGCACTGCAAAAGGCCCCACTTAGTAGCTAGAATTCCCATATATGGTTAAAAAAGAAAAAAAAGTAACTATTCAAATGAAGATATATATCTGACATTGTATCCAGGGCATTGAATATTTTAACCAAACACGGGCGTAATTTAAATCCAGAACAGTATCAATTAAGGACGATATGAGAAGTGCCTTCCATGAAAAGATATGAATTTTCAGATTTGATGTATATAGAAATAAATTCTTCTCAAGTTTGTATTAAGCTATCTTTTATCTTCATTGTATGATGCCTAAGGGATAATGTTGAATAATCCAATAACTGCCATACGCAACTCATGTAACTGTAAATGGTAATATATTCCATGGAAAAGAGACCGCCCAAATCTAAAGATAAATTTGGGAACACATTGAGAATCAGAGATGATGAGAATATTCATCATTTGCCTAGTTGCCTAACTTCTTAAAATTAAAAAAAAAAAAGATACCCAAATCTCACATATTGGAAACTATTATTTCATGAACGTTATGAAGATAAGAACACTAACATACTATGACGTCCTCATTTCTATTAGAATAGATTTAAAAAAAATACTTAATAGCGATTGATTCTCCATATTAATTTCTGAAATCGTAGAGATTTACGCATCCATATTTGAAACGGAGAGTTTAACTGTGTATGGAAGTCTTACACCACTTGATTACACGGCGGTATGTGAAGCGGTAGCTAGTATCAGAGCTAACTCCAGGTCTAAAAGGTGCTTTTTTTCTTTTTATTTTAAAGGGTAAAAAGGGGGGCTAAAATGCGCATGAATGTCACGTCAAAAAAGAAGAAGCAAAATATTGTGATGGCCACGTTCTTATTGCTTTTAAAAATTTATTTACAGAGAATTAAGTAGGATTTCCCATAGGGCCCGGCAACAAGGACGAAAACAGCCGTCTATTAAGTAATCACCCAACAACTCTCCCCTGTCAAAGCCTGTGCTTTATGTCTCCCCAAATTCCATTATTATTATTGTTTTTTCTGTGAACTTATTAAAATTTTAAGGATCTTTAGTAATTAATTCCACCCACCTAAATGTTTTAAGAGGTACAACATAATGAATCTATTATTTTGCCTCCTAGATTTGCATTTATTAATGCATAAATAAAAAAAGTGCGCGTACATAATACCATAATTATTTGAACCTTAATTTAAAGCCCCATTAATAACAGAATACATCCCCACTTTTTTGTCGGAAAAGTATTTATAACTGAATCGTCCATGAGACTGTATGACTATGATCAATTCGTTCTATCTTTAAAAAAAATATTCTTAAGAGCACAAACTTGTTACAAGTATAACCCTAGAACTAAAATAATAATAAATTATCTTTGGCTCATTCTCGTATCTATAAATACGAAGCAAATCTTCCAATCCGTTAACTCATCACTCAACACACTCACTAGCCAAATAGTTCCCGAAAGAACAGTTTTTGCATTTCACTTGCTTCCGCTTTCTTAATTTGTTATTACATTTAGCACACAATCACAATGCAATACCAAACGGAGTCATGGGGCTGTTCGTACATGCCGTCGTCGAGGGGCGCTCTCGGCGGGGACCCACTGGAGCACATAGAGAGGCTGGCCTCGGAGAACGCCGTGGTCATCTTCAGCATGAGCAGTTGCTGCATGTGCCACGCCGTGAAGCGCCTCTTCTGCGGGATGGGCGTTAACCCCACGGTGTACGAGCTGGACGAGGACCCCAAGGGAAAAGATATGGAGAAAGCTCTCATGCGCCTCCTCGGCACCTCCCCCGCAGTCCCCGTCGTCTTCATTGGCGGAAAGCTCGTCGGCTCCATGGACAGAGTCATGGCTTCCCACATCAATGGCACCCTCGTCCCGCTCCTCAAAGAAGCCGGCGCCCTTTGGCTTTGAATTTCATGATCAGAAGTCCATTTTCTCTTCTTATAGCCCCCCACCCAAAAAAGAAAAAAATTCACTTTATTGTTATTATATTAAGAGAAACTAAATGGCAGAGGAAGAGGAGTTTGTGTTGTGTTGTGTCTCCTCCATTTTGGGTTGCAAAGAGGAGTTACGACTACTAGTAATGTGTTAGCCAGCTTCTGCTTCTTCTTGTCAGTCTTTTAATTGTGGCCGGCTCTTTACTTATGTTTTGTTTGCTTTGTATTTTCTTTCACTGATGTAATGTAATCTAAGCTCCCTCCTCTGTAATATTATTTATAGATAGAAAGCAAAAGCCGGTTTATTTTATCTTTCTTTTTTCACAGTGCTTCTATTCTTTTTACTGACTTGGGGTGGGGTGAGTGGAGGAAAATTCGGAAAACAAAAAAGTTTCTGGTTTTGTGCCGGAAAACTTGCCGGGTGCAAACCCCACGCAGAAGATGAACGTTCTTTCGGTGGATGTGTTGTGTTTGGTTTGGTTTGGTTTGGTTTTGTTGGGTTGGGTCCGGTCCGAGGATAAGGTGCTGCGCAGCGCCATAATGTTATCGTACTTTTCTTTGATCAATTTAATCCGATAACCGTGCATTTGTTTTCAGCATGGGCCATCTTTTCAGTCTGATCCATTGTTCGCCATCCGAATGGAATTGGACCTGGACCTGTACCTGTTCCCTCTTCTTATTGGTTGGTGGGGGGGGAGGTTGGGTTGGCGTATCATTTAGTTTTCGAGGAAGTGTAGGGGTTAAAAAGAGTGCATGTGTAGAGTGGGGTCATCATTCTTTTCCCTACTTTTATTGAACTTCTCTGTCCGTACATCTGGCTCCACCATAAACCTCATTTAACAGCACTGCGGCTACGCCTATTATCATCGATCTACAATAACTTCGAGATATATACATATATATATATATATATATATATATATATATATGTAAATGTGTGTGTTTATTAATTTATGTATATATGTATGTATGTTTGGTTATGTTGGAGTTATTTCACCTTAGATAACTCCAATAATCATACAATTATAGTCATGACCTGACGGCCAAAGAGAGCGGGTTTAATCGTTTGATTAGAGTTGCTCGACTAATGATTTTTTCTTTTTTTAAAAAAAAAAAAACTGATTTTTATTGCAATTAGTTTAGCTCTCTCATATGATGACATTTGTCATGTTCGTAATGACGTGGTGAACTCTTTCTTCCCACGTAAGGCAGGCATATGTTCCCTCATTGCTGTGGTCTGTGGTCGGTGGACGGCGGTTTATGCTTGTACCCTCGATTGATATCCCCACATCCTTATCTGCTTGATTCGCTCTTTTTCCTTCTTTCTTCTTCCTTTTCGTTTAAAAACATTAATACGGTTATATAATTCGTTGAATCAATCTCCACTAGTCTATAAAGTGGACTTGAATTTCTCCATATTCAAAAGTAATTTATAACTTATTATTTGGTGGTTTTAGTATCCCTTACGTTCATAAATTGTAAATATTGAAATGTGATGCAATCAATTTGAGCTTACTATATTTCATGGGGATTCTGTTATATGTTTAAGAATTTTTTTTTCTTTCAAGATTAGCTTGTCTTTATCTCCAATTCGGAATTTTATTACTATTTCAAAATATTAATTTCCCACATTTGAGGGAACTGAGAGCAATCATTTTTATATTTTATTTAAAATTAGCCACGCGTTGATTTATTTATAAATTAAAGTTGAATAAGTCAAATGTAGGTGTCATTTATATTATTTAAAAATTACATAAATTATGAAGTATATGAATGACTAATTCTAATTAAATAAGGAAAGTGGGTGATTAATTTATTTTGAATTAAAAAAAGAATTATAGAGGGTTTTTCTGTATAAATGCGACATAAAAAAAAAAAAACCTTTAAGGGACGGCAACCTCTATTTTCTTCATAAAATATTTTTTATGTGCTTGGAGTACAACCTCACAATAATAACATCATTTGACTCTTGGAGATAAGCCCGTATCATTTGTGTCCTTATTTCATTGGAAAATCTTTTTATAAGAGTGAAAATTGGTCATGAGGACAATGTATTATGCAAGTCTTGACGAATATTGTGATTGCTGGCAAGTGAACATCGTTGTGAATAGTATTGACTGAACAGCACCCATCAATAGCGGCATAAATAGTGTTCGTAAATATTAATGTGAACAATATTGACAACTACTATTCATAAATTACCTTAATATAGCAAATAATTGTGTTCATAATTTTTAAATTTGTAATTGTGCCTTCTAGTTGATAAAATGAGACAAAGAAAGAGGATTAATTTTGATGGATTAAAAGAGGGAGGGCTGTGTTGATTAAGAGTGAGAAAGGAGAGCAAAGATCTCTGTTTTCTAGATTCACAGTGGTGAGCCGTGTACGAGATTTGGCAGATAAGAAAATCGTTTGGTTAATATTTTGAGTTGGAAATATTAATTTGCCCCCACCGCAAAAGGCAAATTATAAAATTGATTCATTATTAATTTTTTATAAAATTACCTCACTATGAAGTAATTATCCCGAAAATTAACATGAAGTTTAAACAATTTTTTTTTCCACTGGCGTCAATTGCCTCCACTGCCCAATAAATAGATCCACCCCTGTCCATAGGCAGCTCTTATTTGGAGGTTCCAAAAGACAAATGAGATGGGGATGAGGAATGGAACATTCTCATGGTTATAATATTATTAATAGACCAAAAAGTATTTGCATCTTTAACAATTAAGAAATTAATATATTTTTTTTATAAAAAAAAAGAAGTAAAGTTTTGCTTAAAATAAGTATTTTAGTTGAAAATTGAAAAGTTTGATGGAACATGATCTGTTTTTGAGTCGGGCAATCATCATTTTGATACATTCCTTTAAGATATTGTAAAATTGAATTAATACCCCATCTATTAGGTTATCTTAATCAAATAGGTCGGTACATGGGCATCTATTTTATGGATTCTGTCTACAGAATCTAAAATTAAAATAGTGATGGATGAGATGAGCCTCTTCGGGAATCAGGAAGATGGAAAAAGAGAAAATCTAAAATGATTTTGGAAGCTATTTTATTGTACTAGTAAACATAGGAATCTATTAAAATATATATTAAGAATAACGAGGTTGAAGTCCTAGGAACTTTTTCTTTTAAGAAAGGAAATATAATCTAAATTAATTATAATCGATCTTAGTTGAAAAGAAAATATTTTGTTTTAGAAAATTAAAACTAAAGATGCAAGTAAATTAACATAAGAACCAAGAGATTGAGGTTACCAAGTTTTAGTGTCCATCATAATTCAATTTAATAATTATCTAATTACCAATCAATTCAAGAGACTGGGGCTAGTAAGTTTCAAAATCAACTAAAGTTCAACTTAACAATTATCTAATTATCAATCAATTTTTAATTTTAAAATGTCTACTCAAAAATATAATAATCAAGCCTAATTAAAATTAATCTTATTCATACTCTTTTTCTACTTCATAATGCGATATCTAAATATCTCAAGTAAATAATATTGAATAATAAAGAGTTAAGAGTTTACTTAAGCACTCTATGTAAACTATTTGATGAAAGACAAAAAATTAGGAGTGGTAAAAAAGCCCCGAGCCGACCCAGGCCCATAATGTGTGGGCCTAGAAAAAATTGCAAAGCCTATATATGTTGAGCCTGGACAAGGGTTTAGCAAAAAAGCTTGGACTTAGCCCAGGCTTTTTAAATTTATGGATAATAAAAAAATTAATTTAAATAAAAAAGAAAAAACTCAAAATATTAAATTAGTTTAATTTTTTATACGCGTTTTATTACTAATATTTTATGTATTGGATTATTATTTTATTATATATTAGATTATTATCTTTAATTTAAATATTTTTTTCTTAATTTGAAAATATTTTATAATTAATTTAAAAAGCCCGAGCCCAGTCCGTTCAAATTTGGACGGCTTTTTGAAGAGCTGGACTTTGTTTGAATGATGTGGGCTTGGGCCTAGGCTTCAAAAAGCCTGGCCCAAGCCCCCAAATTGCCATCCCTACAGAAAATTAAAGATAATCATGCATAAACTTTATAGATTTAAGTGTAAATTTGATTTAATATTAACCCCAACAATCAATAATGCATGACAAAATTAGTGAAGATATTTATTAATAGTCAACCAAACATATAAAAATAAGAATTATCCACATTAAAACACACATATATAAGAAGATTACCGAATAAAATGTAATTTATTTAATTAAACAAGAAATTATATTTAACATTTGTATGAAAAATGAAAAAGACATGGAGACAATAAAACTGATAAAAAGTCAAGCCTTCAGCGGCCTTCAATTCCTTTTTGTCTCGCTGAAGGCTTGGCTTTGTAAGGGTGTTCAGAATCCAATCTGATCCGCTCAATCCGTATGATCCGTAAAAATTTTATCCGTATAAATCTGATCGGTGGATCTTTAGATTGGATATGGTTTAAAATTTTAAAAATCCGCAGTCGATGAATTGGATATGGATTTACTTCTGTAAATCTGTAAAAATTCGTGAGTTCGCAAAAAAAAAATATATATATATATAGTTAGAAAATTATCATAAATTTAATCAAATAATATTATAAATGTGATATTACATAGTTACATAAGCACTATAACATATCTTAACCATTACCCAATAATAATATTAAATAAAAAATAATTAAATAATCAAATATACAATATAACTTGTAAAAATTGTAAAATAAAATAAAAGCAAAGTCACACACTAACAACAGCAACGTAACATAACGGCAAGTTACCAACAATTTGTAAAGTCACTCAAAAGCAAAGTAACATAACGCCATGATGAGAACTATCAAGAGAATATCATTAAATTTCAAGTGATCCTTTGCACATTCATGGAGGCCCAATTACAAGGGCTAGAGCCAAAAAGATGCAAGCTGCTTTAAATGGATTAATTGAGAAATATGAATTGAAATGCAATTCAAGATGCAAGACATCATGAATTAGGCTTGAAAAAAGATAAAAACATTGTGGGCATTATTCAAGTTATTGGCAGCCAAATACACAATTTGTATCAAATGCAAAAAAGTCAAATTCGGATTAAACTTGGTATTGATTGAGCCAAAAATAATGTGCAAGCTATATACCATTGGAAAGATAATTAAGTTAGCTTTCCAATGCATTTTACAGAGTTAGATTTGAAGTTCTCTAAAATGAGTTATGACCAATTCATTACAGCTTGTTCAGATTTGGGATTTTCAACAATTCCTTTATTTTTCAACTTCATTTTTTTATTTTGTTTTAAGTTTGTTTATGTGTAAGGTAAGTTTAGTAAGAATGGCAAAAGGTCGGGTCGGGCTCGGGGTTAACCAAACCCGAACCCGACCCGATCAAAAAAATTTGAAGTCCAACCCTAAAAAAGCTCGAACATTTTATAGTTAGGGTTGAGTCCGACCCAGCCCGAATCGGGTCAACATCAGGTCGGGCCCAATCCTACCCTACCGAAATAGTTTTCATATTAAACTATTTTTTAATGTTTTGTTTTATATTCATGTTATTTTAATGTTTTTGTTCCATACATACTCCTTAATTAAATAATTTAGGCAACTCAAATTTGTCAATATCTTGTAATTTTATGACCACATCCCAAATTCATTCATGTTACTTTTTAATTTTTGTTCTCTTTCTAGTTATAATACCATGAATATAATACAAAATAAATAATTTTTCTAATTTAAAATAATTAACAAGACAAAAGCCAAATATACAATATAATTAATCACAAAATAATGTACAAAACAACCAATTAATTGGAATTTTTTAAATTCAATTCCGTAATCCAACTTTAAAAACACATAATGCGATTAAATTAAGAAAAACATACAATTCAATTCCACAACCATTTCAACCCCACACACAAATCAATTACAAAATCCAAAATGAAAAACTCACAATGCAATTAAATTAAAAATACACATGTAATTCCACAACCATTTTATCCATACACAATTCAATTCAACAACCCAACATAAAAGATAAAAAACTTACGTCTTATACAAATAAAATCACACAATTTAGTTCCACAACACAACATTAAAAAAAACGTCTTATACAAATAAAAACTCATAATTCGGGTTGGGTGATGTTGTGATGTGTGTGTGTGTGTGTGTGTAAAACTTGTGTTAACTTTTTTTTTTTTTCAAATAGGGTCAAGTTGGGCCGGGTTAGGTTAAAGCCCGACCCTGACTCGAAATTTGTTAGGGCCTATAACTTTTGACGGTAACCCGACTCAAGACTTGAAAATTCGGGTCAAAGCCCTAAAAATAATGGTCGAGTCACTTGGGCAAAAAACAAGGTCGGCCAAATTACCAAGCCTAAAATCTACCATAAATGATGGTGGGTTAACATTAAATTTGTCAATAATAGCATTAATTATAATAGGCTAGCATTAAGTTTGTCAAAGATAACATTAATTATGGTGGGTTGATGAAGACTTTTGAAACATCATTTGACAAACTTACTTGGAGGGTTAGTTCTAATATTTCCATTTGTATTTTTAGGATCTTAGGTTTCTTTTAGCATATTTTAACTCAGTAACCTTGCTTGTAATGGAATTAGAGATTAATGTTTTTTGAATTTGAAAGATTATTCTTTCTCTAGTTCTTTTGAGAACTAGTGAACTTATTAAGAATTTGCATTATTGTGGCATTCTAAATTTAGACTTATCACTCACCTTCTCATCCATTTCTTGAGTGTGGCGTCAATATCATTCTCTATACCTTTAGTTCATGTTTTCTTATACATTGGATCAAGATTTTATTTGTATTAAATCTATTTAGAACTTTCCTGAGAAGTTGAAACTACAAATTAAGTGTGGGTTTTAAAGTTTCATTGTGGGATTCGCATCACGTCCAGTCACCAATAATTTGCAAATAAAAAATCCTAAACTTCTCTGCCGTCACACGCACTAGCAACACGCAATACTGGTTCGATATACTCTCGACACCAATTTGAAGGACGTCAACCGTGTGATTCCAGCGAGAGCAAGTCATCTTCTTCCCTGAGTCCATCGAGCTACTTCACAATCACTGGTTCTTGTCAAACAATTGTACTATCACAACCTTCAAGATCACCACCCGTACTTCTCCTGGTTCCCATCGTTGACGGCTCCGTAATCATTACTTTTTGACAAGTGCAATAGCCCTAGTAAAGGATCAGACTGTGTTTGGTTTCAGAAACTTCGCCATTTCAATTAATTGTGGCTTTATTTGAATAATTAATTTCAGTGTTATATTAATGTATTATTGTAACTTTATTTGAACAATTAATCTTAGTGTATTATATTTTGAAACTTTAAACGTATTATTTTAGTTTATTTAAACAATTAATTTGTTTAAATTTTATTCAATTTTAAATTTAATTGGTAGTAAAATTATTTTTATATTAGATTTTTTTTAATTTCATTAGTTCATGGATTGGGGAGAACTAAAAATTTTAAATTCGGAAACTAATGTGCAAAATGGTAGATTGGATATGGATTAAGTTAAATCCGCATCCAATTCGCAGATATATGGATTGGATATGGATTAAGTCAAATCCGCATCTGATCTGCAGATGTATGAATTGTATTTAGATTGAGTTTAATCAATCTGTGGATTGAATTAGATTAAAAAATTATAATCTGTAAACTTATGGATTAGATATGGATTGATGTCTAATATGTAAAATCCGATCCATGAATACCCCTATTACTTTGTATACAGAGTGAAGAAGTTGGCCGCTGCCCCATTACAAAACCGTTGTCTTTAAAGAAATTAAAGGCCCTGCACTTGCTCTCCACTTTGATTCCAAATTATCAAGATACATTTATTTTGCTATTACTTCTCACGTGCTTTCCTTACAAATTGAGCGATAGATTTAATTCTAATTCAACCTTAAACCAAATAGCAACAAAGTCAATACTCTAACCTTCAATTTATTACCTATTTAATAAAATAATTTAATTAGCCAAAATAATAAATAAAGGAAACTAACAAATATGAGATAAGAGGAGAAATATATCAGTAAATTTTACCCATCAGAAGGAATGGAAGATTTTGTAAAAATAGGACCCAAAACAAGAAGGACCAATGGGCTACTAGGCCCGTTTTAATGCAAAGACGACCCATGTCAACTTGGGAGTTCTTTCATTGATCATAATGACTAATGAGTAATCTTTTTGTCATTTATCACATTAATCTACTTTTTTGCTATTTTCATTTTATGTACGGGTGGGTACGGTTCGAAATTAAGTAGAATTGATAAATTAGTTATTTTATAAAACAAATCGAATAAGAACTGAACTGAACTCAAATGGTTCTTCTTGGATCGGTTCGGTTCGGTTCGATTCTGAGCCTATTGGGTCTATTTTGAATTTTTAAATTTTTAGCCCATTGGGTCTCATGAATGTAACAAATTTTTTCAACAATTAATTTATCCTAATTTTATTACAAATATTAACAATAAATACAAAATATTCAAAACACATTTTATCACTAATATCTTACTAAATATTAATAAAATACTCCCAAAATATGAAATTATAAAATTTCAAAATACATAACCAAACTCCAATACTCCATCTATAAAACATAATCATAATATTATAAAGAGAAATGACATATGTTTGATTTGAATAAAATTATTAACACATGTTTGATTTGAATAAAATAAAAAATAATTCTGTTTTTTGGTTCAGCTAAGTGAACCGAATATCGAACCGATATTTCAGTTTTTCTTACAAACGATATATTTCGATTTTTTTAAACATAAAAACCGAACCAAATTAAAAAAAACCGTCAGTTTGGTTCAGTTTTTTTACCCACCCCTAATTCTATAGGTGGGCTACCTTGACTAAAAAATTTGGACTTAAAAAATTGACCTAATTTTTCATTCATTCGATCCACTTAATTCAACGGCAGGATGTTTAAAAAAAAAATCATTTATGTCTCCAACTCTCCATCAATCTACCATTAAATTAAGTGAATCCAATTGATTGAAAATTAAATTATTTTTTAAATCAAATTTTTATTATTTTTACTTTAAAATTATATTATAGTTTCTTAAACAATAGTCATTATATTTTATATCAAGAAATCAATGCAACATTAATTCATTAACATATTTATTGTAAGTATTTAGATTGGAAAATGATCAGGTGCGCAACAATGCGCGCGTCATGATTTGGGATTGGGGATTGTGCTGTGGAATACACAGCCCCTAATTTGGATCTTAATGCGTGCATTATCAAGTACAATAAGGTGCGAGACAGCCAGACAGTGCACACATAATGCTTCTGTGTGGGTTTATTTACAATGGCAGCATTACATTCGGTCATATCATCACAATTTCTCTAAAATATGTGGAGGGAAAAAAAAGTACGTTAATGATACGGAATGGATTTTTCTTTACAATGCTCTTTTCCAATTGATATGGAATGGAATTTTAAACAGAAATGCATAGATGACATGAAATTTTCCAATAAAGACTTGTGAAAATCCACCATATTAAATAAAAAACGATAAAGACACATAATAATTAACCTTTACATATATATATATATATATATATATATATATATCCGAATAATGAAGAAACCTAAAAAACTACCTCCACACTTATAATTTTTGGGAAAATAGAAGGAACAAAAATAAAGTAGGAGAACAATTTTGCCTTCAGGAGAGCTCCCTTGACGGGAAGTTTAACAGAAAGAACTTGTTCTTATCTTGAAGATGGCTATATAAGAATGGAAAGACAGAGACGAATCTTAACAGTAATTTTGTTTAATAATAATTCTATTTTATAAAATATATCGTCCTATATCTTTTATCATTTATCAAATTAATCTACCATCAATGTGATAGTATTAATGAATAAAATCTCACTTAAAATCTTAACGGTTCATTTGGGGTCATTTTTAGCAAACTTAAATGTGATTTTGAAAGCTAAAAGAATTTTGGTGCTTGATAAAAAATTTTGTAAATCGCTTTCGGCAAAATCACCACATTCAGTCATCTTATAACAATTTTTTAAAAGAATGGAAGTAGTAATTTTTCAAAATTTAATTTTACGAATCAATTTGATACTTAATACAATTTCATATATATCCTCATATATTATAAAGACACAAAATTATCTTATTAATTAGGAAATAAAATCATTAACTTTAAAAAAGATTATTATTGTTTTCGATTAAATTGAGTTAAAAAAATAAAAATATAAAATATTTAGTTTAGTATCAATTATTATAGGTACACAATAAATTTTTTATATATATGTTTATAAATGTTTAAATTCATACGACAACTTTTAAAATGTTTAACTGATTTTCACAGTTAATTATTTTTACCATACAGTTCATGACGAGTATCTTAAAAAGTTAAAATCTACAACATTGCCAAACTCGTCCTTAAATCTATGATATAAACTTTTTTCACATATAATCTCACTTTTACAACAAAGAAAGTAATAAGTTGAAATGAAATGAGTTGATAAAATCGTTCTAACTACTAAACAAGCATAATCAAATAATTTTGTCACCATTTTTTTTAGGCAATCCCTTAGTTACACATTAGTGGTGTTTATTTCATTGTACAAAATTTAAGTAAACCTAATCTAATCAATTCTAAACATAATTGATTATTTGAATCTAAATAATATATTTGTCTTCTTGTCGAATCTCTTAGAACATATATTAAATTATTTTTTCAACTTTAAAAATCCGAAACCAACACCTCTACGTTTGTGTCTTTATAAATTTAAATATTAAACAAATAATACCTATATCAAAGAACATTATTGAGATGATATTTTATCATTACATAAATCATGTTTAAATGAATGTAACCCTTTACTAGTCTGAATTAAAACATTTTAATTAATTTGTAGTAGTTTATGATATTTTATATGAAAAATATTCATAAAAGATGGCGAATAAAACTATGGTAGTTTGAAGACAATAAAAAGATAAAAATAATATTATTCTATTTCTATATTATTACAAGCTATAAAGATGAATAATTATGTTAATTAGTAAGTTTCACTTAGGTGAGGATGAAAAAAATTAATTAGATAATAATATTTTAGAGAATATATTTTAATGATATCATTTAGCCATTTTATAGTAAAAGAATGGCTAAAAAGAAAATTGGCACACCAATTATTAAGTTAAAAAAAACTTAACAACTTAACTAAGTGAAATTAAGTCATTAAATAAAAATACAAATGACTCCATTTTATAATAAAAAATAGTACGCATTTGATTTTAAATTATATAATATTTATTAATTAATTAATAAGATAATATAATTAATTCACTTAAAATTTATAAAATTATTAAAATGACGCACCGAACGCCACATCATTTTTAATGACATTTAGAATAAAAATTTAAATGTTTGTGGCTGCACTTTAATAAGTAAAAAGGGGTTATAGTTTTACCACAAGACAATAATTAAGACAACATTAATCTCAGTGCTCGTTAGGAGTTAAACGCGTGTCATTTAACTAAAAGACTTTTAAGATGTCATTTTACACGCGTAGGCGGTGCAATTAAACTCCACTCCGAATCCGCGTCACCGACCACTTCAGTTTTCCCTCGCTCCAATTTTTGGTCAAACTTGCCTAACTCTTCTGACATCCAGTATTCCCATTTTCAAATTAACCAATAATCAATTACCACGTGGGAATACAATAAATTTATTCGCTCACGCAATTTTAAAGCAGTGTGCTTGATAACAGAGTGATAAAACTCAATTCTAAGCTTCGGCCTGGGCATTTTTACTGACAAGATTCGCTCTTAAAATTCCCCCCCCCCCCCTCTCTCTCTCTCTCTTTCTATAGACTCGTCAAAAAGAATTTTAAAAAATAGAGAAAACAGAGAAGCAAAAATTATAAAAGGAGAAATACAAAAAGAAACAAAGCAAACTTAATCTACTTCTTCTGCTAATATACACGCACACGAAAGTCGAAACACAATTAACTCAAAATAATAATAAAAATAAATAAATTAAGCGGCAAGATCGGTGCCTAGTCTAGGGTTTCTTCCAGATTCGACACACGAGAAGCTCGAGATTCAATTTCTCATTCAATCTTTTGTTGTTGAGGTATTTTTTTTCTTTTTTCTTTGTCTTGTTTTGCTGCTTTATTCTTATTGTTTTATATGTTTAATTTGCGTTATATTTTGATGCTTATTGGCTTTACTTGTCATTTTATTGAAGTGTTAAACTGCTGTGCTTCAGAGTGAATTCTAAGACTTAAATTGGCTCTAATTATAGCTTCCCCCCCCCCCCCCTTAATTTGGAGGTTGTGGTTTCTATTTATTTCATTTTAATTTGTGTACATTAGAGTATAGGGTTTAAGGCACTGTTTTTTTCTTAATTGGTGTTGTCATCAAAATCTGTAAATTCATTAGGTATATTTTTGCTGTGGATTCAGTGCTCTTTTTTTTTAAAACTTTTTTTTTCATTGGAATGGAAAGGTTTGTGGGCACAGTTCTTGTTGAGGGCCTTTGTATTGGTAGTAAAAGAAAAGAAGTGAAATGCCGGAGGAGGAACTGGTGGAGCTGAAGTTTCGATTGTATGATGGATCGGATATTGGTCCATTCCGGTACTCACCAACCTCAACTGTGGCCATGCTGAAAGAAAGAATCTTTTCCGATTGGCCAAAAGGTTAGGACTTCAACTTCTTGATAGTTTGTGAAACTGTTTCATGGATTTTTTTTTTTTTTTCACTCTGTTTGATGAAAATTTCGCATGATGGTCATCGATTAATGTATATCCTCCTTTCAGCATTTATGACTGCATATTTTGTAAGAAAGATACAACTCAAGAACTTTGGTAGTGATTTGATTGTTTAATCTGATTTGCGGCTTTGTTTCTTGAGCTCGTTCTATTAGACTTAGACAAAACATATGGCCCAAAAGAGCAGATTACCGGAACCGGAAGTCCAATGATGAAACATCTGGAAATTCTTGTTATGCTATCAATCAACTTGCCTTAAAAGGAACATGTGCATGATTTTTCTTGCACATCCATGGCTTTCGATTTTTCCTAGTGCCTGGAGAAAGGGAAAATTAGTGACCAACTCTTTGTTTGTATGTATGTGCTGCCTCAATGTTGATTATATGAGTTAGAAGAAGTTCTTCTGTGACAGTTGATGGGATAATTTTATAACCCTCAGATTTTGTAGTCTAAGAATATGAGTGTATTTGTCCCCTATTGTCTTTTATATAAATGCAAAATGATGTTTCAGTCTTTTCATTTGTAGAAGTACATTTTTGCTTTACCAACAGTGCATGTGTCCAAGTATTTTTGTTGTTTATCCTTCATTTTTGTAATTACCGTGGACACGACAATTTCTAATTTAATGTTCATGAATTCCTCTAGACCTTGTGCCAAATTTAATATATGCCCTGTTTGCAAGTATAATATAGAATCCTATTGGAAGCGATACAGACCCTGAAAATTCTAATTTAGATAGAATATAACTTTTTATCTTGATTTTGCTCTATCTAGTGTGGCATTCTTAAAAAGGAAAATGCATTTCAACGATCAATCTTTTTTGGTCTGGCTGTTTTCTTTTATCCATCTTCTGTTTGAGACATCCATGCTTCTCATGAATGCAATTGTATCTGGATATTGTTCTTTTGTTTTGGCTACTCATTTGTAACAACATCCTTTTTTCAACCAGAATCTGTTTGAAATTTATTGAAAATAACTTTTAAGCTTCTTCTTCTTCTTTGTCAAAATCTAATGATAATTCTTCTTCATTAAAATCTAACAATAAATTGTCCAATCAGTCTGAGATTTATTATCATGTGAAGTGCTATAGGTTTTGTTAAAACTGAAAAATAAGCTTCTTGTCAGATGTCTTATTGCAATAAGGATGCCTCGTTTTCGTGTCTTCTTATTGTTTGTTATGATGAAATAGATTCTTCATTCTGAGAAGTCCTTGCTTCTGTTTTCGTAGAGTTTTAAGTAGTACTGGCTGTTTCTCTCTCTCTCTCTCTCTCTCTGTGTCTATCTCTTTATGACAATATTCTCATATGCTTTACAGATATAGAGTATCATGATTCATTGGACATCCTAATTATCAGCCAGGTTGATAGGAAGATAATGAATGGGAAGAGTTTGGTTGTCTGCATAGGGATTATTGATCTTTTTTGTTGTAATAGATACTTGTGTTCAGTGAGAAAGATAACACATAAATGTAAATGAAGCCCCTCCACAACCTTGACGTGAATGGGATTCAAATTCTAGACCTCTTGAATGAACCACCACCTCACAGACCAAAGGTTCCTTTGAAATCCTGCCAAGTTTCTTAAAATTATTAGATCATTAGGAAATGGATTTAAATGAAAAGTGTACTTGTAATAAATGTCTCCTTTCCAATCATAGGACTCTGTTTGATTGTGCTAACATTTCCTTCATCGTTGTTCTAGTTCACATCAAGATGGGTCAGTTGATTTGACTCATATAGCATCTGAACCAGAACGATCACAAATTTATGAGTAGGCCAGATTCCTAGTTAATTATGTGTTTGTTGGTTGTGGGGCCAGAAATAGTCACAACGCTATTTGTGGATTTTGGTGAATATCTTGGGGTGATCATGGCCCAAGCTTTCTTATGTGCTGTTTGGCCATGCATCATTGTCCACAGGAAAACATGTGGGTTTCGCAACACAGATATAAGATAATATTAGATCTTGGATTGTGTTACTCGACAATGCTGATTGAAAGTTCTCAGTTTAGTAATTCTGATGTAAGTATGCATCGAATTTTTCTCTGAATTACTGTTATCTTACACTTGACACCGCCAAGTGTTTCAGGAGCGTACTCCTAACAGTATCTACAGGAAACCTGTTATCTGGGTAATTATTGATATTTTCTGTATTGTATTTGTATATAGCTTTATTTTCAAAGAAAAGTACAATCAGTCACCGCTGTTTATGATTGGTCATTGCTGTTTCTCCTGTATATTATATCTCCTTTACTTTGGCATATACAATCACATTTCTGATTTTTCTGCTACTTTAGGTGTGAAATACCTTACTCTGTCAAGCAAGAGTGACATAATGGAATGTGGAGTTATAGTCATATGGACTTCTACTTATCCTCATTTCTGGTTGGTTGATATTTATTTAGTAATAACTGTTCTAAATTTTATATTTTGATTAGATAAAAAAATTGTACCCAAGACGGCCAATGACATCAAACTGATTAGTGCTGGAAAAATTTTGGAAAACAACAAGACTGTTGGCCAATGTAAAGTACCATTTGGTGAGCTTCCAAAAGGGACCATCACAATGCATGTTGTTGTGCAGCCACCATTAACAAAAGCAAAAACAGGTAACTTTCATGTGCTTTGTGCAAACATAGAGCAAGACTGCAAGAGCCATTTCATATTTCAATCATGAGTTTGTGACATGAGATATAGCAAATTCACTGTTACTTTTTCTTATGTTTTTGCTGGAAGTTACAATTTTTGTTTGTTTACCTTCACAGAGAAGAAGCTGGATGAACCACAAAAGAAAATTTTTTGCTCATGTTCCATATTGTAATAGAGTTGGTGTTGATATAAGAAGTTCAAGCTTTTGAGATCCCATGGGGATCGCCTAGGACCTCGTTGGCCACGGAAATGGATAGCTGGAAAGAAAAATAATTTGTGAAACAGTGTCATCCTAGCTGGGTAGGTACGTGTTTGTTGGAGGGCATTCCTATGTAACTCTGTGCATGATGGCAATGATGTATTTGTGTTCTATAAAATGGCTTTTTGATGCCTTTGTAGCTGTAATTAGTTATTATTATTATTATTTTGTTTTGTCAATTTTATACGTGTCTGATATTGAAGGATCCGTGTATGTTTCTGCTGATGCTATTATTTGACATTGTCATTCTCGAAGTTGTACAAGGTTTGTATGTTTCTGCTGATGCTATTATTTGACATTGTCATTCTCGAAGTTGTACAAGGTTTTGGGAATATCCATGGCGCTGGTAATATTGTTTGTTGGATTGAAGTTGAGGGTTGTATGGTTGTGAAGTTACACGTGTGTTTTACAAAGTGCAAGTTACTTGTTTTTGGTGCCTTGATGAAGGCACACTATTGATGCGATAACTTGGCCATAACGTCTTGTTATTTCTGAGTTTGAGCTTAATTTTATAACTTTCGGTACATCCAGTTTTTAGAGGGCTTTGTAATAACTTATAAAGGTTCTCGGATAAAAGAGTATTTGAGTATTTCTCTTAGTTTGAATAAGTTATAAAGGTTCTCAGGTAAAAGAGTATTTGAGTTAAACTCGTCACTTTCAAAATATAAATATTGTTCGGTATCCATTTTTTAAAGTGCTTTAAATTTATTTATCATGAGGTACAACTATTATTACGGCTATTAACTTGATGTAGGTTTCATTATTATATAACTTAGCCAATCACAATATATAGAAGTTATTAAGGGGTTATTACCATTTCACTACAAGAATTGTAAAATATGAAATGATTATAAGAAGCATGGTTCTTTGTTATGTTACTATTATATAAAATTTTTCATTGTATTATTCTTTTCATTAGAATTGTTAGTTGACCAGTAAAATATTAATTTTATCCTTTATAATAAAATACTTAAATAAATGTATCAAATAATGACATAAAATTATTGTTATGTCCTTAAATTGTTAAATAGCATTTTTAACCATGACTTTACGACTAACCTTGAATTTATTATAGCTATAAAAGTAATTAATTGACATAAATGTCCCTACAAAAAATTTTTGTTGAAAAAAATCGCAATCTATTCTAAAAAAGAAAACACTTAAATATGGAAGTATTGATTTTGTAGATAAAGCTTTAAGTATTTTTGTTGTTTTAAGAATAGACTGTGTGTCCTTTTCAACAAAAATATCTATGGGTATTTTTTATCAATTTGTTACTTTTATAATACTTATAAAAATTAAGGACTATTCATAAATTGTTAAAATATTATTTAACAATTTAAGGACATAACAATAATTTTATGTATATTATTTGATACATGTTTTTGTGTATTTTACCTTAAATGATAAAATTTTTATTTTATTAACAATTAACTAGTTAACTAATGATCCTAATGGAAAAGTAGCAAAATGAAAGGTTTGCAAAGTTAAAGTAGTAAAATGATAGCAAACAATATTTCTTGTAGTCATTTGATATTTTATAATTTTTGAAGTATTGAGACAATAATAACCCTTATTAAAATATACAATAAGTGGTTTACTTAAAATAGTTTGTAAATTTATATCTAATTAAGATGAGAGCTACTTACACTTAAAAATTATTTACAAGAGAGAATATGTTTTATCCTTCCCATGATTGCGAGCGAGTATTCACGAATCGCCTTCTTGCAGTGACCTAGGTGGCTAGTAATGAATTTAAGGTGTTGTTTGTTTTTATGTCTCAAGTCTTAATTTGGCTTAATTTAAGATGTTTTGATATTTTACCTTGTTTGTTTTTGTATCTAAGTCTTTTTGTAAGAGTTTTTTTTTATCCAAATGAAAGAAAAAAAATCAAATTTCTGAACTTTTATTTGAACGATAAAATGTCTGAATGGAAAATCAATTTTTTTTCTCACAAATACCATTTTTTTAAAAAAACACAAATACCATTATTAACTGTACTTATTCCCCACCTAACCATTAGATGTCATATGAAAATTTTCCTTAATCTCAAATTTTACTTGTTATTAAGTACTTAACATATATTCAATTTGAACTTTAATTTTTTTTTATTATTAGATCACAACTTTTTTTATGTACAAATATTATGTTAAATTGTAAAAGATAATGTTATCAAAATTATTCTTCATAAATTGTATATCAAATACTTACCTTACAAATATTTATAACATATAAAAACTATTTTATTAGAAAATAATGTAAATATATACCTATTTAAACTTCAAGTATATATAACAGTTTCAAGGTCATAAGTGTTAAAAATATTAGGTTTAAGATATTTTGAGTTTACAAAAATAAACAACTTATTATTTACATTCAGATGCCAAAAAATTAAAAACAAATACATTATCATGATATATTCATTCGGACTTTTTTATACTTTAATAATACATTCAAATCCATTCAAATCTCAGATTAAAAAAAATCACAACATAAGAATATTTATTTATTTATTTTTAAAAAAACTGTTAGTTGATTTAGATCCTCTCTTAGGCATTTTGTCCTCTAGTCTCCTAATCTTTCAAAGATCCATTAACATGTGCCATTAATTAAATTAAGTTTTTAAGATTTTGTTTTAATTAAGTTTTACCTAAATAGACATCCAAACTTAGGGATGGCAAAACATCGGGTTGGGCTCGGGCATGGTCAAACCCGACCCGACCCGATCAATAAAGAATTAAAACCCGACCCTAAAAAAGCCCTATCTATTTATAGTTAGGGTCAAGTGGGGTCCGACCCGAATCGGGCCAACATCAGGTTAGGTCCTACCGAAACCATTTTCTACCCACAATTCAATGTTAAAAAATCAACTTCTTCATTGCATATATAAGAATTCGAATAAGGAATTGAAACAACTACCATTTAACTAATAAATAATTTATTTTTTAAAAACCATGATACACAAATATTTATCAAATATTTTCAATGCAATTAAATTAAAAACACACAATGTAATTAAATTAAAAATACACAATATAATTCCACAACTATTTTATTCACACACAATTCAATTTAACAACCCAACATAAAAAATAAAAAATAAAAAACTCATGTTTTATATAAATAAAAACACAATGCAATTAAATTAAAAACACACAATGTAATTCAACAACTATTTTAGTCATACACAATTCAATTCAACAACTCAACCTAAAAAAAAAAAAGCTCATGTCTTATACAAATAAAAATACAATACAATTAAATTAAAAACACGCAATGTGTAATGTTGTGAGGATGTGTTGTGTGTATGTGTTAACTTGTATTAGTTTTTTTTTAAATAGGGTCGGGTCGGCATTAAGCCCGACCCTGACCCTAAATTTGTATGGGCTTTAAAATCTTGACCCTAACCCTACTCTAAACTTAAAAATTCAGGTCAAAACCCTAAAAATTAAGATCAGGTCAATTGGACCAAAAATAAGATCGGGCTAAATTGCCAAGCCTATCCAAACTTATGTGTGGCTCTTGTCAATTTTTTTTTTAAAGTAAATTCTTTCCCTTTCAAAACAAATCCCAGTTATAAAAATGCAGCAGCCAAATATTTTTTTTCTTTTCAAGGGAAAGAAGAATGGTCGACCTTAATTCTCCCTGTTGCCTCAGGTATTTCTTCAAAAAACCGAATAAAAAATCATATCAACTTGATTTTTTTTATTGTTATTTTGTTCTAAATAAAATTTATCAAAAAAACCCGAGAAAACTTAAATGCGAATTTGGGAATTTTCATCTTCCAATTTGGTCGATGCAAATCTTGATGGTTGTTGATGAGTTATAATGTGAACTCGTATTGGGAAGAGCCGCGACTGGGATCAAATTTAGTAATCATGGCAGCTCCTTTGGGAGGGGAAAGAATTTATTGGAAAAAAAATTGACAAGAGTGACACGTATGTTTAGATGTTTGTTTAGGTAAAAATTAATTAAAATAAAATTTTAGTCATTAAATTTTATTAATGACACATGTCAATAAATCTTCGAAAGCTTTGGAGAAGTACGAAGAGAAAATGTCTACGAAAAGATCTGGATTGTTAAATATTTTCTCCTTGAATTTGATTTTTGAAAACCGTTTCAAGCTAGACACCATCAAATATGATATGGCCCTAAACGTTAGTAGGAAATACTACCTTCATTTTCAGAAATAATTTCTAAAAATGTCATTTAAAATAAATAATCCCCATAGGGATCGTAATCCTATACTAATTTTTACCTATCAATTCAATGATATATGACCTGGGCTTATCTTATCAAAGAGGTCTATGGCATTAAGTCATACATGGATTCTCATCATCGATAAAGCGGTCATTATAAAAAATTAATTGTTTAAATTAAAAAAAAGAATATCTGATGAACAATTGTAAAACTTCTTGTCTTTGCCACCAATTTCTTTTTTATTTTTTAGAAGCCTTTTTTTAGATACTCTTTTTTTTTTTTTTTGAAGCCTGAAGCCAATGGTTACAACATAAGGACGGGAAGGGGAATCAGGTCAGTGTGTGATAGAATCTAAATTCGATATAATTAATTAATTGACCTTAATGGTATATCCTAAGGTCACTTTCTGCAAAATCAAACAATTTATCCTTTACGGCTTTCCCGTTTTCCATTTTTAGCATTCATCTCGTGGTTTTTGCATGGCATTATTACCTACACATAACAAATTAACATAAAAATTTCTAATAAACACAAGCTTAATTAATAATTAAGCAAAAATAACGAACAAACGCATAGATCAATTAGCATGGGCTGTTCTATCTTAACCAAAGTTCTTAGTTCGAGACTTATGAATACAACTACATTAAATACTTGTTGGGAGAGAGTTTTGACGCCCTAATGGTTCTACTCGGCTTGAATATAAATTAGTAGGAGTCCAATGTAGTCTTCAGATACCAGATAGTTTAATACACCGAAAATAAAAAATTAAGCAAAAGTACACGTGCGTGAAAAATAGAGAATTGCTCATCATCATCATCAGCATCGCCATGCAGAAGCAGCAAGAAGTGCTCTATCTTGCCACCCCAAAAGCAAGCAACCATTATCTTCAGTCAAGCGATAGCCATCACATGAATATAATCCAAGCAAAATCTTCGATTGAGTCACAGCATTTGCACTCAATGGCACCCCTCTGAATCCTTTCCCTTCCATTATCTTTCTCCATTTCTCAAGCCTCTCGTGCCTCGCCGATCTCTCCCCCCCTTCACATGCCACTATGTTTCTTATCTCCGGTGCAAATATGTACTGCTCCACTTTTGCTCTCTGTGCTGAATCAGGAGGAAACGTTGCGTCTAATGAGTCGAAAATTGCAGAGTAATAGTGCAATGCCTCGAGGAACCGGCCTAAGAAGTATGGTCCGTTATGGCTTGCTTCTTGTTCGACTATGGTTACGATATTTGGTGCTTGGTCACGGATCATTGCTAGTAAATTTCCTAGGCAGTTACCGGGGACACGGTGGAGGCGGTTAACGGCGTTAACGGCAAGAGCCTCGCCCACACGTCTGTTGAACATGTGTGGCTTCAGGTCTTCGAGTTGTTCACCTACTGGGTGGAACTCAAACGGTACATGGAGTGAATGGGCAAGTTCTGTTAAGCAACGTCCAGTTTCCTTTGCGGATTCTATAGTAGCCCCGACTCCGGTTATTCGGAGAAATGGAGCGCCTCCAGGTCGAGCAGCTAGGGCCTGCATGAAGGCTGGCCATTGGTAGCCCTGGAGGATGTCTAGGTCGATGACATGGACACGTTCTTCGGCTTCAAAGGCCTCAAATATTGCTTGATTGGCGGTGAAATGAGCGAACTTAACGTACGGGCAAGCTTGGTAAACGATTTGGTAAATCTTTAGGACCTCTAAAGAGTTTGGTGGGAAAGGAGAGAAGGGTGTTGGAGTAGAAGTGCTTGGTTTTGTGGTTAGGGTTGCTGCAAGTCTTGCACTTAGGGCTTCAGTGAAGCAGGAAGCAACTCGTTGCATGGAGTCGCCGAGAGGCGAGACTACTCGATTGAGGTGATGCAAGTATCTTCTTGCTAACATGAAGTCCTCTTTAGCCACCGCTTCAGCACAGGCAAGAAGGAGATGCACCAACTGAAGCCCGCTATCTTGTTCCTAAAGAAACAAATAAAGTTAGCAATAAAATAAATAAAAATTAAAAACAAAGTGTCACGTATGAAAATGCTCAAGTCATAAGTGTGGACTTTCACACTTTATCAAATTTGGGCTGATTCCTTTATACTGTGTAAAGAGCCTGTACTGTTCTAAAAATATTTTTACATCAATGTAAATAATGAGTTGTATTTTTACATTATTTGCACTTTGTAAAATGCAGATAGCTGCACTTAAACATGACTTTTACTATATATATATATATATACACATATATTTTCTTATACATATTGAGAAACAGTTTTGCACATGAAAAAATATGTACAAACAGCTAATAGAACATGTATGTATATATATATATATATATATTTTCTTATACATATTGAGAAATGCTTTTGCACATCAAAAATATGTACAAACAGCTAATAGAATTATGACATGTATACAAAAAACGTCCATATATACACAAGGACAGAAAAGTTCTTAACCTGCTCAGAACTGATTGGGAGAGGGACCATCAAGCTTTGGTTAAGATTCTGCTGCTGTTGTTGCTGTGCTTGCAGCTGCTGCTGTTGTGTTTGTTGCCTCTCCTGCAGTTGCGCTTGTTGCAGTTGTTGTGATAATGGTGAAGCTGCTATTGATCCCATTTGATAAATATCATTGTCATCAATCAGCTGAGAAGCTCCAGCCGCTGATGATGATTCACTCACTGATCCACTAAACCTCGACGGATTATTATTTGGCATTGCTAAGCATTCAAGCGTTGCTGGAACCGTCGTAGGCATATCAATTAACTGAGGTGAGCTTCCACTACCACCACCGCCGCCGCCACCACATATCTTCATAGGCGAAAACATCCCGTATCCATCCTTTTGATAATCCTCCAAGAAATCTTCAATAGCCGTCGTCAAAGCAAGATTCTCCGGCTGCATATACTGGTTGCCTGGAGAGTTAAACACTTTATGAAGCGGGCTCTGCCCTTTTGCTCTGAGGCTACTGCTGAATGCTCCAACCTGAGCCGAAAAGCGAGGAGGGGAACATCCTGAAAGGCTCTGTCCTTGCATTGATTGTGCATAGTTGTAGTTGTAATTATTATTGTAAGCTGAAGTTCGTGGAGAAGGCAAGTTTCTCACCGGAGATGAGATCATGAAGTCACCGTCTAAGTGATCGGAAAAGAAGGTTTCCCATATTGAACAATCCGGTGATTGCACTTCGACGTCGCCATCTATTTCAAACTTGAGTGGTGGGAAGTTGAGGCTTGGTGGTGTTAGGCTACTTGGCTGCTCCAAGTCAGAAGATTGAGGAGTTCTTTTTGTCTCTGAAATTGATGACTCATTTGGAGAAGTTGGATGGATTTTAATGCTTGATGATGAGTTCTCACTTTTAAGAGTACCCGCACTTCCACACACTGAATTAATCATCTTTTCCTCTTGGTATTCTAATTTTCTAAGCTCGAAATCTAAATATTCAAAACCCACAAACCCGAATCAAGATATATGGTTTTACAAACTAAGAAGTGTTGATTTTGATAAAAAATTATATGGGTGTTTCAATATTTGCTAGCTAGCTTTTACTAAAAGAGCTAGAGAATGTGCATCGATCTATCTCTTTTTATTTGAGTACATTACCAAAGGACTGTGTCGCATTGTCCAGAATAGCTTTAGAAAATGAAAGAGATGAATTGACAAGTTCGAAATCTAATAGGCATATGATTGGAGGTTAGTGATTTTATTCACCTCCAATTTATCACCTCTACAATGTAAGTTGTATTCTAGAGGTGTAAATTTGTCATCTTTAGCTGCCAATGTTAACTCTTTGTTACACGACTTTGGAAGGCCTGTGATTGCACTAAATGACAGTTTATTAAATGGGGTCCACTTTCCTAGAGCCGGCCCATGCTGCAAATAATTCAGTTGGAATATTTGGTCTTTTTCTTGGTTTATAATATTAGTGATTATCGTTGCCTTCGTATCCAAGACCGACGATTGGTTAATAAAGAATAATACAGAGGAGAAATTACGAAGGAAACTGTTCTAAATGAGAAAGGACAGAAAAGGGACCCATCTAAAATGTCAATTGTGAAAAGGACTTCAACAATGCAGATTGACATTAGAGAAACAAACGATTTTGCATTAAGAAGACTACCGTTACTAATTGCTATTATCATTGGGTTTTTACCTTATTATGTGGTCAATTGCTTTGGCATTTTTGCTCATTCTGAATTGCTCCTTTTAAGTTAAATTACTTTTGGTGAGAATACAAAATGAAGAATGTAAATCGGCTAACCACAAAGATGTGTCTTGGAGGAAAAATTCTTGAATGTTCCTGGAGTTTTTTTTTTTTTTTGAGTCTCACTCACTTATTATCACAAGTATATTACAATTAATCATAATGATACGTATATACACATAAAAAATAATGAATGAATAAGAAGCAATACTTCAAGAGCACATGAAATGTACATGCATGAAATCTTAACATAAGCCTAATTATTATCATTATTTTTAACAAAAAATAGGTGGTATTTACGTGTCAACAACCTCCCTTAAAGATATGGGGCGGCATGTGACTTCGGAGCTTGATAGTCCAGCCCGTCCCCTCAGGCTTGCCTATAACACGTACCGATGTGGGACTCTATGCTGCCATGAAAATAGTCCCCAACTGCCAACTATAGGCTTTTCGCTATTCTCCCTTCAATAAAATGATGATAAATTTTGTATTGGTTCAATCATCCCCAACGCAATAATATATATAAGAGTTAAATTCAAAACACAATAGTGATCTTCTCATAATTTCTCTTGTGATTAAATCATCCCTTCTTATTATATAGCTAATATTCTTATCTAAGTTTTATCATCATCTATCAAAATGGTAGTCCCAATGAAATTATACAACAATGATTAATATCACTTCAAATGTTTAAACTTTGTTTCTCCGAAGAGAGTGAGGTAATTAAGAGGAAAGAGACGAGAAAGTGATAAAAGAAGAAGAAGAAGAAGAAGAAGACAAGAAAGAAGACATAGGCGAGATCGTCGGACTTGGCGTCGGTGGCGCCGCCCTACTCCTTGGATTTGCCAAAGGAATGGAGCTCTTGTCTCTCTTAATTAGTCGGCATTCATTTTGATTATCGTTTAGTTACTAACTAATTATTAAATAAAGCCATGCACACGTGCTATGCATCTGCCTTCGTTCAAATCATTTCTCACGATCAAATTAATTAATCTTGTCCCGTTGCATGGAAACATTTCACATTTCTTCACAAGGACGAAATGAAACTACTTTAATCTTTAATTAATCTTCTACATGAGTCCACTCACAACCATCTAATTTCGCTTAATTTCTCTTCTTCTGTTTGTCAGTACTTGAATGATCCTGCATGGAAGCTCCATGCTTTCAGCATTGTCATCGTATTGGTATTAATTGTGTATTCTTGTACGTGTTGATTATCCTTAAGAACGTCATAAAACTATACTTTTTACGCTTGTTTGTGTGTTTGCATGTACAACTGTCATATGTAAATATTATAATGATGTTATATTTACAAAGTCCAGTGACAAAATTTATTATCATTTAAAATAAAATTGAGAGTCAGAATATATATGTTAAATGGTATGCCATAAAAACCAAGTCTAGCTAGGGCCAGATTGCTTATGTCTTACCCTATGATTTGTTTTTTTGGGAATTGCTTATTCATTATGCAGTAGGTATACTGGATCATTAATTATCATTAGAGTAACTAAAAGTTGCGATTCATCGATCAGTAGTTATCAATCATTTGTATAATTATTTGTCGCTGTAAAACATGCGTTCCCAAAATTCCCAGGAGATCTTATCCGGTATTTGCAACTTCAAGACCAAGTCTGTATTAACTTTTCTCTTGGCAACCAAATGAACGACCAATTCAAGAAATATTAAATTGGAGCTAAATAATTTTGCAAGTAGTTGTAACAACTTTCTGAATGCGATCACATTAATTGAAGAAAAATCTTACATGAAAACAACACTTTGTGACCAATTAAGTTTGTTTTATAGCTTGTTTTCAATTGATAAAACGTATTAATACTATTGGGTTTATTACCAAATCCAGCTCTCTCTCTCTCACACAAGATTAATGGGCACCACGAAGTAGTGAAAGCTCCATTCAGATGGGAGCAAGCACCGAGCATGGGGCCTTCAGAGTTCAATGCTACATTTTTATGATATTTGCTTGTACTATTTGTAGCCGAAATCGTAGCGGGGTCAAAGATATGATTATACATTGTAATACTACCAGGGAAAAACTGTTTGACCAAGTTATGAATCTCTTAATCCCTGCAGAAAGAGTAATGAACCTGACAGTTTCTGTTTGTTCTCAACTTTGATTATTTATTCGCAATTGCTTCATTAGTATAAACAGAAAATGCCTTTTTTCAACTTATTTGCCAGCCTTGCATATCATGAACTTCAAGGATGGTTTCTTCGTTAGAATATCAAAATATTTCTACGATCAAAGGTATACTGGTGTTTACGGTTAGGAATTTGCTGGAATCAGAAACTAGGTCAATTCAATTATGACACATCTCATATTTCTGTTCCCACATTAATTAGGATATATCTTTTTCACGAGAATATATATATATATATATATATATAGACATACTTTATCTACATTTGCGAGAGAAATGTCCACTCCTACCCAATGAGAAGGAAATAGAACGTGAGCCCTCAAATGCTTCAATTATGGCTGACAAATGAAAATCCTTAAAGGGGAAAAAGTTTGTAAATTACAATTTCAAATTTTGTTAAGATTAAGCACTGCAAATTAAGGCATCATTGTCAACTAAATTGTAGAGATTACAAAATGAAGCAGGTTTGAGATTAGGATTTGGATTTAATGCTGATATTTTTATAAGATTGTGGTTTTCTTTTGCTGGAAAGGCAATTCATTGGACACGGCACGAGTATGATAAAATAAACGTATAACTTGCAAAATTTCTTTTGGTTTAGCTGTTAATTCAAAATGCTAGCCTACCTAACATATGTCTTTATGTCTAATATATGAATTCTTTTTTTTTTTTCAGTGATAGCACTAATTAGTCATAGTTTTAAGATGGTCTTTCAGATATTATCTCAAATTTTTGAGTTGTTTTATTATAATCGACGGAGAAATTTTATATATGTAAGGTTATGAGGAAATGTATACATGTTAAAAAAAAAAAAAGAATTTGAGGGATGATCAATCATGTCAATGACCAATTTGAATATTGGGTCTCTCCATGAACACGCTGGGATGCACGTAGCTGGTAGTGTGGATGTTTTGGGTGAACCGTTGTGCTCATTTAAATTTGATGGAAAAAAATAAAAGCAATTAAAAAAGGCATACCTTTTCTTAAGTAGCAGAATAATTAAGTGTTGCATCATATTGATGGTAAAAAAGAAATTACAAATGGAAATCCTTCTCTGATCACAATATAAAATTTTTTTTTAATGAGTTGTTCAATATTCTTATTTGATCATAATGAATAAGATAAGAAGATAAAGATTCACTCTCCGCAAACACTCTTTCTGCATTATTATATTTTCTAGTAGTTATAACCAAAGTGGGAAGTTTGATATTATATCAACTTCCTTCTTAACTTCCAAACCGCCCTCGGTAACTGTAAAAGCAATTACCAAGTACAGGTCGGGTGCGGTCAGCCCATCATGGGCAACTAATCCATCTAACATCTCCTACTCGCACATGATGGGATGACGTCGAAGCAGCAGAGCAGTGGAAAAAGAAACAATGAAAAACCACATATTTTTAATCATATAGGCAAATATACCGTGTGACCATAAACATATCCAAAGACCCATCGGAGGAGCCAAAAGACACATCTCAATTGCTAACCTAGGCAAGATATATCTCAATTGCAATCATATGCAAGAGAATTTCAATATATATTCATTCTATCTCAAATTTAATTCATTTTAATATTCAAGCATAATAAATATCTTCAGTATACCAAAATTGTGCAATCTTTTTATGTATTCATAATTGTAATGTTGTTCCTTGGTTGCCTTTGAATACATTGTCCATTCAGACTTTTATGTTCATTGACTAGTTGTATCCCCTCTCTACGATTCAAGTTTCTCAAATCTTGCAAATCATCCATTGCTACAGCAGCTTGTAATTCCCGATGCTCTCTTTCAGTTCTTTCAATTTCTGGATCAAATTGGAAGTCAACAGATTTATATTTGCGTATGTAAGGGTTGCTACATCACCTATGTCAACAAAATAAACAAATTAAAATAGAATAGAATAATTAGAGCACCATTAAAACTAATATCACAAATCACAATGAACAATGAATCCCTGACAATGGCGCCAAAAACTTATTGATGTATAAATACTAATTCTATTGGTGTCAATGTGCAAGTGTACACAACAAGTAATAAAGTTATGAGTATTCAAGATCGTCTCCACATGGATTGATGTTATTAGACTTGCTACAACAATCTTAATAGTGCAGATTTTGTGCTAAAATAAAATAAACAATTAATGAAACTAATGTACTAATTAAAATAAAAACACAATAAATAAAATGCAACAAAGTAAATTATCACATCAATCTCAAGGATAAAATCAATGGAAATATAAAGTAGTTGAGTGAATAAACTCTCTTAATGGTCTTAACTATTTTCTAATGGATAGCTCGATTGCTGCAATATTTGCTACAGTACTGGGCAGAATCCTTTTGTATCCTCAACCGTCGCATGTTGGATATCTTATATCTATATGCAACCTAACACTGATCAGTTGCCATACCAATATAAGATATAACATTACACGCTTAGGTTTTATTTATTCTATAAGGTGAATCGTTATGTATAGTTCATCACTAATATTAAATCAAGCATAGCCCTTTTGGGACTCAGTAAAACTCAATCCAGGAAACTCAATTTAAGATCAAGTATTGTTTTGATATGTTCCACTAAGATAGGCCTTTTTGCGGCTCTTCATTAGCTAATATCATTAAATGGGTGATCAACCGAAATAACGAATAAAATAAATACTATCAAAACAAACTGCTACAACAAACAGGCAGCAATACATATTTCTAATAAATAAACCATCAAGATTGTTTATCACTCAACCGCAAATAAAATTAGTTCATGGTTTGTAAAAGAAAAATAAAGAACAAAGTTTCATCCATGAAACACATCCCCATAAATAAATAGAAAATGAGAAAGCAAGAGAAGAATAAGAATGATTGAGCTCCCAATTGATTTCTGCAAATTCTCCTCTTATGCAGCCCTTAATCTCTCTCTTGACTTTTGTTTTTCTTTTGTTTCTTTGTGTTTTTCTCCTTAGGTGATGGCTTTCCCTAATCCTTATGATGTGTGCTTATTTTATAGTTGAAAATTAGGGTAAACGGAAGCCTAGAGCGCGCATAAGTCAGATTAGGAAACTACAGATCGCAATTCTATAAGTATCCTGCACGAAATTTTGTCTGTCGTTGTTCCAGGATTGCTATAGCAATGGCTACAAGAACTGTATTGTTCCATATTTGTTTCAATTCTTTTGCAGCTAAGTTCTTCCCCATTTTTGCAAGCCTATTGCATTAACATTGCTTCCATGAATTATAAGATTCTGGAAACCTACAATTATGCAAACAATTTAAGCACAATTTACTTTAAATTAACCAAAACTGATTAAGACTAGACTAAAATGAATATTTATGCAAAATGTAACAAAAATGCAATAGAAACACATCATTTACTCTCTAAGTAATATTGATTTAAGTTTAAAAGTACCATGATAACTCTCATTTCATAGAGTTATCACATACTTACAAATTTTATAGGAGTTCATAGGATTTGGAATCACTAAATGTTTTTTTGAAATGAGAGAGATAATGAAGAAATATGAATGTTAGTTCATGATCATTCATTCCACCAAGTAAAGTCATCACTATTTTTTCAATAATGTCATCAAATATTATAATTAGCTAGACCTATGCACTAAGTCATTTTTTTATTGGATGTGATCTTATCAGTCTAAATCATTTATTTAATCAAATTAATTTTAAACAAATAAATAGCCTAGTTACTTAATTTTGTCTTTAACAAATTAAGCTCATTTGATCAAATCAAATGGCTAATTGTGAGCTTAGTTTGTGAGATATTTTTATGCTTTTTCCTAATCCATATTAAGTTCAATAAAAGCCTAAAATTTTGCATCCAAAATTGGTCTAAAAATCCATAATCATTTATAAACCGAAACATGTCCAACATGATTATTTTATATGCTTGATCTTAAACCTAATGATTGATTAGGGATTTATGAAATTTATTTTGTTTCTTAAACTATTTATGGAATACCAAAATTTTGATCTTAAATTGTATTTAAGATATATAGTCATTCTTTAAAGAATTATAACGTAAATACTGATTTTTCTAAGATTGAAATTTAACTTTAATTTTCTAGTAACTTTTTTTTGTTTTTATTAGGTGTGTAACCTTTAAAGTTCTTTGGTTATAAGTTAATAGAATTATTTTAATGATAATTATTTATTCATTAAAAACATGTTGAACATTTTAGTCATCAATTAGAACCTTTCTAATGACCTTAAGATACATTATTAATACCCTTTAGTAATAATGATCTTAAGTTTCCTACAAGTCATGAATGGCACCTAACAGTATTTCATGACCATTCAAATAGCAAGAATTGTTAGATCTACAGAACTTATTCCATTATTTCTTTATATCTTGATCTTTTCATCATCCATGTCCAGAGAAAAGCATGACCTGTGGTGGTAGTGTATTAAGCACTTATGCTTTACCTTGAAATAAATCTAAATAAACTTGGCATAAAAAATATAATTTGAACTCTTTCAAGTATATTTTCACCTCGGCCAAGGATTTCTCGTGCCAATCCATATTGATTTACAGGGGACATCCTTTGTCAGTAACAAATGACATATATTATTAGTTTAATAGGTGTGGTATTGTCATCGAGATCAGTGAATAAAGACAGTTTACTCTATAGTAATTTTGTGATTTGAAATTCATTAAGGTGTTTGGGTGGAGTAGGGATGGTAATGGAGAGGGAAGGGGAGAGGACTAATCTCCCCGTACCCATTCCCGATATTTTGCGTATGTCCCCGTCCTCTCCTCATTCCCGTCAAAATTATTTAAGAGAATCTTTATCCCCTCCCCGAATAATAACAGGGGATCCCTGAGGGTCTCCGATCCCGAATAACTAATATTTTTTTTTTGTTTTCGATTTTGAGTTAATCATATTAAAATAAAAAATTCAAATAAAAGTAAAGTTCGAAATATATCTTACATTAATATCCATTACAAAAGTCACATACATTAAATTAGTGAGTAACGCGGCATGCAAGGAATACAAACTATCATGAACAAATTAATAGCCTAATACAAAATTGTTACAAATAATCAAATTTAGATTCAAAATTAACTTTTCAATGATGGCTGGGCACTTTATAAATGTGGACTATTCCCTTTACAGCATAACAGTTAAGTCAAAGCAAATCAAGAGCAAATATTAGATTAGATTAGATATTAAAATTGTGATTTGTTGTGGGCAATTATAACATCTAAAAATAAATAAAAAAATAGATTTAAGATAAATAAAAAATATATTTAAGTTTAAAATATTTAATAAATATTAAAATTAAAATAAAAGTTTTGGCCTAATAGAATCTATCCGGTCTTTTTAATGTACTAAATAAAAATTTAGGACTTTAATTAGTTAATTATGCCTAAAAGTTTAATAATATAAATATTTTGATATTTTTTATTTTTACCAATACTTATAATTTTATAATTCAAATTTTATTATTTATTTACTAGTAATTTTAAAAAATAAAAATTAAATTAAAAATTGAAATGGAGAAATGGTTAGGGGATGGGGATTCCACCTCATCCCCGTCCCCTCCCCGAATAAGAAATTGGGTAAAAAAATTTTTTTCAACCCTTCCCCGAATAAGAAATTGGGTATGAAATTATTCTCATACCCTCCACGAATGAAAAAAATTCCCGCAAGTACTTGTTCCCGCATGAATTTTTGCCATCCTAGGGGTGGAGCACTTGGAGTAGGATATATTTTTATTTTAATTCTCTTCTAAACAAGATTTTTGTAAAATTTAGCAATGGGGCCTTGGCATTTTGATTGGTCTTTACTGGTTCTTTCTCCTATTGGGTATGCACTTGGTAAAGTAGATAGCCCTTATAGCTTGGATAGAATTTTTGTTTGGATAGGATTGGCTAATATTCTTCTAACTTTGGTTAATTTATTTCAAAAGAGGTATCTGTGAATGTGGAGCGTGTTTTATATGATTTTATTAGGATATTTATGGATGGAGGCCTCCTTAATTGGTTTGCAATCTCTGAGACTTTATTTCTGAAAGTAAATGGAGTATTTTATATGAGGGAGACAATCTAAAAAATAAAAGTTTTCCTTCTTAAAGCTCATTTGGAACATTTTCTAAAAATATTTAGATTTTTTCTCATTAACAACTCCACTTTGTTTAATAAAAGTTATCTTTAATGTCATTATTAATTTTTTAATAAAAGTTTTAGTTGATAATTAAACAACCAAAATATTTTTTATTAAAAAATGAAAAGTTGTTTAGAAGCTTCATTAGGAGAAAATTAGTATGGGGTGGAAAAACAAAACTTACAAACATCTTAAACAGAATTGATTCAATTATCAACTTTTTATTTTTATTTTTTTTTAATATTCAAATTTTTGTTGTAACTTTTTTTTACTTTGCACTTTTTAGAACCAATTCAAAAAAATATTAAGACTCCATTTGATATAATTTTTCAAATATAATTTATTCAAATAGCCTTTACAATTAGAGTTTTAACCAAAAATATTTTGATTTGGCTAGTTAATGAGAGACTTTATAATACACACACGCACGCGCGCGCGCGCGCGCGCACACACACACACACATATATATATAATTACTTTAATAGGTAACTTTTTAAAAGTAATGTTATAAAAGAAAAGAAATAAGATTGTTTAAAAATTTTTAAAAAAATTAACCTCTACTTATAAAAGTTCAAAATTTGAGTTTTTAATAATAAAGATAAAATAACTTATTTAATTATCAAAAACTTTACTCCAAATATAACTAAACAACATAAAAATTTTAAAATTTTTTTAAAATTAAATAAATACTTTTAACCATTGAAAACCATAACAATTAACAAACGTTACACTAAACCGATAAACCATTCGTTTCAAATGATAGGAATGAACTGAACTTAAGCTCTCGGCTTGACTTTAGTTTCCGCGAATGTTTGTCAAACCTTCGGGAAAGACATATATATAATTATTTTAATAGGTAACTTTTTTAAAGTAATGTTATAAAAGAAAAGAAATAAAATTGTTTAAAATTTAAAAAAAATTTCTAACCTCTACTTATAAAAGTTCAAAATTTGAGTTTTTAATAATAAAGATAAAATAACTTATTTAATTATCAAAAGCTTTACTCAAAATATAATTAAATAACATAAAAAATTTAAAAAGAATTTTTTAAATTAAATAAATACTTTTAACCATTAAAAACCATAACAATTAACAAACGTTGCACTAAACCGTTAAACCATTCGTTTCAAATAATAGGAATGAACTGAACTCAGGCTCTCGGCTTGGTTTTAGTTTCCGTGAATGTTAGTCAAACCTTACGGAAAGACCGGAATTGAAGGCCCATTTCAAGTGTCAGCCTTTGGGTAGTTGGGCAGTCCATAATTGTCTATGGGCCTTGCAGAAAAGCCTATTCGAAAGCCCAACAGAGAAAATGGATTTTGTTCTTGAATTGATCTGGTTTGCTAAAACAGGAAGAAAATTTGCGGTGGTCCAATTAAAATGGGACTTACCATAGTTTGTCCCACAATCCTCAACCTCCAAAACTAGCTTTATTGCCCGCTTGATTCAGTATGAATGAGGTTCATACATTCATTTGCAGTCTTCTTGTGCTCTTATTTTTTAATTCATTTCATTTCAGATTCACATTAGGTATTTCTGAGCTGAAACAGACCTTTCCTTTTGACTAGAGTGCTTATGGAAAGTGTTTTCAGATACAATCTTAAAATCCATTTCACAAGGGAAATGGCCAATTCAATAAGTTGATAATAACAGATGAACTATGAAGTGCTTGTGAGTAACATCAATACCATATCCCCATGCCCTCTCAATTCTGCATGACATATCTTCCTTTTCATGAATGCCTCATCAATCCATGCAACCAACACAATACAAGCATTAAATTCACCGCCTCAAAATCAACTTCATCATACGTAAACTTACTCGTCTCCTTTTAATTCATTCACACTGTTCTTGCGCAGTGCAAAAATTAGTGCAGATAAAAGTTTTTTTCTGCTTATTAAATCAAAAGCCCCGCACTGAATCTGACCTCCCAAAATAAATAAATAAATAAAGAGCAATTTCAATTTTACCTAATAAAAGAAAGATAAAAATCCACTTAAGTATTTTTTTCTCTTCTAGTCTCTTTTCATAAAATAAATAGTTAAAATATTTTTTTATTTTATTTACTTTTTTTAATAAAAATAAACATTTCATTCCACAATAACAACATGATTAATTATATTTGGCACTTCCGCTGATATTGTTTTAAGACAGACCAACTGAAGTATTCCTTTAATCAAATTTTACTAACGCATGCGCATGCGCATTACATATCTAGGGACAAAAGAAAATTGGAAATGCGCATTACTTTATTTACTATAAAACTAACCTCTTTTTACTAGATTTGAAAGAGTAAGAGAGATTAAGGGGAAAAAAAAACACTAAAGAAAGAATCACTCAACATAAGCCAAAGTACATTCACATGTCTTTGTTTTATTATGGAAAAAAGATAAATCTCATCAACTTGTTGCCTCCAGATGGATCTCCACCAACTACTACTTCAACTCTTTATCCACACAGCCACAATACTAGTAGTACATGATATGTTTTGTTTATAAGCCAAACTACTTGTAGTGAACTGAACACTCTATGTGAAGTTCATCTCTTTTTATCTCTACAAAATCTTGGTACCATGAATCCCATTTTCAGTTTCTTGGTTATTTCATTTTTGTTTATTAACAACACACACTCCTTGAAAGTTCACCGTCCAAAACCCAATAATAGTAATGCTCAAATCACTGTAATAGGCTTTGTGTATTGTGACATTTGCTCCAACAACAGCTTCTCCAGGCACAGCTACTTCTTACCAGGTAAATAACCAAAAAAAAAAAAAAAAATTCAACAACCCATTAAAAGTTTCAATTGAATTGATTGTTTTAATATGTGCTACATTGTTGTTAAACCAGGTGCTGAAGTCAAAGTTGACTGCAAAATTAGAGCAATTTCACCAAGAATAAGAGAGCAAATATCATTCACAGTGAACAGGACAACAAACAGGTATGGAATATACAAGCTGGAGATACCGTCAATTGAGGGGATAGCATGTACAGAAGCAGCCATTGCATCTTCATGCCAGGCAAGTTTGATGTGGAGTTCAAGTACTTCGTGTAATGTTCCTGCTTACAGAACCACAACAAATCAGATAGCTATCAAATCCAGGAAACCAAATCTCTGTATCTACAGCTTAAATGCATTGACTTTTAGACCATCAAAGAGAGATATCACTCTCTGTGGGAATTAATTAATCTGAAAGAACACTTTTCAGCTTTTTCATTTTGTTGTCAATACATCTAATGTCGAAGTAAATATTTGCTTGCTGTGGTTTAGGGATCTCGTTATATTGGATGCGACTCTTGGGTTAATGTAAGTTAGAACATTGCATAACTTAGCCACATCGGAGACAAACGTAAATTCATTTTGTTATTCAGATTAAACTGTTGTCACAATAATGTAAGAAATTTATGTAGTATTTGAAGAATTTATTAAGAAAATAAAATGAATATGTTTAGCATTTTGAGAATTGAATTATTGTTCAGAAGCTAGACATCAATATCCTGTCTGATATTTAGGGAGTTCTGTACGGTTCTGCAAAGTGCAAAAATCTTTTCAGGATGTTTTTACACGGACCTCGGGGATGATTTTTAACTAGCTTTTAAGCTTTCAAAAATTTAATTAGGGTATCTTATAAATTCATTAACCCAGAAATATACCATCCATATTTTGCAGAATTTCAGTCTCAGCTAATTCATATATCAAGCATGTTATTAATTTTCACTTCATAAAATTTAAAATGGATTCCTTGTACCTTGTAGCACCGTTATGTTAGTCTTTTCTTTCCTCTACTCAATTATATATGATTAGTCCCAAAATATGTTCCCAATTGCATATATTAGAACGATTTTTTATTGTAAAAATATCAATGTCTTTGGTGTCATGCCGATAAGGACATAACCAGAAATTTAATTTCAGTTGGGCAAGAAATTCCAGGAAGAGTATCCCGCTCAAATCATAGTCATTAATGTGAAGGATTAGTGAATTTCATTTCTGATGCTTTCACATTTTAAGTTGTTAAACGAACAACTGATGCAAATAATCTCTAGATCATAAATGGGTACACAACAACAATATAACCCATCCACAATAAATAAATTAATAAAGAATGCACAACATAATTTAAATCACATGGAAGAAACAGAAAATATTTGCCAATAATACAGAGTCCAGGTGGACCTTCAATTCCCATGAAGACCTTTTATGAAACTTCCATCTTTTACTGGTTAACCTCTAGATGGTACTAGGCCTTGCATAGTGCTTTTCTTTTCCCTCAGCACATAAATAAACATAATTCACAGAAAATGAAATTGAACCACAACAATGCAACACAATGAAAGTAGCATGCAGCATGATAAAAAATGATCTCGAATGTCTAGAGAGCCATAAGTTCCTGGAAGATCTTCATTGCAGAAGCAGGCAACCCCAGAAGCACATTGATGCTTTTCCTCTCTTTGCCATGAGATAGGAACAGACTCACTTCCTTCTCGGGCAGCGCCACCGGCCCCGATAGAACAGGCTCTCCCCATCCAAAGTCAGTGGTGTGGAAAGATAGCCTCGACCAAGTTGTTATCAAAAGAGTTGAAGACAGAGAAGGCCTCGCTCTTGTTACTTCAAAATAATCAATGGCAGATCTCATGTAACTGTCATTGACCATCTTAATGGCATCCTGAACTTGCCCCACAGCAAATGATAATGGTTTTTCCGTCAGCTCACCAGCTTGGCATATGGAGTTTGTCAACACAATTCCATTGCCGAAGTAGCCTTTCGGCAATGGTGGATTGAATTTCGACCTTCCATCAACAGCAAAGAGGAGCTTTGTTTGTTGATCGGGCAGAAACTTTAGTGCCTTGGTTCGAGCTTTCCACACAAATGCTGAGAGTGCTTCAAAAGTGCTGCACTTGTCAAGAACTTCATCTTCCATGGCAATCATTTTGATCTTTTGTAGCTTTTCGGAGTCAAAACAGAAGGACCTGTAAAGCATTTCATCTTTGTAGAGTTCACTAGTGCCAGACTTGTCTTCTATTTCAGCAAATTCCTGGTGTAGGTCCTCAATCTTTGGAGGATTCCGCGCTTTGAGTATGCTTCGGTCTAGGAATGGAGGAATCTTCAGGGGCAAGCCTCTGGCTGTTTCAGCCCATGAGTTCACAAATTCCATAGCGCCAATGCCATCGAACATACAATGGTTCATGCAAAGCCCAAGAACAAATCCCCCACATTTAAACCTGGTCACCTGAAAAAGTTTCAACTAAAATCATTCTTCTATTGCAAAAAAATGACGAACATAACTTGAAGAGGAATGTGTTAAATTAAGTATAAAAACCTGAGCTGAAAGAGGAGGCATTTCTAGTATGTTCTTTGCACCGGGAATGTCATAAACCAGCTTCCCAAGAGTCTCAGGATCAGGCTTCGTTATGTCTCCAATCTTTTCAAGTGCACAGTTTGCTTCAGCTTCAACAAAAACAGCCCCTTCCCCAGCACAGTTTATGATAAGCTTCCCTTCCGAGCTTATAGTTAGCCTGCCGGCAAGAGGGTAGTAATGAACAAGAACCTTTTCAAGGGCATTCTTAATCACTTCTCCAGCTTTTTCGTTGCCTTTCTCATCTGACTTGAAGCAATAAATTGTTCGGACGATCACAGCAATGTTTTGATCAAGGTTTGACAGGAAGTAGAGACCCTTCTCTGTGTCCTCTGCAGGCTTCACCAAAGTTGGCTCACCTTGCTTCACGTTGAGCTCGATTGCATGGCCATTAGTGTTCTTCATCACTACCGTCTCTTCAAGCTCCAAAACCTGAAAGCACAGGTACAAGAAAACAATATCAAATATGTTATATTATAAAGCGCAAGTTGAGCATACGAGGATTTATTAAATGATTGTAACAAACCATGTGAACAAGCTGAAGAAAAACAAAGAGAGTTTTGAAAGTAACTGAAGATAATGCTCAGAACTTCAAGGGAGAAATTCCCGAATTGATAATCAAGCACACAAGGCTTGCATTCAAACCTGATGTTCAGATTTATCAGAAAATTTGTTAATGGTCACATAACTGGCCAAAGGGTGGGGGAAATATATATGGAAAGTTTGTGGACCCTTGCTTCATATTTCTTTTGCTTATTTAGGCAAATAAAATTTGTATGAGAGGGACAAATGTTAGTGCCTGATTGGATTAGTACATTCACTCCAGTTTTGGTAGTTGAAATTAAATTGTAAAGAGAGAGAGAGAGAGAGAGAGAGAATTGCTTTCTTGATATACTTTTGGACGTGGCCCTTTTTTTTTAGTTTTAGTTTTGGTCATATGGGTGGGATTAGGCCACTTAATAGGACCTAACAGGAAGGGAGAGTCTGTGTTTGTGCAGCCTTGTTTGGTGAGGTTGGCATCCCAATTTGCTTACTTGATTACTGATTCCTCTTATTATCCTGGTAATCAAAACTATTGGGCAAGAGAAAGTCATAGTGAGCTAAAAAAAATTATGCCTTAAAAAATTACTAAGCTTAGAGTGATATGATTGATTCAAAATCTAGCTACAAGAATGTCTCTTTCTAAAATGATGCGAGGAGTTTTTAACCATCTTTTTTGGGGGGTGGGGGGGTTCTCGGGAAAAAGGGTTTTAATTGAAATTAACATATTTATATGTAATGTTTTTATCAAAATCTTGATTCCACCACTGTGTAGAAGAGTTGGCAATCTCGAGTGTTAAATTAGCTCCGAAATTAAACCAGAAAATGGAGCAAGTCTCTCCTCTAAGACAAAAGTTGCAAGTTAATTAGTTTAAAGACAAAAAAAATTGGCAAGAGAAAGGTCATTTGATATTATGAGGATTGTTGATTATTCTTCCTCAACACGAGGGGCAAATTCTTTAATATGGTGCGTACCAATTCAGCGGGCGGTGCTGCAGATTTCGGTGCCTGTAAAAAGGAAGAAACGTCGGTTATTCAAGTTTATGATTGGTTGTTCATCTAACCATGATTTACTAACGAAAGCAGTGTGCGTCCATATACCTGATTGCAACGTCTCAACGAATTTGGTGTACAATTGAAAAATCAAAGTAAAAATTAAAAAATGAGAAAAAAAAATAGAGTTCCAGTTCCGTAAGCCAAATGCACTAAAAAAATATCTTTGGCTAGGTTGACTCTCTCTTTTGATCCAAGAAATTTCAAAACTGGCTTTCGGTAGCCCCATTGATGCATCAACATAATGCATACAACTAGAAAGGTTTTTTCATTTTTGAGAGTTGAGACCTTCACAAATTTACAATCCTCCACAAGTTTTATATTTTAGTTTGTAAAGTTATGCGCTCAAAGTTGCATACAAGAACAACCCAATATTAGCTTCTTCTTCTGCATTTTTTTTTTAATATCGTGATTTGATAGCTTTTGGTTTCAAAATAATATAATTAAATTTTGACACATATTTTACCATAAAATTTTCTTTTGTCATATGTTCATCTAATTATCATAAAATTTTGACACATATTTTATGCTACTTTTATTTTTAAGTTTGTATTAATCAACCACTTTAACACTAAAAATAATTATTTTATCCCTAAATAAATTAAAAGACCATTTTATTCTACACAATTTTAAAAAATAAAAAACTATAATTATAAGAATATCTCTGAGTTTAATAAAATAAATAAATCATAAATCTAATATGTTAATTTTTTTATAATTATAATTATATGATCATTTAAAAATGATCATATTAATTTTTTATAATCATAATTTCATTTAATTTGTGTGGGGAGTTTCTTAATATTAATTATAGGGAAGATTAAAATAATTATAGGGAGCTTTTATCTTCATGTTAATTATTGTAAATTTCCTTATAATTAATCTAATTACAAAAATTAAATAAAATTATAATTACAAGATTTTATTTTTATAATCGTAATTGTATTTTAAAATTATCATTTTAGATTTTGGGATTTTTTATTTTTCAAACTTTTATAGAATAACATAGTCTTTTAATTCATTTAGGAGTAGAATGTTTATTTTTAGTGTTAAAGTGGTTGATTGATATAAATTTAAAAACAAAGATAGTACAAAGTACATGTTAAAAATTTTATAGTGGTTAAATGTATAAATTTAAATCATACAAATACATTGTTATAGATATCTTGTGTGATAGACGATTATAAACCTAAACTGCACAATTCAGCTTGCAAATAAAAAATTCACTTGAGGAATTGAGTTTAGCTTCTTAAATAAATAAAATGTTACTACATCTTTAGCATTAGTAGTAAATTTACATTAAGGATGGTAAAATGTCAGGCTCAAGCTGGGCTTGCAAAGATTGAGCCCCGTCCAAGCATGTCTTTTGTTGGGCCAGGGTAAAAAATACTTAAATTTTATGTTGTATAATATTTTTTAAAGACAAATTATTAAATGAGTAATAATATAGTTATAAGTTTTGGTATAAATTTATTTTGTATAAATTGATGTTACATTAATTCATTGGTTGAATTAAGTATCTCTTGGCACACATGATTTATTTATATTATTTTATATTTTCATTCAACTACTAAATTAATACCACATCAGTTTGTACAAGAATTTATGACTGTATCATCACTCTTGTTATATTTATAAATTTTTTTTCATTAGATTAGGTTTTAAAATTTGGGCTTAAAGTATTTTTAAAATTTAAATATAAGTTATGAGTGGATTAAATAAATATTTAAAATTAAAATAGAATATATTTTTTAAAATTTTGTTATGTATTTATAAGACTTTTGGGCCGGGCTCAGATCTTTCAAGTGAAGTCCAAGCTCAGCTAAAACCATCTAGGCCGGGCCTGATATTCGGAAATCCCTAATTTCACTCTTATTGGGCCTAGATTTTTAGATACTACTCTCGTGAATTTGGAATAGACTTAAAAAAGAAAAAAACACTAGAGCTCCTGAAAGCCCTATGAAATTCTTATTAAACCCGTTTCTTTTCTTTTTCTTTTTCTCTTTTCTTTTTCAATTTTCTCATCACTAATTGAGGATGAAGATAAAATTTTCGCTTACAGTCTTGTTTTCTTACCATCTGCACACACAAATTTTCTGTTTATAATAAAATATATTTGAGGGTTGTTTTCCCCTCATAAAAAAACCAACATCAATGCTCAAATTAATCTTGAATTGCAACCTAACCATTAAACTCCCAGATTAGGAATGGAGCCTGACCTAAGCCTGGGTGCATATTTTATAAATATTTGAGTTGGGCTTGGACTTCACCCAAAAATTCTAAACCCAATCCGAATGTCTAAAAGTACTTTCAAATTTTAAAAATATAATATTTAAATTAAAATATAAAATTTTAACATGTACTTAATTTATGGATAACATATATTTAGAATTTTAAAAACTTGTCAAACTTTTAAAGCTCTAATCCCACAAAAAAACTAAACTTTATAAACCATAAATTTATAATACATAGTAAAAACAAAGAAAACAAAATTCATGTTTTTGACGCGGCCTGACAAAAGGCATGCTAAGACGGTTTCGGCTGTTTTGTTATCCAAATCTGAAACCCACGAACCCATATACGATCCACTAAAAGCGTCGCAATCCGAACCACCTACATCACAAACACAGCTTCTAAGGATCCTTCCCTCGTCTGCAATTTACCGTCATCGCAATGCTACTACACTTCAACCATGAATCCGCTTCTAATTAGAAAGGGTACTATTTAATTGAGTCCTCATTATTTTTAGAAAAAAAATTCAGAGACCAAAAATTTACTAAATGAATTAATTAAATCCTTTCAAATACAAACTAATATCATTCAGGTCCTTAACTTAACTCTTCCGTTAGAAATATTAATAATGTTGAGGACATTTTAATAAAAGAACAATTGAACCCTTTCTCATTCTTTTATTTTTGATAGGTGGCAATAGTTTGCTTACAGGTGGCAATAGTTTAAAGCAAACTCAATTCACCGAACCAAGTTAAAGTGCTTTCAAGCAGAAAAAAAAAAAAAAAACAAAACCTCCAGAAGAAACTGTCGTATTCTTCGTGTGAGAGGAGAGATTTAGAGAACGTGGGATGGCGCCAAAAATGTTGTATAAATTTACTGTGATTTTGACCAAAGCTTTGTTAGCATTAGTTGAGTTCAAGTATTTGAGAGAACCCGAGTTTAAAGGTTAGTAACTCTAATTTTTAAGTGATTCTTGCAAGCATTTTCGGATAAAATTATTTCCATATTTAGTGATCTTTGTGAAAAATTAGGTTTTTCAAGTCTATTTTTCTAAATGACAAACTATGTTTAATTGGTGGATTTTTTTTTATTGAATGTTGTATTTTGTTGATATACTTTTTTTTTTAATTTGCTCTTTATATAATAATTAGACCAAATACACCATATTTATATATGTATTTATTGAACTTATTTTGCCTGTTTTATGGGCTTTCTAGAGTTGTTGTATATGTACAATATTTCATTTCAACCAAGTGGTATCGTTATATTAATAAGATTGAATTCATTGTATTTGCCTTTTTGTTCATGTACAATTGAATTTTATGTGTTATCATGAGTGGTAATTTTTACATATATTAGACTATATTCTCTATAGTTGTTGGGTTATTTTTTCTTTTTCAATTTTTATATGTATTAGATTGAATTTGCTTTTATACTTTTTTTAACCGAATTACATGTATATTTCATTTAGGTTGAGTTTTTTTATTCTTTGCTAAATAAAATTGTATTAGTTTAGCCATTTTTTGATGCAATACTTTTTGTTTAAAATTGATGCAGGTAGTCATGTTACATTTTTTTTGTTGGTTAAAATTAATGGGGCGGTGTATGAGATATGATATAGGGACTCAGAGGAATATAAGATTATTAGGTTGTTTCATGAAATTCTAGAAGTCATGGTTAAGTATGGACACAATGAAATGGATATGATTGAAATTTCTTTTGTGTTGCCATGGACTACGAGTAGGCAGAGAGAGCTAATTTCAAATGATAGTGAATTGTATTCAGTTTTTGAGGAGTTTTTTTACTAATAGTTGTCCTGTTATTGAGTTTGAGGTACACACTGGGTCAGGTGGTCAATCTTATCATAAAAGTGTTGTAATAAGATCTGAAAATCCTGTCAATATAGGTGTTAGTATGGGTAGTGATAAGTTTGAAAAACTTAGTGAGGATGGCTTTATTATAGGGCACTCATCTGATGAAGAGAATGGTCTCTCACAGAAGTATGAATCCATTGTTGATAATGAGTGGAAACCAAATCTAAATGGTTCAGTTAGTCTAGAAGTAGGAAATACCTTTGAATTTGTTGCATTATTAAGAGAGGTTATGGTGAAATATGCAATCCAAGAGGGTTTTGAGTTAAATAGGATTAAAAATGATGGTATTAGGTATACTTGTTGTTGTGTCAATCCAAAATGCACTTGGAAACTTCATGCTTCATCGATGGTTGATGGGATAACTTTTAAAGTTAGGTATATTAAAAGGAAACATGATTGCTAGATTAAATCAGTTAACAAAGATGCAACATCACCTTGGATAGCTAAAGTTTGTGCTGAACTTATTCAAACTAACTCAGGAATTGGTGTAAATGTCATAAGGAGTGAGTTAAAAGATAAACATGGAATTGAATGTGACAAACAAAAACTATACAGGGCAAAAAAATTGCATTAAAAAACTTAGGTGCTGACCACATTGCTTGCTATGGAAAGCTTTTGAAATATGCTCGCATTCTAATGAAAATGAATAGAGGTGTTTGTGTTAAAGTAAAAGTTGATAGGCCATTGTCAAATAGCCCAGTTTTTCAAAGGTTTTTTTTGTCATTTCCTGCACTTAAAGTGGGGTACCTAACTAGGTGTAGATTTTTCATAGGATTGGATGGGTGTCACTTGAAGGGGCCATACAGGGGAGTATTGATATCTGCTGTTGCATTAGATGCTGACAATGAAATTTTTCCACTGGCTTTTTGCATATGTGAGGCAGAGAACTATGATAGTTGGGGTTATTTTTATCTTTGCTGTATGAATTCATTGGGGCTGATGATCATAGGATTGTAACTATTATTAGAGATGGACAAAAAAGGTGTTTTATGGGGATTGGAAAAATATTGCCCTAATGCTAGTACTAGATATTGTGCTAGGCATATCTTTGCCAATTTAAAGTGTAAGTTTCCTGGTTTGAATGTCATGGGGTTATTCTGGAAAGCTTGTAAGGCTGCAAATCAGTATGACTTTGAGAGGACAATGAGTCAAATTAGGGCTAAAGATCAAAATTGTTGTGAATGGTTGAGAAAAATACCACCTGCATAGTGGTCTAGAAGCGGGTTTGATCATCATATGAAATCTGACCATGTTACAAACAACATGACTGGATCTTTTAACAAGTGGGTGGATGAGGTTAGGGATAAGCCTGTCTTAACCATTCTTGAGCATATTCGTAGACAACTAATGGTGAGAATGTTGAAAAAATATCAGCTAGGGGAAACTTGGCAAGACCATTTGACCCCATATGCTAGAGAAAGACTAAATCAATCCTCAAGTGAGGCAAGGAGAATTAAGGTCTTTGGAGGTAGAGGGGAGTTGTTTGAATGTTGTCAAGCTGGCTATAGAAACTTCCTGGTACATATTACAGATGGTACGTGTGAATGTGGGATATGGCAAGTTAGTGGAGTGCCTTGCAAACATGCAGTAGCTGCTATTCTTCATAAAGGAGGGCAACCTAAAAATTATGTGAATCATTATCTGACCAAGGAATCTTTTATGATGACATACATGGGGACTATAAATCCTATTCTTGATGAGTGTGCTTGGCCTGAAGTGGAAGCCGAACCTTCCTCTGATGTTGTGGTGCCTGTGAAGGTTGGACCACTTGACATAAAGGCTCCAGTTGGTAGACCGAAAAAGAAAAGAACAAAAGAACCTGGTGGGACCAAACTAACTAGTAAAAGGTTTACTATCGAATGTAGTGCTTGCAGATGTCTTGGGCACAACAAAAGTGGTTGCCCTAATTTTCCAAAAACCTCAAGAACTATAGAGGTATAATATAAGAGTAATTTTTGTTTTTTAAATTTCTTTTGTGAAGTTAACAAATATTGATCTTGATGTTGTGTAGGGAAGCAATAGGACTTCATCAAATGCATAGGTTTAATTTAATTATAAAATTTTAATTCAAAAGGATTTTTTTTCTTTTGCACTAGATATTGCTTAAAACTTGGTGATATTGGTTGTGTGTAAGGAAGAAATAAGGCTTAATCAATTGGACATGTTTAATCTAGTTCTGAAAATTTAATTCTAAAGGATTTTTTTCATTCTTTTTCATTAAATTGCTTAAAACTTGGTATTTTTTTTGTGTGCAGGCAAGCGATATCACTTCATCAACTGCACATGTATGATTTTGTAATTGAATCTCCTTATATATGTTTTGTTATGTTATCAAATGGATTAATAACTTGATACTATATATGTTTGATTTGATCATGGAATTATATTGAATAGATTGATTCTTTTTTTTTATTAAATGAAATTGATGTCTTTTTCTTATTCCCTTTTGGACAACATGGAACTAACCCACAATCTCAAGAAGTAGATATCAATGAACAATCAATTGGCAATAGTACTGAACAAGCTAGTTAGGCTTCAATCAATGTCACTGAACCATTGGGACTATATACACAATTATTGTGGATTGTACTTCAACCTCAAAATGAAGAACTCGTCACTGTTAACAAGGAGTAGGATAGTACAATTTCACCTTGGGTTGGCATTTAATTCTCCATTATAGAATTCAGAAGACAATTAACCATTTTTTGTGTTTAAATTTCAGTTTATCTTAATATTGTTAAGGTATTTGTTAGTTTGAATTTAATTAACTTATTAAGGTATTTGTTAGTTTGAATTTAATTGACTTTCTTACTTTTAATTTCATTTTTAGACTGAATGTTATTGTGGTTTTTTTAATAGTATATTCAATACATATGTTATTTAGTTTAACAATTATTATGTTTTTATAGATGTGATTAAATTATATGGATAGCAAATTACATTTTCATGTATAATTCACTCAAATTGATAAATAGGATGTTAGATTGAAAAAAAAATGTCCAAGGTTAAAATTGTACAATAAATCACTAATATGATTATAGGGGTATACCTGTCTTTTATGTTTAACTTAACATTTTCACTAATTTTTTTAACGGAAAAATTGGGTTAAGGGCTTGAATGACATCAATTTGCACCTGAAAGAATTTAATTGATTCATTTAGTAGACTTCTGGTCTCTGAATTATTTTTCTAGAAATAATGAGGACTCAATTAAAAAATACCCAATTAGAAATTCCCAACTTTAAAATAGTCAAGCAAAAGTTAAAAGACAAACAAATAAAAATCTCAAACACTGCAGAAAAAAATACCCTACAATATAACATATATTCTTTTGTTTTATTGTTTGTCCCTAACTTTATTAATCCCTAATTGAAAATTATTCCTCAAACATTCAACCCCACGGCAATTTACAAAAAAAAAAAAAAACGAATAAACTGGAAAAAAATCAGATGCATGCATGAAGATGAACATTCATGGTTAATTACCCAATCTTAGACTTGGAATTTACTTTATTTGGAAGAAAATAACAGCAGGAAGTAAAATAATCGGGCAGAAAGTCATAATCCAGCTGAGAGGCTAGTTCTAAACTCAGCTGATGTATATTACAACAAGCTTTGGGAATATACAAAATGAAAACCGTCCTTTATTTTCAGTTTTCTGACCACAAGGTTACACCACTGAAGCAATTGCTAACGCTATCATCTTCTGATATCTTTCCAATAGGCTGACAGATGCCAGCAAGGGATGCACCAATCTTGAGTTTCAACACAACTCGTTACAGCTCTTGAAACACCTTTCTGATCTATTGATTTCTCCACCATGCTTTTGCTCATAACGCTATCAGAGATAATGACAACAGTTGATAGCGCGACAAACTACGTCAGAAAGTCAAGACGGACCACACTTGCTTAGACAAGCAATTCCTTCTTCCAAGTAATCATCTCTACTGATCCAAAACTCAGGTGCATCCTGCATGATCATCCATCGTATCTACTTCTTAGATTATAAATAGTAGGAAGAGAATGCTAGAAACACTTTAGGTTGCAACAAAGCCGTGTAACTCGTCCGCCTTCATGTGTGTGAATGTGCGTGTGTGTGTGTCAGAGAGATAGAGAGATGCACCTTCATAATCCCAGCAAGAACCGCTCCTCCAAGATACACCATATGCTTCCTTCTTGGTGGATCCTCAATTCGCAATCTCAACTTCTGTCACAAGATAAAGAAAACGAGTTTAAAGATCAAGTCCTTTTACAAATTCTGCTTCTAATCATTGCCTCATTTTCTGCAGCAGAACGAAAATTTTTTAAGATCATTTTGCTTCAGGATTGAACAAATGGCCATCAACTTAAGAAAATTAAAAAGCTATTAATTTCAAAACCGAGTATGAGATTCTAACAATTGATCACAGTAGTAATGAATCTTTGATGCAAGAAAATGTTAACTGCAGCACCCTAACCAATGATATCCTTTAAAACAATGGTTAAGGGTTTCATCAGGCACCTAAACATAATCTTTTGTAGCTTATTGCACAAGGGATTCAGATCTTACCTTTAACCCATCTTTGTTACCCTTTAGAACCACTTCGAGATATCGATCAAGGATTTCCTTTTCCAAGCTAAAAGGGGGGAAAAAAAATAGTCACTCCAAAATTCTTACCATAGGAAAGCACACCAATGTTAAATGATGTGCCCTTGAGAGATGTCAAACTATTTTCTAGCATATTATTTGCTGACACAAACGTCATTTAATCATAGAACTATAAATAGACCGGCTTGCACAACCAGGCCAAAAATTAAGAAGAAAAGTGATATATCATTGCCATGTGATGCTAGGTTCTGAAATCATAGAACAAAGACAGATAAGAACAGTGAATATACATGAAGACTCAAATTTCTAAGAAAGCACGGTGGAATGTCATGTGATGCAAAGAAAAGTTCAACATAATACCGACTAGGTAGTCCTGGATACATGGTGCTCCCTCCACTTAAGACTATATGCTGGTATAGCTGCAAAGATAAACCAAATAATAACTGAGAATTATGAAGCAGTCAGTTCATATGCGCTCACGCATTGAAAGCAGAAAAAGAAGGCAATACAATAAGGTACACCACATTTATCCGGGCCTCCCACAAAGCTACATGGGTTAGCTTATCAATCCTATACTATTGCAAAAATGAACATCCATATGCTGGTCATTTTAATAAGAGCATAAGACACAATACAAGCCATTTAAACAATCACATCAGTAAAATCACACCTGTTTCCTTCAATAATCTCTGTACCCGACAAATAACCTAATTGAATTAACCAAAAAAACACAAAGAAAACAAACAAACTGAAGGTACTAAATATGGCATGTAAATTGAAATGCAGAATGTGGCCTCCAGTGGAAAAATTGGAACTACAACAGAAAAATTACTTCATACATGACTATAAAATTTGTAATGACAAACCATCTCAATCATCTAACCACCACCTATCGCATGATCGATACATCCAACTTATAAGCAAAAGGCATTATAAACTAAATTCTAACAAAATTTCAAGTAAATAAGAACGCAAAACAACTGCCAGTATCTGCATATTTAATCGTTTAAAAAAGAAAGAAATTACATAAAGATAAGATCTTCTAGCAAATCCTTAGTTTTATTTTCAAATACGGAGGATAAGTTATCCTATCAACATATATTGACCTATAAGCAGAAATTAAAGTAAAATGTTCAAGGAAAGTAATGTATTTTGGATCCAATCATAATACCATCATACGATTGTCAATATCCATTTCCTGAATGCAGCGGAAAACCATATCAGCCATCCCATCACCTTCAACATCTATAAGTTCCTGAAAAGAGGAAGTATTTTAAATTCAGAAACTTCCACTGATAAATGTAATTCTCTGAAACAAGTATATAAAAGTTCAAAAAAAAAAAAATTGACCTGTTACTATTACTCTGCAAATAATGAACAACAAAATGCATCAATCAACTTCGTTTATTACATAAAGCACTAGTGCAACAGTGTTCCATTTTATAAGAAAGCATACGAATAAAGTGGCAGAGCCACATGGCCCCACAAGTACCACCAAAATTTCAAGGTAAAAGAAATAGAGAACTTCTTTATACAATCAGCCCTCCAAATTATGCTTTTATAGCCGGCCCCCACAAATGATGCTCTTTTAAATCATCAATCACCTCCCTAAAATGACAGATGGGACATAAAATAATGGCATAAACTAATAGTAGTATATAAAAATTCAAAAATAAGAATTGACTTGCGACTATTACTCTGCAAAAATAAACAGCAAAAATGCATCAATCAATTTCTTCATTTACTACATAAAGCACTAGTGCAACAGTTTTCCATTTTATGAGAAAGCATACGAATAAAGTGGCAGAGCCACATGGCCCCACAAGTCACACAAAACTTTCAAGGTGAAAGAAATAGATAATTTCTTTATACAATCAGCCCTCCAAATTTATGCTTTGATAGCCGGGCCCCCACAAATACTGGTCTTTTAAATCATCAATCACCTCCCTAAAACGACAAATGGTTTTATACTAACATAAACTAATAGCATAGCATATATGTTGCATCTGTGCATTAAACAATCTCAGTAAACTACCAATACTACCAATATAATACAAAATGATCTGGCAGCGTGCTAATAATAGCATGTTCAGTTGAACATGAGCAATGCATAGCATGGGTAAGTTTTAACGGATAGAATACAACAGAAAAGAAGTACAGGCTTACTGGTGTGAATAGAGCTTCAGGGGCCTGAAATCTCTCAGTTCCTACTTTAATGACTCTTCCATCTGGCAGCTGATAAAAAAAATACATAAGCTTAATACTACGTTAAAAAGAGAGCAGGAAAAAAACTACTGAAGTCACAGGATTGAAGGAAATAGAGAAACTCAAGCCAAAAATAGCACTGTTGATTTCTTATTTTCCGCGTGTTCATTCAGAGTGACCATCACATAACATTACATGAGTGGTTTTTAGAGAAAAAAAAAAATGCAAGTAAAGAATGAATGAGGCTTCCATACGTACCCCTAAACTGAGATTCTAAAATAAAGCCACCTCAGAGTATTACAAATTGAGCATTTATATGGAAAAACCATAAGATTCATAAAATACAAAGAAAATCAACTTACAGTATAATTCTTAACCAGGATGGTGGTCTCTAGTCCCAACTGATATTCCCTTTTATAGTCATAACTGCAGGAAAAAGTTTCATGTTAATTATAATGCAATAAATTCTACAAAGATCACACAAGAGCGTACTTGATCCTCAACCTTATGTAGCACAGCTTCTCTTTGATTTGCCGAACAGTCTCAAAGTCTGCAGTTCTATTCATTGAATACCTACAGGAAACAAAATTTTACATTTAAAAGACAAAAGTATTCTAAATCATGTTCATCTTGCTAAATTATTGACAACGAATTGATCCTCACCCTCTCCGTGAAAGTAAATCAACAAGATAGGATGTTATGTGCCGACCAGCTACATTCATTCGCTTAGTAAGATGTGGGAATGAGTAGCCATCAACAACAGGAACCTGGGGAGAAATGTTGAAATAATTATGGTTCAGAATTACCATGCAGAGTACCAATAGAACACTTTACATTTTCATATTGATAAAAACTCTCATTATTACTTTTGTATCAGATTGACAGATTATACTTTTATTTCAGGTTGACATATTTGTGTTCCATTAAGACAATTTCCTGTATCTTAAGTGATATGCCCACTATTCTGTGGATGAATACATGATTTAAACAGCCGGATAAAAAGCCATCTAATATTCAAATTTGAATTCTCCATTTAGAAAAAGTCCTGTTACAAGGATTATGGTATTTGTTGATCTATTTCAACAGTCTTCCTCAAATCCTTCAGGAGAAGAAAAAATATCAGGTTCCAGTGTGAAGAATATTCCAAAAAATTTACTTAACAGAAGTGGAATGCTCCTTTTTTTTTTCCAAGAGGAAGGAAAAAGAGACAAGTTTATCATTTAAAATAACTGGGATATTTATTACTTTTGCAAAGGGGAAAATAAGTGCAAATAATTGAAACTGACTAGTTATAAAATTCCCTCATAAAAATTCAAATGCTAAATTAAACAGGATGAATTCGGTCCAAAGTGCTCCATGATACAATGTAATCATATCATATGCAAGCCACAAACATGGGAGTTATCAGTCCAATCAGGGAAATGAAGAACTAAAAAAAGGGCAATAATCATTTCAAGAATCTGAAAATGAAGTTAAATTGGTTTCTTGAGTAGTTTACCACATGAGTGACACCATCACCAGAGTCAATAACTAGTCCAGTCAGCAAACCTGTGACAATTCAAGATAATGCTGAACCAAACAAGCAATGAGATTGAACAAAAAGATAGAACAATTGTAAAAATAGGGATTTTTTTTTCCCCCAAAAAAAGGGAAAAAAAATCTAGAAAGTCTTCACCAGGTAATATCAGTTTTCATGCCTATAGTTCCAAGGTCCTCACAAGTGTCAGTAGCTGAAACTATTTAGATATATGTTTGTGCACACGTGTTCATGTGTCTGCTCATAAATGTGCCTCAAACAGTCAAATGGAATTTAAACCTTCAGGCATCTTCATAAGCACCTTGAGCATACAAAGTTAAAACAGCTTGAATTTGAATGAAGACACCAGCAAAGTTGTATTTCTCAAACATTGTCTCGACCTGTTTTGCCAAGTCCGGCCAAATTCATGAGATCTAATTTTGATGTGACTGAATGTATTATTTATCGCAATATTTAAGTAAAAAGAATTGGATTACACACCATTTTTTCACGATTTTTAGCAGGATTAAGAGGTGGGTCTGTGAGTAATATCTTACATTCTGGTGGGTCAATCTGTTGATAGATAATGTAGAGGAGTTAGGGACTATCTAGAGAAAGTATATTACAGAAGAGAAGAAGGGAAAAAGAAAAAGATTTAAGCCATATATTATCAACAGAAGCAGCATAAAACTTACTTTTAATTCACTGAAAAAAGCATGATCCCACACTTGACCCATATCCTCCCAGTTTTGCACTATACCATTATTAACAGGATAAGATACATCCAGTTGATGCCGCAAGTCTAAAGCTGCAGCTCCAACAATAGTATCCTAAATGAATTTGAATCAAAGAATGAGAAAGAAGACCTTTCTGAAAAAGTTCTAAGCTGCAAGCATAAGCATTGTAACAAATGTGGCATGACCTAGTACATGTTACAAAAATACACATTATTAAATTTGAGCAAGGACTTGCTTGCCTATCTTCAAAAGACTAATGTAGTTTCATGATAGAAAATTATATAGTGTCTGACCTTGAGCTCTTGTTCCATGAGTGATTCTTCGTAGCGTAGCATTGGCCTTCCCACAACACAAGGGAACACAGAGTTAGGAAAATTTTCCCCTGCGAATCCGCACTTGACATACTGCAGTAAGTGATCAAATTATACCTTTGCATAACTTAATGAAACAACAGCAATTAACAAATCAATGTAAACATGTAGAGAAGTTTAGATTTAACATTCAATTTAAATAAGCAACTTCATAAAGTCAAATTAGCAGATTCTAACATTTAAGCAGATCTACAAAATAGCAACCAAGAAGAATCAAATTAGAAATTAAATCACGTGCTTGTGTTAAAAAATAAATATTTTTATCGAAATTTCTGATGATTGATAGATTTAGATAACAAAGCATACGCGATCGGAATGAAATGATAAAAGAGAGATACCCCAGTGCCATTGTCGCAAACGACGACGTTTCTGTTGTCCATTACACGGTGATATTGTTGCCCAAGCGGAGGAGTAAGTGGGAGTGTTGCTGATTAGTAGCTGCTCTTCATCTAACCGCTTTCCTTCAACCGGAGGAGCTTCTAAATGCAGCAAAGTATTCGTTACGCTACGCGAAATATACGAAATACGATACGCCCATATGCTACTTCAAAGGGGAAATTTCTACGGATCTCCCCGAGATTTGGCGTATTAATAATAAGAGAGAATATATTTATGTAATTACAAATATTTCCTCTACTGCTAAAATTACAAAATCGCCTTTCGCCCAAAATAAAAAATTAATTTTTTAGACTAGTTCTCCATTTTCATTGAAATTTTCTCTCGCTTCCTCTCGCTTTTTCTTGACCTCCAAACAAAACACATTTGATTTTTGTTAGATTTTAGAACAGGTAAAGGAGGCGAAGATTACGAGGCACGGAAAAATATAAGTGAAACAAAAAAGAGCGAGGATCACGAGATCTTCCTAGTGTGGGCGAAATCGGTTGACGAGTGCGAAAAGTAATATAGAGTGAGAACATAGTTGGTTTGAAATCCGCAGAGTTGGTATGTAATATATTCAGCCATGATTTTCCTTTTTTATTTGAAAAATAAAAATCTCCAATATTTTTACATTCTTCTCCAAATTCTTAACATTTATCTCATTCTTGCAACAATTGACAGAAAACAGAACAGAAATATTCAAACTAACAAATATTCAAACAATTGTTATGTTTGGCTCTTGCGAAATTGAAAGAGAAGGAAGGAAAATAAGTGAGTATGCAAGTGAGGTTGAGAGAAATGTTTTATTTTGGGTTTTGAGATTCTTGGGTCAGTTTTTTAATTTTCGGAAAAGTGATTGAAGGACAGAATGTTAGCGGCTAGCCGCTTCCCATCCATCGGCTAATCGCATGAATTCACCTACACTTTAGAAACATATCGACTAGCTGGCTACTATAGTCGGCTAACTGTTGGTGCAATAAGAACAATACGACAAATCCAGAGAGATAGTGGCTAGCCACGTACAATTATGTGTTGAAATATATGCTTTTATAATGTTAATTTTGATGATAACAAATAAAATTAAGTATGATTAATCTTTTAAGTTTAAATTATTTTTTATACATTGTAAATAAATTATTACTTTTACTTATAAAGGTTTTATATTTAATGGAAAAATGATTTTATGAAATTGGTTATTTTTTAAGTTATAATTTAATTGAAAGAGTTTTGAAAACTTTGAAATCAACAATTATTGCTTGAAATTTTAGAGAAAGACTTATTTGAAAAGTGTCGTAGCATTTTGGGCTATATCATAATTTTAAAAAGTTTTGAGATTAACAAAGTATTATTTAAAAATTCTGAAATTGGACTTATTTGTAAATTTTCATAACGTTTTGGGTCATAATATAATTTTATAAAATTTTTAGGTCAAACTATCAATTTAAAAAATAATTTCACTGTAACAATCACTAGAGCAAACGGCTAACTATTTATTTAAAACGGCTAACCGATAATTTTCAGAAAGCATGTTCTGCAAAGTATTGTTAAAATAATGATTCTGGAACATAACAGTGAACCGTTTACTGAAAACAGTTAACTGATTATTTTAACCTTGAACCGTTTGGTAAGAACGGTTAAACAAAATTTATTTTGCAGGTCTCTGGAATTTAACGGTGAAAGGGTAATTCTAAATGGCAAACCATTTATTTAAAATTTGGCCTAACGGTAATTTTTGATCAGCGAAACGGTGAACCATTTTCGAGCTGACAGTTTGTAACGGCTAGTTTTTGAGCTCAAACTATATAAACTCAAAATCAATTCATTTTTTATAATTGAAGCAAGCATAAACAAGTGCACACAATATATATTGATCTTCAATTTCGTAACTCATCATTTATTAGATCATCTTTGTTCTTCAATTTGTATATCCAATCTTAAAGAGAGATTCATTATTATATTTTTCATTTCTCATCAAATTATGAGTGTACAAGTGTGAGAAACACTTGGGGTGAAGAGATCGGAGAGATAATATCTTGTTGTAAGGGTTCATTGACACCTTGAAGTCAATTGTAAATGTTTGAAGTCTTGGAAAGACTCAGATAGTGAAATCATCAAGCCTAGTGTGTTTGGAGGCGTGGACGTAGGCGGGAATTACTGAACCACATAAAAGTCCTTGAGTTTGCTTTCTCTTCCCTTGCTCATATATTATTGTACTTTCATTAAATTTATTATTTTCGAATTTATTAAGGCATTAGATTGGTTTGTTGTGTAGTTTGCTTAGCTTAATTTTTAAAATCTCAATTCACCCCCTCTTGGGTTGCCTAGTTAGTAGTTCAATATGCGGCTAACCGGTTGCAATCACCTACAATCCAAAAACATAGAGGCTAGCTGGCTAGTAAGCATACTCCGTTAACCGCATGTGCAATGGTAATATTAATCCATTCCAGAGACATAGCGGTTAGCCGGATGGTTTGTGCGGCTAATTGACTGTGCCTCAAAAATTATGACTTGAGGACAGAAAGTTTGCAGCTAACCGCCTACAATTCACAAACATAGAGGCTAGCCAACTAATGAACGCAGCTAATTGCATGTACAATAGTAATATTAAGCCATTCCACAGAGATAGCGGCTAGCCAAATGGTTCAGGCGGCTATCCTGGTTGAATTCACAATTGCTATTGTCTGTGTGTTTGTGCTCCAAGTTGGTTACCCTGTGTCCCAAGTTCTTTGGTTACTCTCTTATTATCACAACTGCTGCTCAGCAATGTTACATGTAATATACCGCATGTCACTGGTACTGTAGTTGGGCTTTTACTGTCTCAAGTGGCGAACAGTAAGGCACAAATTTTGTAAGAAATGTTCTCAAGAAAAAAATATATCTAATTAATTTAATTAACATAAAATTATTTTACGAAAGAAATTAAATTTTAATTTTGAATCATTTTGACCAAAATTTAAGTATTTTATGTGTTTATAAAAATGAGTTGTAATTAGTTTAATTAATTGGAAATAATGAACAAATTATGTAACAAAAAAAAAACAGAATGGTTCGTCTTAATTAGAAACAGTAATGGACAAATTATGTAACTAAAAAACCAAAAAAAGGGTAAAACAACTTGTTTTGGATAGATTCCAAAATTTCTCTTCATCAAAATTAAAAATAATTATAAAAAATTACTAAATCATTTTTAACTTAAAAAATGTAAAAAAAAAAACCAATATGTTTACATTTGTGCCCTTATCGATTATATATGTTAAAAAATAAATAAAACTATATACTATTATAACTTAAATCATGTTCAATTGAATACAACCCTTTAATATTTTAAATTAGTATATATTAATTAATTTTATTATAGTTTATGATATTTTTACATGAAAAATGTTCATAAAAATTACGAAAGTAAATAATGCTAGTTTGAAGAAAATAAAAAGATAAAAATAATAACATGTTAACATATATATTTCCATAATATTAACTTTGATGATAACAAACAAGATTAAGAATGATTAATCTTTTAAGCTCAAATTATTTTTTATACATTTTAAATAAATCATTATTTTCACATTATAAAGGTTTTAAATTTAATGGAAAAATAATTTTATGAAATTAGGTATTTTTCCAAGTTTATGATTTAATTGAAAGAGTTTTGAAAACTTTGAAATCAACATGTATTAATTGAAATTTTAGAGAGGAATTTATTTGAAAAGTTTCATAGCATTTTGGGTCGTATCATAATTGTAAAAAGTTTTGGGAATATCAAGTATTTAGAGATTCTGAAATTAGACCTATTTGCAAAATAATATAACATTTTAGGTCATAATATAGTTTATAAAATTTTGGGATTAAACTATAATTTTAAAAAATAGTGCACTGTAATGGTTATTGTAGCAAGCGGCTAACCGGACGTGACAAACGGTTAACCGGATTTTGGGCAGGAAGTTTCTAGAATGAAAGCGGTTATCCAGATTTCGAGAGAGGCTAACCGGATTTGAAAAGCGGCATGCCGGATATTATGAATTCAAATTTTTGCTGTAAAGGTTGTTGAGTGTTAGAAAATGCATATTGATAAAGGAGAAAATCGTCATTTTACATTTCAAGTCTTACTAACAACCCTTACTTTTACGTGTTTAAACTACTTGTAATTTAATTATGTGTGTTTTATTTTAATTAAGTATTTTATGTATTTTAGGGGCATCATAGTTATTTCACAATAAACGAGAGATCAAATAGTAAAACGAACATTACTTTTGAACTCAGGATGGTCAAAAACCTTAGGAAAAGCATAAAAGGAAAAATGACATTGTTCATATGTATGGTACTATTCACATATATGACACTGTTCACGATACTGTTCACATAGACGGATCAATGACGTGGCATTGACCGATGATGTGGCATTAACTGATGAGGTGTCAAGATCCTATCGGACTAAAATTCTTATACATTGTTGATCGATGACGTGGCAGACTATCAGTGGACCAAAAATCTCACTTACAGTACATGCAACACATAGGATTATTTTCAACCAAACCACGTCATTGTTCACCTGAGTCAAACCGTGTTATTGTTCATCTGCGTGGTCAAACCGCGTACCATTCACGCGTATTGTTGACTGATGATGTGGCGCAATCTTGAGCGTCCAAACTGTTTTTAATCCGATGACCATGATTTACTCGATATATCTATAAAAAGGGAGCCTTCCTCCCTAATTTGATACCTCTGAATCCATTTTTGGACTCCATTTTCTGTAATTCCTTCTCCATCTTGTATTTTTTATGTATTTTAATAATTTATATTTTGCCCCTAGTTCAATTATGAGTGGTTAATTTTCTTTTAAGCTTGGGTTGGTGAAGTCTCAACATGTGTCATGGGTTTTATCTGATAAATTTATTTTCTCTTCCCTTTAGTTTTTATGGATGTTTTGACTTTTTGTTGACAAATAATAATAATCTTGTCTAATGCCGCCCTAGTTTCACCAGCTCCCTAGTATAAGGTTATTATTATTTGGTAGGATAAGCCCTTAACACCATATTTATGAGAGCGTGGTTCATGAGGTGTGGATTCCCCCCTCATGGTTTAATTGGTATTAATAAGGAATATTTAACCCATGATGCATGTTGATACGGATCCATATACATAAATACGTCAATTTAATAGATTTATACTTTAATTTCTTCTCCCCATTTCAATTTCAATTTTTAGGATAATTTGAATCACTTCCACCACAAATCCAACCACCTCATACAAAATTAATTCTACATATAATTAAAATCCACCTTCTCGTGGGATCGACACTCGTTACCATTGATCTATACTACAATAGATTCGTGTGATTGCGAGTTCAATAAAATTTGCACAACAACGGTAACATAAAAGCGGCTAACCGGATTCTATAAACGGTAAGCCGGTTATCACCAAAATGTGCATAATGGCTAGTTTTTTAGTTCAAACTATATAAACTCAAATCCAATTCATTTTTGGTAAACTTTGCAAGCATAAATAAGTGGACACAACTTATATTGAGCTTCAAATTTGAAAATCATCATTGAGCTATCATTTGTATATCCACTCTTAAAGAGAGTTTCATTATTGTAATTTTCATTTATCATCAAATTGTGAGTGAACAAGTGTGAGAAACACTTAGGGTGAAGAGATTGAGGAGATAATCTCTTGATTGTAAAGGTTCACTGACACCTTAAAAGTCCATTGTAAAAACTTAAAGTCTTGGGGGGCTTGGATAGTGAAATCCTCAAGCTGGTGAGCTTGGAGGAGTGGACATAGGTAGGGATTGTTGAACCACGTAAAAATCCTTGTGTTTGTCTTCTTTTTCCTTACTCTTTTAATATTGTAAATGATTGAATTAATTATTTTCAATTTGATTAAGGCAATAGATTTAATTATTGTGTGATTTGCTTAACTTAAATTTTAAAATCTCAATTTACCCCCTGTCTTGAGTTGCCTAGTTAGCATTTCATAATAGTCCAGAACTATATTGTCACAAGTTATGGAAGTAGGTGATAATGTTAATTATTAAAATTTATCTAGGTAAAGATGAAAATTGATAATTAGATATGAATATTTTGGAGAATATTTTTTAATGATATTAACTAAAAAAAATTGGTTTAATAACTTGATAATGACTAGAAAATTTCATTAAGTTGAAAATAAATAACCTTAATAATTTAATTGATTGAAATTAGTCAATTGAGTTACAAGAAAAAAAAAGCACTTTACAATATAAAATCCTAATTCCAATTAAAATTTTCCAAGCGATTTTTTTTTTCTCAATGGATGGCAGCTGAATTGAAATCAATGGAGAAAAACAATTTGGACCGCGTGGAGAACAAGATTGTAAAGTGAGATTAAGATAGAAGAGCTTTGAATTGGTATCATGAAACTTGTTGAAGAATATCAAAGTGGTGTTGCTGGATATGCCGTTGAGGGGTGTGTGTGTGTATAATATATAATTTAAAATTCAGATAGGGGTAATATCCACAACAAATATCGGATCTGCAAAATTTAAAATTTAATAATTTAATATATAATTTAAAAGTTCAATAATTTACCAAATAATATCAAATAAAATACAATCATAATTCAACAATTAATAATTCAACATGAAAAGCATACAATAATCTCATAAATCTACAAATAAAATTTAATTTTTATTTTTATTTCGTTTTTAATATATATAATTTAATTTTTAATTTAAAATAAAATTCAATAATTTACCTAATAATATGAAATAAAATTCAATCATAATCCAACAATTAGAAAATCAACATGAATAAGATACAACAACATCATAGAATCTACAAATAAAATAAAATATTTATTTTTAAAACAATTTTTAAAATATATATTTTATTTAATTTTAATTTAATAAAATTCATTCATTTACCTAAAATATCAAATAAAAATCAATCATAATCCAAAAATTAATAGAACAAAATGAATAATATACAACATCATAAATCTACAAATAAAATTTATTTTTTCATTTTTCATTTAATTTTTAATATATATTTTTAATTTAAAATAAAATTTATCTGAATCCAGATATTCAGTTTTTGAATGCAATTACATCCGGATCTGGATCTATGCAGATCCCAATTTTTCGTATTCGGATCCGCATTTTTAATATATAGATCTAGATTTTTTCGAATTCAAATTTTCCTGATCCTTGCATAATTGGGTTGAATTCGGATTTAATTGTCATCCCTATGGGAGAATTGGTTCAATCTAGTAATATATGGTTATTAAGGGTGGTGGGCAAAATCAAACCGGAACCGAAAAAAATTTGGTTCGGTTCTTTTTTTGGGTTTCGGTTCAATTTTTTTAAGTAAAAAATTTGAATTTATAAACACCGAACCCAATGGTTCGGTTCATTTAGTTTTCAGATAAAAAATTAAAAAAATTTGAACGGAACCGAAGGTAAGACATTTTCGTAATTTTGCTAGAACATATGTAAACACAAATTAAACATGTCGTTTACCTGATTCAGTCCTCTGCCACATTCTATTATTTCTACCCATCAACATTGTCGTGGCAAGTTCAATTTTATCTTCAAGATGGAGGCTTCTATGGACTTCACTTTATAGTCTTTGGTTTGATGAGAGATTATAAATAAGAGAGGGTGCTTTCAGTGATGCTACTATGGTTAGGTTCGAGAGATTTGTACAAACCGTGCTTCAGCGAACAGACCTGGGAAAATTGTAGAAGTTTTGTCTCTATTCCTCAAGACTCAGTGCATCGGGTAGCTTGAAATCTTGGCTTTTGTCAGCAGTGATGTGTAATGTTCGTAAGATAGAGCTTGGCATTGCGGAGAAAGCGCACATGGAGTTACCTGAGAGTATTTATAGCTGCAGTACGCTGGAAGCTCTCAAACTTCATTCAGATTTTGACATCAAGGTTCCTGATGGTGGAACGCGTTTCCCATGTGTGAAGATCATACGCGTCATGCTCAAATATCCGGATAATAAGTTGGTCGAAAATCTACTTTCCAATTGCTCATTGGTTAAAGATTTTTGCGTTATTGTTTATTTGAAAAGTGGTGATTCTGCTACGAACGTCATCATTGATTTCTCAACCCTGAAGAGGTTGGCATTGACAATTGAGGTAGAAGAGGAATACTTTACTTTTCTTCCTTGTCATCACAGAGTTGTGCTCAGGGCTCCAAATCTACAATTTCTCCATATTGTTGATGACATGCTGGTATCCTATGTGGTGGAACAACTACGTCTGGTATAGACTATGATTTTGAAAAAGTTATTTTTGGATTGGGCAGAAGTTAATCAATTCCCTACTCTCGCCCTTCTCAAAGGTGTCAGTAACAGCAAGTCTTTGAGTTTATCTGCTGGCATGATATATGTAAGTTAGTTTTGACTACTGTAGAAATTCTATACTGCCTATGCATTTTATTCACATTTCAATCCCAACGCCGCACTGTTATTATGTGTTTGGTTACCATCTATCATTAACTAAAAAATGAGGAATTTACTTTGGTTAATTGTTTGTGGGGGAAATGTTTTGTAATGGTTTGTCTTGTTGTTTATTTCGATAGGCACTTGACTGGGCATACGGCAATTTATTTCCTTTATTTCCTGAGTTGAGGTATTTGGAAGTGCAGTTTGGAGAAGCTGGTTAGCCATTTATTCCTATCATCCTCATTTCTTCGGCTAACTTAGAAACTTTAATGATAGAGAAGGTCAGGATTTGAAGTACTTGATATTGTAAGTTTGTTCACATAATTTCATATACTGAAATTTCTTGTCTTTGTGATCAGCAATGTTTCCTCATACACACCGAGGGAGTTCTTGGATGGACTGAAAGTGGAGTGTCCCAAATTGTTTACTCCATCGGGTGAAAAAAATTGAGCTTAAGGAATTCAAGGTGAAGAAGAAGGCATAGGACTAATACAATACTTGCTCGTGCATGGTATTGTCTCAGAAACGTGCAACATTTAGAGTAAGGGTTCTGTTTCCAAGAGAAAATTGAAAATCCTGCGCCATAAACTATTACAATTACACAGAGGGTCTGAGACATTTGAAATTCAGCTCTTCGGTGATTAGTATGTGATGCTGGTTTGTGGTTGACATTTTGTTGTTGCTTTCAGTTGCATTGGCTACATTGTTGTTTTAGTTACGAGACGTTCTGTATTAAGCACACAACCTTTGTTCGCATGTTTCTATTACTTGCAACATTGTGTCTACATTTTACATTGTGTGTACGTAAATGCACTTAACTCTCTTGAAATTTGTTTTATGTATGAGACAACATATTGCAGCACTGCACTCCATGCAAAAGTTTAAGCAAAATCAAGCATCTACTTGAGTTCAGTCCACCGAAATGGACAAGACCAACTATTTGTCCATTACTTTTTTGTTTTTTGGTTACATAATTTGTTCGTTACTTTTTCGAAGACGAACCGTTCTGCTTTTTTTTTTTGGTTACATAATTCGTTTATTATTCCTATTAATTAAACCAATTACAACTCATTTTTATCAACTCATAAAATAACTTAAATTCTGGTCAGAATAATTCAAAATTAAAATTTAATTTCTTTCATAAAATAATTTTATCATAATTAAATTAATTTGATATATTCTTTTATTAGGAATGTTTCTTACAAAATTTGTGCCTTCATGTTCGCCACTTGAGACAATAAAAGCCCAACTACAATGCCTGTGACATGCAGTATATTACATGTAACATTGTTGAGCAACGGTTGTGATAACGTGAGAGTAACTGGAGAACTTGTGACATAAGGTACACAACTTGAAACACAGACACATTGACAAGAGCAATTGTGAATTTAACAAAATTAGCCGCCTGAACCATCCGGCTAGCCGCTTTCTTTGTGGAATGGCTTAATATTACTATTGCACATGTGGTGAGCCGCGTACATTAGCCAGTTAGCCTATAAGGTTTATGTATTGCGGGTGATAGCAGGCGGTTAGCCGCTGGAAAATTCGCAGATAGCCGCAAATTTTCTGTCTTCAAATCACATTTTTTTGGGGCATAGTCGATTAGTTGCATGAACCATCCGGCTAGCCGCATGTCTCTGGAATGGATTAATATTAATATTTGCACATGCGGTTAGCCGAGTATGCTAGCCGGCTAGCCTCGATGTTTCTGGATTGCAGGTGATTGCAACTGATTAACCGCTTTTTTTTTTTTAACGCGGGGAGCCGCTATCTCTCTGGATTTGTTGTAATGTTCTTTTGCAGCGACGGTTATTCGACTATAATAGCCGGCCAGCCGATATGTTTCTGGAGTGCAGGTGTCTTCATGTCATCATATGGTTAGCCGGTGGATGGGAAATGGTTGCCCTCCAACTTTCTGTCCCTCAGGTACTTTTTCGAAAATTACAAAAAAGTTTCACACTGTTCGATGCAAATTAAATGTAAGTCAATGGTTGGACAATTAAAAAATAAGCAACGAGAAAAAAAGGTGAGTGTGGACCCAATTGCAATTACCAATATTTCAATTTCAATTACAGTTGCAATTCCAATTCCAATTACAATTCTAAGCTCAATTTTATTTTAGCTACAATTACGATTGTCATTACCATTGTAATTATAATTACAAGTTGGATTCCAGTGGTAATTCTAGGTATAGTTAAAGTTACAATTTCAATTCAATCATAATTACAACCATTGACTAATTAGATTGATGTACATAGGTCATGTTAATATTATTTTTATTTTAATATAATCATTGCAATTGAAATAATATTCGTTGTATACTTATGTTATTTGTTTAATAACATTCATATAGAAAGACTAAAATTAACATATAGGTAGGTAATCTATCGCCTTATCCCCTAGAAATGATTTCATTTATCATACTTTTGGGGCCAAAACTACCGCTAATCTTTGACGTAAAAATTTCAAATCTAGTGATGATAGATTGTTGTTACCATCATCGTCATCATCTCAACTCTTGTAAAGCGACCATCAACTTAGTCATAGTTTTCATCTCAACACGAACTATGAAAGATTTGGGATATTACTTTTTAGAACTTGTGATATACAATTTTTATATAGAGTTTTTTTTTAAATTTATTTGAAATAGGAGTATGTATGGCCCAATTCCCATTCGAGTCCATTAATTTTTTTTTTTAAGCACACCTTAAGGTCCTTCTAAAAGAGACATTACAATAAATGTAACCGTATTTGAAATAAAACATGACGGCAATAAACATAGTAATTATAGAGAGCATGGTTCGAATTTCAGCATCCAAAATTATTCATTTTAGAATATATTTGATCATTTTTCTAAGATTACCATATATTACTAGATTGAACCAATTCTCCCCTAAGAGAATGGCAATTAAATTCGAATCTGACCCGATTCCGTAAGGATCTAGAAGATCTAGATATGGAAAAATCCATATTTGCATATTAAAAATGAGTATCTAGATATGAAAATTTAGGATCTGCACGGAATCTGGATTAAGATAAATTGTATTTTAAATTAAAAATATATTTTAAAAATCAAATGAAAAATTAAAAAATAAATTTTATTTGTAGATTTATGATGTTGTTGTATATTATTCATTTTTTGTATTCATTTTTGGATTATGATTGATTTTTATTTGATATTATTAGGTAAATGAATGAATTTTATTAAATTAAAATTAAATTAAAAATATATATTAAAAATTATTTAAAAATAAAAATAAATTTTATTTGTAGATTCTATGATGTTGTTGTATCTTATTCATGTTGAATTTCTAATTGTTGGATTATGATTGAATTTTATTTCATATTATTGGGTAAATTATTGAAGTTTATTTTAAATTAAAAATTAAATAAAAATTCAAAATTAAATTTTATTTGTAGATTTATGAGATTATTGTATGTTATTGATGTTGAATTATTAATTGTTGAATTATGATTGTATTTTATTTGATATTATTAGGTACATTATTGAACTTTTAAATTATATATTAAATTATTGAATTTTAAATTTTGCGGATCCAAATATTTGTTGCGGATATTATCCCCATCTGAATCCACTTTTTTTTTTGGTGAATCAAGATTTTGCCAACTATATATATATGGGGGCGGATTAGCAACCCCTTAAAATTACATCTATTTTTACACTAATTTATAACCACTGGATTTACTACACATAAACGGTCAAGATTTTGAAAATTTAATAAAATAAATGCTTAATAACAACAGTAATTAATGTAATTTCTCTCTTCTCATCGGTTTCTTTATAAACCTAATTCATCTACTAAGTTTTCTCATGGGTAAGCCTTTACCCATTGAATGTATCATTAAAAAAATCCAAAATTTAATTTTTATTACCAATGTGTAAGAACCCATCTCAGGATGACAATGAAGCATCAAAATTAATGATTTTTTTTAAGAAATTTAAACGATTAAGGCTAATAGACTAATAGGACCGGGGGTTCTTATATATATATATATATATATATATATATATATATATATATATATATATTTTACAATTTGTACGATTTTTTTTTGTTTCTGTTACTTGGATTACCAGGCATAGCATATAGGGTACAGAGTTATAGGCAAATCAAAGAGGTTGAAGTTACTTAAAGTTGATGGAACTTCAATGGTGGATAAGAGGAGAGTTGAAGTTTTGAGTGAGAATTAAAATGGTTGTGATTTGATTAATAGTGATTGGGTATGGAATGGAAGTACCCTTTGTAGTGGTACGCAAATTGTAGTTTTTTTTTTTCATACGAAGGATTTCAGTGTATTAAAAATGGGAGGCTTGATAATTTCATAAGCAAGCCATTCCTAATTGTTGATTTTTTATTTTTTATTTTTTATGTTACATTCAATGGATGCTTAGCCATGAGAAGAGAAAAACAAAAAGAAATTAAGAAAATTTAGGAAAGAGAAAAAATTAGAAGAGAAATTAGGTTTTACATGAAAATTTATGAAGATGGAAAAATACATTAATTATTGTTGTTATTGAGTATTTATATTATTAAATTCTCAAAATCTTGATCGTTGATGTGTAGTAAATCTAGTAGTTATAAATTAGTGTAAAAATATATGTAATTTTAAGAGGCTGTTGATCTGTCCCCTCTATATATATATATATATACACACACGCACACGCACACCTCCATGGCATATCCATCAACACTACTTTGCACAGTCAGTTAGCCGCATGAACCATCCAACTAGCCGCTATGTCTTTGGAATGGATTAATATTACTATTGCACATGTGGTTAGTCGAGAATATTAGCCCCTATCCATTTTGCTATCCGACTTCTTGTTAATTGTGAAATGACTAAAATACTTCTAAAATTTATAAAATACTAAAATTATTACAAAACACACATAATCAAAGTTCGAAGAACTTAAATGCATAAAAATAGAAATGCTATGAGGTTTAGAGTGTAAAATGATGATTTTATCTTTTAAAAATATGCATTTCTAACACTCAACATTACTTTACTATAGTCGTATATTTATAAATTGTGACCACAATCGTGCATATATTAATTTACTCAACTATGGAAGTATATTGATAAAGATACTCGATATTAGTTATGTATTTATGAATGTACTTGATTATAATCGTGTATTTATTAAAAATATTCAACTGTAATTCTGTATTTGGAAATCAAATTTCAATTTAAGGGTATTTTAGACATTCCTTATCTCAAAAGACATATTATGATAATTTTGAAGTATGGGGGGTATAACTGGATTAATATCCAAGCTTCGGAGAATACCCGTGATAAATTCCTGGAGAATATATAACTTCATGGATAACCCCTCCTTTATAAGCCTATTTAATGAGCGAATTTTAGGGTTCTATTCTTTTTCTTCTTTCATTTTGAATTTTTTATGATACCCAGAGGAGCGAAGCATCGTTAGAACTGGTTCGCAAACCCAGCTGCTCAAAATGGTGAGTAAGAGTTACATCTCTCTCTTTAAGCAACAAGCCCGTTATAATCTTTTTATTTTGTTAAAACGATGATGGTGAGACAATACATTATTTTACATCTCTTCTCTTTGTTAACCTCCAGGCCCCAAAACGAGGCGTAAAAGCACTAGTCGCTGCATCGAAGAGGAAAACGGTACTTAATTTTACCACTAGTCCATTCTCTTCTTAATGTTCAGGGTTACATCGTGAGTTTTTTCTTTTTGGTTTGGTTCTGACGGTGTCGTTTTTGTGCTTTTGTTATTTTGAAGGAGAAGGTAGTAAATCTACTGTTCGAGAAGCGGCCGAAGCAGTTTGGAATCGGAGGTGCATTGCCACCAAAGAAGGACCTGACCCGATTTGTTAGATGGCCGAAACAAGTCAACATTCAGAGGAAGAAGAGGATTCTTAAACTCAGGCTCAAGGTCCCACCTGCTTTGAACCAATTCACCAAGACCCTCGACAAGAACCTCGGTACTAATTTTAATTGTTTTCTTAGTTATATTTGTAGATTCAGTACATTTTATTATTAGTTACAAGGTTTTGTTCATTGTTCTTTTACTGTTGTGTGAGGTATGTATATAACACTTCTGTAGCATGTGGTATGTCGTCCTGTGATTAAGTGACTAAACACTTGTTTTGGTAATATGATTTAGTTTTTTGTCTTTTGGCACAATATTTGTATGTTGTTAATGGCAAAAAAAATGATGGGAAAAAAATGGTTGATGAATTCATTTGTGAAACTTATCTGCAGCATCAAACTTGTTCAAGATGCTTCTCAAGTACAGGCCTGGGGATAGAGCAGCAAAGAAGGAGAGACTGCTGAAAAAGGCTCAGGCAGAGGCTGAAGGAAAAACGGTTGAGAGTAAGAAACCCATTGTTGTAAAATATGGGCTTAACCATGTGACCTATCTTATTGAGCAGGTATTGTTTTTCCTCAATTGCACTTCAATTTCACTCTTATGTTGAATTTCTTGTCCCTATCAATTGTCCAATTAAAACTTCCTTGCAGAACAAGGCACAATTGGTGGTTATTGCCCATGATGTAGGAAGATGGAGATCCCATACTGCATTGTGAAGGGGAAAGCTCGCTTGGGAGCAGTAATTATGTAATTTTTTTTGTTAGCTTTAAAATTCGTTTTAGCATAAATTATTCAAGAACTAAATTATTGCGAATTCTGATAGATTGTCCACAAGAAAACTGTGTCTGTTTTGTGCTTGACCACAGTCAAGAATGAAGATAAGATGGAGTTCGACAGAATCTTAGAGGCTATCAAGGTGATATAAAGTTAAAATCTTTTATTAGGTGTACAATATTAGTCTTTCAATAGTTGATTGATTTTTTTGTACATCCTTTTTGTTGTCTCAGGCCAATTTTAATGATAAATACGACGAGCATAGGAAAAAGTGGGGTGGTGGAATTATGGGTTCAAAATCACAAGCCAAGACCAAGGCTAAACAAAAGCTCCTTGCTAAGGAAGATGCCCAGAGAATGTCTTAAGAGCCAATCTTTTGCAATTTTGTTAATCTACTGCAATTTTGTTATTTAGGATATGAGCATTGGGGCTTTTTACCCTCTGAGATTTTTGGTTATTTTGAAGTTGTTCAGGCTGATTACAGAGGTTTTCTTTCATTATAGGGTGATTAAATTTAATTGAGAAGCAGGATATTTTTTTACATGAATATGCATTCTTGTCGTGGGTTTAGTCCTGATTCAATGCAAATGCTTGTTTAGTGTAAGTTGTTTTTCACCATCATTGAACATTTATATCTCTGCCTTCAGTCTCCTAGTATATTCCTATCTTGTGAACCTGTCTGTAATTTTCCAGTGAGTTAATTTTGTTTAGAACATGCACTTTTTTCAACTTCCGATGGTTGAGCAAGGCCTTTAACATCATACTGTCAGTGGAAGTTCTGTAATGGCTGATGTTTATGATCTTTGTGCTACATCTGGATCTTCTTGTTGGAACTGTGTCAGTACAATAATTGGTACCTTTAAGATTTTAATTCTGATACAATAAAAAAGATTCTTGAGGACCTTGCTTGTTCTGTGTACTTCTTTCAACATCAGCATAAAAATCATGTGTACATGAAACAAATTAGTAGGAATTGTTGCCTGACTCTGACATCTTATTACTTGATCATTCATCTAGAAGAAAATCTCCAGTGATATCTTACACTTGTTTTTATTTCCCCTACAATGGGCTTTTTAATTCATTTTTGGTGACCCCTTTTTGTCTTTTAACTGCTTTAATCTCTAAAAAAGAGTGATTATTTTATTATTCAATATACATTTGCTAATTGGTAAATTGCAATCACATCACTAGTGGGTATCATATCATGCTGCCAATCACACGGCCAAACGTCATAATTTATTCCCACAAATATGAATTTTTCAAGGATAAGCAAAGGGTAAATAATAAATTGAATCAGTAGTGATGAATAGTAGCTTTTATGTATTTAAACGAATAATATGAATAAGGTAACCCTGGGACATTTGAAAAAATAGAAAGCAAATTTCAGAGTTAAAGCACTACTGAGTGTGCTATTGTTAGCGTTGGGTCGTTGGCAAATTAAAGAACTCACCAATAAATTATTTGAAAAAAAACGCAATTCATTTTTTTTTTGTATTATAAAAAATAAATAAATAAATAATAGCAGTATTAACATCTCTTAAAAAGAAAATACACACACACACACTGTCTGTTTCTCTCTGAATCTCTGCAATTCAACAAACCCTAGCCATATCTTTGTGTCTCTTTCTCTCTCTACTCTCTCGCCAATTCTCAGGCTTTTAATTTTCCTGCGAATTCCTGTGATGGCTGACGGAAAGCTTGATCTGCCGGACGATCTCCTCTCCACCAAAACGTTCGATCAACGCCGCTCTGTCAAAGGTTTTATTTATTTATTTTATTTTATATTTTTCTAATCTTAATTTGTATTTTTCTAATCTCATTGTTACGGAAATAAACCTTCATAGCTATATCTGATCGATCTGCGCCTCATAAAAATATATATGTGTTTTCTTATTATCAATTGTGAGCTGTGTGTATTTCTCAAAGGTTACTTTGAATTTAGGCTTCTAAGTCTGCTTTGTCTTATCATAAATCTGTTATTTTCTGTTTCGGGCGCTCATCTAATTCTAATCGTCTGCAGGTCAATTTTTGAATTCCTTATATTGTTTATTTCTTTGCTATGGCTATTAAGTGCAACTATGAACATGGATTTTAGTAGTTTATAATTTTTTTATTTGATTTTAAATGAATGATTCAGTCTGGTTTGTGAATATATGTACCACTAATTTTAATTTTGTGCCGTGCTAGATGAAGCTTGGGGTGGCAGTGGTGACGAGAAGTCAGCTATGGGGTTACTTGATGAGTCAAAAGGTGGACTAATTATTTTTGCTGGAGTTCTGTAAATGTTGTAACTTGGTTTGACACGCGTGAATGCTTTCGTTGTGTATTCAATTTCTTTATTCTGCCTTTCATTCTGTTTGTGTATGCTTGTATGGTTCTTACGCTGGTTTTGTATGGTTGCAATTTTGCTCTGGTTGCAGTTGCTGATCAGGCAACTTCAGACAGCAGCATTCCTTTGTCTCCGCAGTGGCTTTATGCTAAACCAATTGATGCCAAGACATCAAGTACAGGAGCATCAGGGGTATGAAAATCTTGAATAATAATACTATTACAGTTAATTATTTGTGTCTAACCCGGTAGAGCCTTTTATTACATATGTAAGAGGTGGGCAGATATGTTTCTAGGTTATTAACTGGTACATCATGGTCAATGGGTTTATAAACTTTTCAATTTTCTTGCTTGCTGGAGTGATGCTTGCTTTTATTTTCAGAAGAAAATAAATTTTCATTATATGTTGGTACTGGCATGTTATGCTTCCAAGATTGCCTGTAGGTAATCTTGATTGATTGATATTTCTGCCATTTGCTGTATTGTGATCCAAAATCAGTTGATTTTGTCTCTTACCTTGATTAGGCATTGGTTGCTGCTGAAGTTTGTTGAAAGAAAGATCTTTTCTTCCTTAACCCAATATGATAATGCTCCTGAATTTGTTTTTTTTAGTATCTCTCGACAGTAAATTTGTATATTCGGCTATTAAGTGACTCTATATCAGCCTTTTATGAATTTTCTCTAATTGTAAAATGTCTGTTTTGTTAGGCATTCCCATCACTGCTGAATATGTTATGATATCTGTTAAGGTTGTTTCAGACTTGCAGCTTGAAATATCTTATGAGATGAGATGCTTGATGTCATGTTTGTAGATATCTTTTTAAATGCTGCGGTGAAGAATTTTTCACTTCTATAATTGCTGGCCTCCATTTATATTTGTCCCTTCCAATTGCAGTGGTATATTGATCCATGCTCATTTAGAGCCTCTGGATAACTTTTGTGTTATGGAGATTGGGGGCAGAAAATTTTATGTCTTTCTTTACAGATATTCTTGACCATGTTTTTGGACCAAGTTTATTAGCGTATTGCTGCAAAAAGTTCCGTGTGAAAGAGAAGTGAATGCATTTTTTTTTTTTGAACTTCTATTTAAATTGGTTTGGTCTTTTTGCTCAAGGCATAATTCCAAAACTGAGTAAGCTAGATTTTTTTTTGGTTTATGAAAAAAAAAATTGTCCAGGTCAGGATCGTTGGTCATCACTATTGAAGTTTCACTACTGCTCTGAAATTTTCTTAATAGCATGTTTGTTACTCACCTTTATCTCTATCTGTACCCAAAAAATGGCAGGAAATGCGTGCACCAAATTCTTTGCCTCATGGAAACGTCACTGATCCAAATCTAAAAGACAGTTGGCGTTTAGATGGATCTCAGGATAAGAAAGACTGGAGGAAGATTGTGCCTGATGTTGAAAGCAACCGCCGTTGGCGTGAAGAGGAGAGAGAAACTGGCTTACTTGGTAGAAGAGATAGCAGAAAAGAAGATCGTCGTGCTGCTGCCTTACCTAAGGATATGTCTGAAACTAGACCCCTGTCTTCTACAGATCGTTGGCATGATTCCCGCAGAGATAGCAAGTGGACTTCAAGATGGGGTCCTGAAGATAAAGACAAGGATTCTCGAAATGAAAAAGGGACAGATGTTGAGAAGGAAGATATTCAGATTCACAGACAATCTTTTGTCAGTGGGAATCGCCCAGTCTCTGAGCGTGACAATGACTCTCGTGATAAGTGGAGGCCACGCCATCGTATGGAAGCTCATGCTGGTGGTTCGGCTGCATATCGCTCTGCACCAGGATTTGGGCCAGAGAGGGGACGGATGGAAGGCTCAACTGTGCGATTTGCAGCAGGACGTGGAAGGTCTGGTAATAATGGAATCGCAGGCAGATCCCCTTCTGTATCTGTTATTGGTTCTGTTCCCGTAAATAAATTATGCAGCTCCTCTGCTGCCAGTACATATTGCTACCCTAGAGGAAAGCTTCTTGACATTTATCGCAAGCATAAGACTGTTCCGAGTTTTGATGCCATACCTGATGAGATGGAACATGTGTCACCGATAACACAAGTAGCAGCCATTGAGCCATTGGCTTTTGTTGCTCCTGATGCAGAGGAAGAGGTATATAGTTTCTTTCAGTAAGTATATATCATTGTAGTAATGGCTGCTTCAAATTGGATCTTTGTTTTCTGCAGGCTGTTCTTTGGGACATATGGAAAGGAAAAATCGGAAGCAGTGGTGTGTTGCAGAATTCATTTAGGGACAAAAATGTGCCATCTAGTGATGATATTACAGGTTAGTAGAGTTGCTTTTCATGGGCTGTTGTAGAATAAAATATTTTATTTTTCTCCGATGGAGGATTATTTTCTATCCAGGTTTTGATGCCACAAGTGGAGGACAAGTGGTTGCTACAGTGCTGGCTGATGAAACTATTGAAACTGTTGAAAATGCTGCTGTACATATTTCTTCTCAAGATAATGGAGCTGAGGGACTAGACACATCTGATTCACTGGCAGCTGTTTCCAAGGGTAAGAAAGTATCATTTTAAAGCTATGGCAGTTACTTTAATTCGAGTATATTGATGACAAATAACTAATTGAGTGCATGTATATTTGAACTTATTCTCCATTTCAGAAAGGGATGCTTTGATAGAAGGCAAAGAGAAGTTTATGACAGGAACAACTGATGCAGTTGTACATGATGGTTTGATAAGTTCAATTTTTAACAGACAAAATATCTGCAGTGCAGGGGAGACTTGTGGTCTGAGTAATAGTGTGAATGATCTGAAATATTCTGAAAGCCAACAACGAGCAGATTTGATTCTGTCAAAGCACTCTAAGTTAGGGTTTATTGAGCCAGTTACTTTAGATGTTGGTGGCCAGCTTCCTGATGATTCAAGTTCTCTATTTGATTTTACATCCCTCCAGAAAAATTCAAGTAGTGATCAGCTTCATCTTCAAGGCGATGACAAGGCTCATTCAGTGGATGTCTTACCTCCAGAGCCAGAGGATTTAAGCTTGTTTTATCTTGATCCTCAAGGAGAAATTCAGGGACCATATATGGGAATTGATATCATTATGTGGTTTGAGCAAGGCTATTTTGGAACCGATTTACCTGTTCGGTTGTTAGATGCCCCTGCTGGATCACCCTTTCAAGAACTTGGTGAAATTATGCCACATCTAAAATTTAAAGCTGCGTCTGCCCCTGGTACTAATCTAACTGCCACATCACAGCTATCTGATGCTGTTGGAGGTACCTTGGAAGACAGCCTCGCCCCTAGTGTTTCTGGTTCTGACTTTAAGGGGTCTGCTGTTGCAAATGATCAACAGTGGGTTTCAACTGCAGCTTCGAGCATTAATTATTATTCAAGAGTGCCTAATAATGAAAATAAGTCCGAGTTGCATTATGCTGACGATAAGAACTTCCAAAATTCTGTTGCTCAAGATGAAGGTATGTTACATGGCTTAAATTTTCTATTAATATTTATAATTGTATCTGATTGTTATGCCACTTCAAGTGCTTATGTTTATATGCTACAGAAATTGTCTTCCCTGGGAGGCCTGCAAGTAGCTGTGGAAATCAATTTAGGAAATCTGCTAGTGATATTCACAGTTCTATATCAAGTCCTGCTAGCCATCATTCCCTTGCTAATGAATTTTCTGAAACTACCATGCCTAAACATCAGGATGATGATAAATTGCATCCTTTTGGCCTTTTGATGTCTGAGCTCAAAGATAGCTCTCACTTGAGGCGTACTCAGTCATCAAATTTGGCCTCAGGCATAGGTGATCAGGATCAGGTCATGGATTCTTTACTTGAGAGAGAAGCCACATTTGTCAATAATAGTGGTTTTCGTATGACAGCTGATCAACCCTCTTTCGGGGAGTCCTTGTCTGATGATTATGGGAAAAACACACATTCTAAACAAAACATTCATCAAGGTTCTGTAGATGCTCACCACTTGTTGCGTAGGGAGCAAACAGTGAATGGTTTTAATCTGGGAGAGCACATAATATCACAAAAGTTGCAAAATGAACTACAACATCACAATCTTTTGTCTCATCAGTCTTCACATGCCACTGGACTGGGAATAGAGGAAATTCCTGGTTATGCTCTTTCTCAGAGCAAGAACCTAAGTCTGCAACGTTCAGGCCATCCACGATTAGAAATGGAACAACTATTGGAACTTCAATTTCCACAGCAGCGACACCTTGAGCTTCAACAACAGCGGCACCTTGAGCTTCAACAACAGCGGCACCTCGAGCTTCAGCAACAACGGCACCTCGAAGAACTCCAACAACAAAGGCAACTTGAAGAACTCCAACAACGGAGGCAACTTGAAGAACTCCAACAACGGAGGCAACTTGAAGAACTCCAACAACGGAGGCATCTTGAAGAACTTCAACAGCGGCATCTTGAAGAACTCCAACAACAGAGGCATCTTGAAGAACTTCAGCAACTGCGAAATATTGAACTTCAGCAACAGAGGCATCTTGAGCTTCAGCAACAGCAACGGTTATTGCAGCATCAGCAACAGCAACAGCAGCAGCAGCGTCTCAACCAAATGAAATTGCTTCAGCAAGAACAGCAACAGCAGTTTCTTTGGGAACAGTTATTGCAGCATCAGATATCTGATCCTGTTTATGGACGGTTGAAGGCAGATACTATGAGAGACAACCCGCTCGATCAGGTTCAGTTAAGGATGCACCTTCTGCATGAACTTCAACAAAACTTTCAAAAAGGGCAGTTTGATCCATCAATGGAGCAGATTATCCAAGCAAAGATTGGTCAGAATATACACCGAGGACAGTCGGCTGCTTTACTAGACCTCATATCACAGGCAAAGCATCGAAATATGCTTTCTTCAGAACAGCAGCTTCATTTTCAGCAAGACCCTTTGCAGGGTCGGCAAGTATTGTCATTGAGGCAGCAGTTGGGGTTGGAGGGGGAAAGGCGCATCAACGGGCCATGGTCAGTGGACGAGGCTGGTCAATTTTTTAGGAATCCTGCTGATCATCACCATGTTCAGTCTGCAGGCCTTAATTCTTCAGATTTTTACCAGCAACATCGGAGGCTTTCGTCATCTGTGGAGCGATTTGACCCTCGTCATTGGAATCCTGCTATACAAGAACAGCATCAGCTAGGCTTTTTTGAACCTAGCTCTACAGCTTTGGATAGGTCAATGAATTTAGATAATGTGAATGCTTGTGGCCAAGGTTTAGATTTCCCAGATCAACATCTGTATATGCATTCCTCTGGCCAGCTTGGTTCTTTGTCTTCAGGTGTCTCTTCTCACTCTCGTCATGTTTCTAATGAGTTTTATGCTTCTTATCCAGGCATGATAGAGCACCACTCCCCAGTGAATAGTGGGCTGCTAGAAAGTAACTGGATTGAGAAACATATTCAACAGTTGAATCTTAAAGCTGAACAGCAAAGAAAGGAGTCAGATATAAATATGAATGCTGTGAATTCAAGTATATGGGCACCCACCACAGGTGATGAGGAGAATTCAAAGCGAGCTCCAATGGACCATTTCCATCAAAACTTGGGTCATAAATCTATGCAGTCATCAGAAGTTGATTATCAACATCTTATATCATCTTCTACAACTCAGGAAACTGTTTGGCCAGTTTCCGAGACACACTCTTTTAATCATCCTTTTAGTCATCTACCAGATCAAGAAGTCAGTGAGATTAGCTCCTTTATTGAAGGCCCTCAAAATTTCAATAATGGTGCAAAATTTAAGCATGCAGGAAACACTGAAAGATTGATCCCAAGATCTAGTTCTGGAGCAACAATGGAACAGTCATTCTTGTCAGGCATTGTAGAACATCCTAACTCTATCAGTAAATCAGCTGCGGAGTCTGAACTGCAAGGGCTGAAGGGGAACAGACATGGGTCAAAAGGCATGAGCTGGTCAGTTTCAGAGATCAAGGACAACTTGGAGGAAATAGAAAATTCGCTGGATTGTGGGGAGCAACCTAGTACTGCCCATAGTAGGCAGAGCTCGCTTAGTACTTCTGGTAATTAGTCAATTATTCTTCTTGGTGGATCTTGTTTTTGTTTAAATGAATGTTGAAAGCACTGAAAACTATGCAGGTGGAAATGGAGGCTATGATATTGGATCAGATAAGTCAGTCGGAGAAGTTTCTAATGACAGGTATGGTTCCCCCCCCCCCCCCCCCCAAGTGGATGTATTTGTACTGTGTAAATCACCGTTTTTCATTTAAAGAAAAAAAAGAGCTGCTGTTCACTATTGTTGGAATAGTTTTGCTCAGTGATTTTGGAGTAGCTAGTGGCTAGTGCTACGTTTTGCAACTGTTTACTCCCTTAGCCATGTTGATAAAGAAGTCATTTTTTGTTGACAGGCTACCCACCATGTTACCCAAAGGGCTTGACAATGATTGGAACAAACGCCCAACTGTAACAAGAGTTGTTTCATCTTCCCAGGATGAGCCAACTGCTGCTCCAATTGTCAAGCAGAAAAGTTCAGCTTCCCTTGCATCTGATGGTATAAAATGTGTTTCAGTCACTCCTTTGCTTTTAATTTTTTTGGTTATGGACTATTAGTTCATTTATGGCTGTGGTAACTTTCAGAAGGCAAGCGGGAATCTGTTAATAATCCAGTAGGAGCCAGAGTCTCTGAAACTGGCAAGAAAGATCTGCGATTTAGGAGGACCTCATCTTTCAGTGATGCAGCAGTCTCGGAGACATCATTCATAGACATGCTTAAGAAACCAGTTCATCCAGAAGCAGATCCATCAAATGGGGCTGCTTTTGAGTCATCTGATGGTGCACCAAGTGGGCGGGGTGGCAAAAAGAAAGGAAAGAAAGGAAGGCAGATAGATCCCGCTCTCCTTGGATTTAAAGTTTCTAGCAACCGGATCATGATGGGTGAAATTCAGCGCCTTGAAGATTGACCAGCTACAAGATGTACATATATTGCTTTGTGATTTTCTGCATTCTTTGTATAGAAGGATTCTGTACAGTTGAATAGTTCAAGTATCTAGATTTTCGTGTTTTTGCATTCTTTTTTGCTTGGAGATGCGGTAGCTGATTTTGTTTTCTACACTGCCTTGCCATTCTCAATGTATACAGTAAAACGTAAATGAGGTCTAGCTTGTGTAGATGGGATAGAGAAAATTCAAAATTCTTTTGTAGAGTTGCATATACTAATAAAAGAAACAATTGTTTCATTTTGTTTTTTTACTTTTATTTTTTGCTTTTGGTAAACCCAAGGTTGGGTGGGCACTCCTGGGACAGATTCCTGAATGTACAAACTTGTTTGCAACCCCAAGATAAATATTTCTGCTTCTCTAGGATTCATGCTTTACGTCTTTAATATTGGATTGCAAATTGATTCGTGGATAATTCAGAAAATGGACGAAATAGCAGATGCTTCGCGGTACCAATGGTTGCCAAACATCGGCTGTTCTTTTAAGTCTTCGTGAAGGTTAGCGCAAGTAGAATCCATGCTCTCCTTCCCAATATTAGCTTACTCCCTCAATGAGCTCGTCTAATCATAAACTCTGCTTTATCTTCTTCGTGGTAAGTTTCTTCCGCAGTTTCGTTGTGATAGCAGCTTCGATTCTACTGCATCAATCCTGAATGTACAAAATGCAATAGTAATAGTTTATAGCATTATTGGTGGAAGGTTTATGCAGTCCTGCCATGGGCTTACGCGTGAAATCGGGAGCTCTTATTTTCATTATATTTTCATCTTTGTACTTCTGAATAATTGTCCATCTCTTGCTACCGTAATTATGTAATATAGACGGACAGCTACAGGTATTGAAGAATGACAATTATCTAAAAGTCTGAAAACTTGGTTTCCTATTATTATTGCAGGCAGTAGATAACGATTCTTTTCATGTGCGCTTTCACGCTGCTGCTTGTAACTGGTGCCATCATATCCATCATAGGACATCTCCATGATCCTTCAAGGAGGCATGTAGTTTACACGAGAAGGCCTGCAATTCATTCCAAGCCTGACTCATCACCTCGGCTACTAGTTTTGCATACACGACCAAGAGGATATTCCTATTGCCATCAATGTCCTCAATACTTTTTAAGTCCCACCTGTCAAAGCCCTATTACCATCTATATCCTCCACTTCATTGTGCTGCCGGACGTGCAAACTCACTTTTCACAGACCAACATCCCTCTATATTTGAACACTTGGTCAGTATCTTCAGATTCTCTGAGCAAAGCAGTCACAGCCTGGTCTCAGTTGTCCTGTTTAATACCATATCTAAAAGAAGGAAACTATCATGTAATATACAGAGAGGGTGGCTGTGGATTGTGTAGGGGCTGTGGCTGCGATCAAATCCATGGAGAACAATTATGAACTTGCAATGGTGGGAAAGAATCATGACAATCTATCACCAATCAGGTCAGGGCTGGCATTTTGGAATGAGTTCAGAGAGTTGGGAATGATGGGTGATGTGTTAGCTTCAGCAGATTTTATGGGCAATACCACAATATTGGTGGTGCAACAATAGACAGAATGTAGGAAGTCACAGTCATGTAAAGGAGGACGACAATTAATAGCCTTGTGTAGGAAGGAGTCCCTTAGAAGTGAGAAGACAATTAATAGACTTAATTTCCACATATTGTACACCATAACTGCAGAAAAATCTGCATTTTGGTTACTGTTTTTAGTTGCACCAATGAGCCAGATACTAAAACATAAAAAACAGTCACTGACTTGGGAGCATTACTCATCCTGCCACTAGGATACCCGACTACTACCCAGGTTATGATCTGCTGCATCCCTTACCAGCACCAATTTCAGAATCTAGGCATTTTTCCTGCAATGCATGAAGCAGCAGAAGAATAGGCTCTGGGTATGAAGAAGACGAAAGTGATGCAAATAATTCTGCAGAAATTTCTTGTAACATTGTAGGTGAGCTCTCCTGAATCCATTTTATATGTTCAATGGCCATTTCAACCTCTCTGGCATCAGCTAAAGATTTCAGCAAGATAACATGGGAGTCTGAATGTCCTAAATCAGAACTGAGACCACGGAGCAACTTAGTAGCAACGAGAAAATGACCTGCATGAAGCTTAATTGAAGCATGTAAATAGCTTCTCATAAGGAAACAAAACATAAGAGAAAGTTGAATTGATACCTCTTCTACAGAGAGAAATCATGAATGTGCTCAAAATGCTACGTGCGAGTATGACATCCTGATTAACAGACTTGTTAAAGACTTCAAAAGCAGCTTGAAGATTTGTTTCTTGACAAAGCCCTTCAAGAAGGGATGTGTAAGTTGTAGCATCAGGCGCCACTCCTTTCTCCAACATATTGTGGAAGAGCCTCAAAGCGCCTTCAATTTCACCAACTTCTGAAAACTTGCTAATAAGTATATTGTGCGTCTTCAGATTTCCACTACAGCCACTAGCAAACATCTGATCCCACAACTTTTTAGCAGGACGCAGCAAATCTTCTCTACAGCATGCTTCCATGAGAGAATTATAAAAAGAAACATCTGGATCTAATCCTTTCCTCTTCATCTCCTGAATAACCCCATATGCTTCTCTTAGTCTCCCTGAAGTGCACAAGAATGAAACCATCACATTGTAACTCTCCATATCAGTGAAATAATCATTAGCAGACAGAACCTTATAAACCTCTACCAATTCATCACTCTTGTTAAGCTTACATAAATTCTTACTCAAGTTACTCAATGTTGATAATGTCGGAACTCTCCCTTTCTCAATCATAAAATTAAAAAACACAATAGCAGACCTAGGATCAATGCTCGATACCGAACCTACCAAGGCATTTAAAACATCATCATCAATGGTAAAATTCCCACTAACAATCACTTCGCCCAGTTCTTTTGCTTCACATATTCGTCTCTCCACAATCAAACCTAAAATAAACTCTCTATAGTCATTAGTTCTTGGAGCAACCCCTAGCTTTCTTTTCTTCTTCAAGACTACTTCTCTTTCAAACACAGATCCCATTAGTTTAAACTCTTCAGCTACAATTCTATAAGCAATGAAGTCAGGTTTACACTCTCTTATCCTCAACTCATCTAATACCTTAAAAGCCTCTTCTACTCTTTTACCCTTGCAAAACCCATGAATTATCAAAACCGCAATTACCGACCCATTAATCATTGAATTCTCTCTCTTTCTAACCTCGTCCAACATGCTTAAAACTTGACCCAGTTTAGCATTTTCACAGAACTTCCAAATAAACACACCAAAACCAATGGTACTGAACTCGACACCTCTATGAGACATTTCATCGAACATCTTCAAAGCATTATCAATGTATCCATCAGAAGCTAATACAGCCAACAGAGAGTTGCATATCTCAGGCCCAATGTCTTCACAGTTGAACTTAACTTCATTGAAAACTGAAAAAGCTTTCTGGGTATTCTTTCCTTGGATCAGTGAAGGAATTATAAACCGATAAACTGAAGAATCTAGAGTTATTTTATTAACTTTGACTTGCTTTAAAACGGAGTCAATTGCGTTGATTTGGCGGGAAAGAGAAAGAGATTTGAGGATTGAGTGATAAGAGAGCGGGGAGTGAGTGAAGTTGGGTTGTTGGGAGGCCCAGTTGAAGAAGCCAAGAGCGAGGGAGTGGTGTGTTAAGAGATAGGGGTTGATGACTCGGGCCACAAGCGATGGACTCAGTGAGTCGCGGAGACCGAGTTGGTGGAGGGTTTGTTCCAGTAATGGGGTCCATTTCCGTGCTGGCCTTGTGCGATTCGAAGCGGAGATTATTGCTTGGCTGATCCGAGTCGCCAAATCAGTTGCTGGTCTCATAGTAATCGGAGTTTAATAACACGGTTGCCGTTGCAGAGAGAAAATGGGAGATCACGAATTAAACGCAGCATTTCACTTTCTTAAAAACAATGAAAATAAAAAACAATCCCCATGGCAAAATCGGATTTGGGTTATGAGACCGAGTGGAGTGATAAAGTGGTGGGCAGAACCGAACCTAAACTCAAAAAATCGATCCGAAAAATCGGTTCGGTTCGATTTTTTTACAGTTTCAATATTCTTTAATAAAAAAATCGAATAGCTTTGATCCGCCACCGAACCGAATAGTTCGGTTGGGTTTCCGGTTCAAAATTGCAGAACTAGAATTGAACCAAAATCCAATGGCAATTTTGCAATTTTGAAATAATACACACATGCAGCAGTACAAAATTGTAAAATTGGAATCAAACTGAAATAGTACACACACATACAGAGACACACAAACACACACAGACACAACACATTACTGCCGATTATGACTAATTTTTACCCAATATCTGCCAAATTGCTGCCGGCTGCTGATAACAAAACCTTTGCTACTGCCGCTGCCTTTTTGCTTTGCTGCCGCTTCCTTTTGGCTTTGCTGTTACTGCCGCTTCCTTCTGGCTTTGGTTTTGTCGTCGCTTCATTTTTGGGTTTGCTGTTGCCTGCTGATGGCTCTTTGCTTCCTTCTGGCTTCACGATCTAGCACCCATTGCTACCTTCACTGCTGCCAGTGCCACTTCCTTCTAGCTTCAAGATCTAGCAACCACCGCTGCCGAGGTGCATGGTGGTGTTGAGAGCGGAAGCTCAGGGAGCTGGGTTTGTTTTGATTGAAGAAGAAACAAATCCCAGCTCAAGTCTTTCTGTATGATTTATGAATGAAAGAGAGTAAGTAGTAAGAATACAGCCTCAATTTTCTTTACTCCTTGTACTCCTTTTCTTTTGTTTTTTTCAAATTAACTTGCATAATCATTTTCGTTATCATAAATGCTTTTTAGAAATCTATAACATTTATTTGAAGTTAAAAGCTAATGAGTGTCACAACTCTTTTTATTTTCAATTGATTGTGATGGTAGTGAATGATTTGGTTTGGTAATCTTATTGATGAAATTATAGATTGTGATTTGTATATTTGCATTTGTACTGATAGTTTTCTAAGGAAACAAAGTAGTTAAATTTGCACAGGTGATGAAAAACCGATATTTTGAACCGAAACCGAACAGGAACCGAAATTGAAATACCAAATCGCAACCGAACCGAACCAAGTCAAGTCGATCGGTTCCAGTTCGATTCTTAATTTATTTAGATTTATTTCGGTTTTTTTAAAAATTCTGCACAGAACCAAATTTTTTAATTTTTTCCAATACTGAACCAAACAGAACCGACCTGATGCCTATCCCTAAGAGCGAATTTTGAATAATTAATGAAAAATAAAGTGAAAAAAATAATTTTTACATAGGGTGAAATTTGATTTTTGTACTCTTTATCCCACTACCACTTCAATCTCCACTCTAAGTAAATTTTTTTAATTTTTATTTAATAATTTTTATTTTATCGATTACAATGCCGACTAATAATTTTTTTATTTTTATCAAACATAAATAGACTATAAGTCTATAACTAAAAAAAACTTTACAATATAATTCTTTATTACAAGTGTTTATAAATAACGTATGATAAAATATTTTCTTAAAAATATTTGTAGTGAAGTAATAATTATTAATTTTATTATTTGATATTATAGGATTAAAGTGTCAATCATAGGATATATATGAATATAATAAAGAGAAGATGAAGCAAATAATAAAGGAGTTGAAACATTACTATACAGTTTTATCCTTTTAGTTTTTATTTACCCAAACATTTGACAATTTTGATATCATTTTAAGATATTATTTTAAATTTTAAAATTTTTTAATAATTTAAATATTTTATAATATGGTGATAATTTTATTTAAAACACTATTTTTTATTTTTTTAAATTATATATTCATACCTATTATAAAATAAGTAAATAAGAAATGAGGTAGCCACTCGACCAAAGAGTTGCTGCCCTTACATTTGTGAGGGCAACGGTTCAAGTCGCTAAAATTTTCTTCCCAATTATGAAGATAATTATGTAAAAGCAGTATTCTCTCTTTCTCGAAATAAGAGTGAAGTAAATATCTCTCGAATATTTGAGAAGATAAAAATCTAAACTCTTGTCCCAGTAATTATCTAATTATAAATGTATTAATAAATAATCTCATATAATATGAGTAGTAAGGATTGGGGATGCAATTTTTAATTATATAAGAAATTGGTAGGTCTCCCCACCTCTACCCCATCCTATTGCCATCCCCCCCCCCCCCTCCTGATTTTTACCACCAATCCCTTTATCTTCATAGGACAATTGACTTTTGGTACAACAACAACAACAATAATAATAATAAGAAGTTTGGGAGAGTGGCAAAAGGTTAAATTATTTTTTTAGTTCTTATTTCTTTGAGGACTCATTTGAACAACTGGTCGAATAAAACTCTGAAAATATAGAAGAAATGAGTCTATGCACCAATATCTACCATAAAAGGGCCAAGCCATAACAGAACAACTAGTCGAATAAAACTACTTAAAAATCACTCAATCAAGCATCCCCTGAAGATAACTTTGATACAACAAAATTGAATTGTAAGGAATTTGAATAATATTATTAGATGGAATATATTTAGAAATTAGAAAAATGATATTAGAACATATTAAAAGTGTGTCCTCTTGAGCAATGATAGGGCAAATCTCAACGAGGACGCTGAGTCCCTAAGGGGGTGTATATAATACCCTAGGGTTTATAAGGGGTGATCCACACTTTAATTGGTAAGACACATTTTTGGGGTATATGAGCGCCTCATGAACAAAACAGTGCAGGCCTTATTAAGGTTCAAAGTAGACAATATCTTGTCAGGTTTGAGTTGGGTTATGATAGAATGTAACACCCTAAAAATCTACCTATGAAAGCACAAGGGTAAAATTCGAATGAAATCTCACATCATTTATTCTTATTAATAAATCTCAAGATAGACAATCATTATTCATAGTCTAACCAAATTGTTACACAAAACATTTGAAATAAAGTCTCTAAAGAAAAGTCTAATCTAAAATAAAAACTTTAGCCAAATTTAATCTTTAAATCAACTCCAAAGATCCACAAAAAAAAAAAATCTCCATCTAAGTACCCAAACCACATCTCTAATTAATCTACAAAATATTGAAGATTAGGAGTGAACCGTCAACTCGGTAAGCAAATCCATGCACAGTATTTGAAAACCTTTATCATTATACCTTTAAACATTTTATATCGTCTTACAATAACATCTTCATTTAGCAAAAGGTATGGATTCATGTAAAAGCATGAAAAATATTAAAACATTGTAAAAATATTAAAACATAAATATTTGATAGCTCATACATCGTAATCATCATCATTCATCATTCTGGGTACTATACCCCGTATTGTTCCTTGTTTAGGGTATTATACCCCGCATTGTTCATAACATCATTGTGCACAAGATCATCATTATACCAACAAGCTGGCCATAATATTACATAACATTATAACATTAGCATCATATACATTACTACAGATTATAAACCAAAACATTTTTTAATCTACCTTACATCCTTTCCTAAATAGTATTTAAAGTCTTCTAAAAAATTTAAGAACCTTTCTTTGATCATTTAATCCTTTTAGAAAATTCTTTAAGAAAACATTTTGTTTAAGAAAACTAGTTTCTTAAGAAAAATTCATTTTAAAATACATTTTTACAGATTCATTTAAAAGTGTTTTTATTTTATAAAATTCATTTAAATATTTTAGAAATCAGTTTTGTAAAAATTTTCATTTAAACATAATTCTTATAACATAAATTGCATTTATTATAAAGCACATCAAGCATGAATATACTTACCTCAATCTACAACAATCAACTTAATACCTTAATAACAAACCAACGAGCTCACTCATGCCTATAATCATCATAAAAATATCCTTATCAATATTATCTCCAACCTTAAACATAATCTCAATCATCCTTAAATCATAGGCACTTATACTAACTCAATACTTATACATATTCTAGACATAGTATGAGTATCTTGCACATGCTGATTTTTGAATAACCTATACACATGTCGGAAAACTATGAAAATTTACAGAGGTATTGTAAACATGCATAGCATTGCATAAAAAATTTCACAAAAATCAACATAAGTGAAAATCAAGTAAGAATACTGACCTTTTACCAAAGTAACAAAACTACCCAGCATCGACCAAAACAAACCTTTACCACTTAGGAAATTCATAAAATATTTTCTAGTACTCGAAATAATCTATTTCTTTTTTCTAATTATAGAAAACATATTCAGAAAGCATATAATTAAAATTTATAATTTTTGGACTCCTGAAACTATTTTTAAAATGTTTTATTTCTGAGAACATCTAACATGTCAAGAAAATTCCATATTTGAAGATAGAATTTCAAAAATTCATATATTTTATTTTACATGCCCAAAAATCGCAATTCTGATTTTTAAAGACAGAGGAAAGATTGCAATTTCATTATAAATCCTCACATGGCATATAAATGTTGGAGAAAAGAAAAGTTTTTTAAATTTTTTATAAAACCTTTTAAGATTGTTCTCATACAATATCTAAGAATTTATAATCTAGAAATCAGACCTTTAAAATCCGATTTGGCTTTTTCTGCTGAAGTGATTTAGGCTCCCAGATCACGATCCGTCACCACCACTCCTGTTAGATCACGATCCGTCGCCACCATACTTGTTAGATCATGAACTATCACCAATAATCTTCCAGGTTATGACTCAGGTTTGATCTGCACTTGACATGTGGGCGCCTTTATCACCACTAAAACAACTAGCACGAGAAATTTTTTCTCTCAAAATTAGAGGGAATCTTTTTCTCTAATCTGTATAAAGTGACTGCTTTATCTTTCTTTAGAGAAAATAAGTCTTTTTATATCTCCCTAAAACCCTAGTCTCCAAATAATGAAAATCAAAAGCCATGTTACTTGCTTTTTTTATAGGGGGCCCATATTGTAAAATAATAGAAAGTTCTTTACATACAAACATATTAAATGGAGCTGTCCACTAAATGATATATTTAGACTTTTGACCAAAATAGTTAGTTATCTTGCTTATTAATCCAGTAGTGGTGCAGTCAATTAAAAGAGCTAATCCGTGGATCATTTGGGAACATACAATAGTAGCTACAACAAGCCTAATAATTTAATTCCAACTCTACTCCACTATAAGATTGGAACTGACCTCCATAGTTGTATGTTCGAATAATAATTTGTTCCAAGCCACATTGATTTCTTTATCACACAACTCTTTGTACCACATCATTAATTAAATCGATACCTCAATTGTCCAATCAATTTAATTACATCTTGTTCCTTGATACTTACTGGTGTTCTCTAATGATCATTTTCAACATACTAATTATGTTGACACACTCTGACCAGAGAATTCTATGATCAAGTGCCAAAAATCCATCAAGAGATGTGTTATACAAATTCTATATTGTTAATTTATAACTTCAATACTCATAATTGCCCCCACTAAGATACTGGATAATATTGACTATAAGTATGTGTCGTGCCCATAGGTAACTCAAATATAATAACAATTACAATCATGAAATCATAATTAACTCAAGATTAAGATTACAGTAAAATGAATGCCTATGAGATTTAATAAGTCTGACAGTTATTACAAAGTTAATTAAATTTTATAAGTGATCATGTTCAATGTAGTCGTACTACATTAATAAATTAATACATGATTAAGACAAATCATTCAATGAATTCATTACAGTTTATACCTAAATAAAGTGCCTAACTTTATTTATCAACTGCGAACTAAATTTATTTAATCATAAAATAACTTATATTTATGTCTTCTGTGAATCCACATAGTGATCACATAAATACATATAATATGGTTAAATGGACTTTAATCAAAATATTAATATAATTAATATATTTGAATAAAATACCTCATTTATATTATTAATCAGAAAAAAATATTTATTACAATTAAATAAACATATATGTTTTTAAAAAGCATATTTTTTCAACAATAAATTAACCCAAACTGTTACATGTTTCAGCTTCTGCAATTCTGGAAAATAGTTTCCAGATCTGCAATAGCCGCATGTTATGATTTTTAATAATTTAACCATAATGAATAAAAATTACGAAATTAAACATGCAATCATATGAGACATAGATATGTTGATACAAAAATCGCCATAATTTTTAAAGAAGTGTAACCTTACAAAAACATTTCCAGAAGTGAGAACCGCCGCTGAAAATCAGAATTTTCTAGCACTAGTAACCTAACTTCGAAAAATCGTAACAAATTTCATACTTGGAGGATTTCAACACAACACCTATCAATGGAAAGCTTAGCATGTCTAGTATCATAATTTGTAAACGTATTCATGTGATTTTAAATAAAGAAAACAATTTGAAGCAAAGAATACAGACCATTCATATCATCACAACATTACAAACACACATTTATTACCCAAATCACACTACAAGTAATTAAAGGCAGACAATTAATAAAAATAAATCATATAAGTCAAAGAAATATTTAATACTTTAAGACAAATAACAAGCAAAGAAGTTATAAAACTTTGTTTTCCTTCTCCAAAGACTTATGTTTCTTTCTTTTCTTTTCTTGTTTCTAGGGTTTGTAACGGTGTGGAAAATAAAAGATGGGTTTCTCTTCAAAAGATGGCTTCCTCTTAAATACTTTTGGTAATTAATAAATACTTGAAAAAAATAGAACGCAAGAAAACATGAGCTTTAAGAAAATTCTTTCTTTTAATAAAAGCTAATACCTTACGTAACTTATTTAAAACAAATTGATAAGTTTTACTCACACACAAACACTCAATGATAATTATCCTACCTAATTTAATAAGGGTAAAAGAGGAAACAAATAACTGGCGTTACACAAGGAATTTGTTAGCCTATATTACTATATATATTAATTTTGATGATAACAAACCACATATTTTGATTGAACAAAGATTTATGAATTGTGCTTTTATAATAAGAAAATGATGTTATAGAATTTAAGTGTTTTGGACTAAAATGAAAGTATTTTAAAACCTTTGATATTGTTTTAAAATTTCATATTTAGACCTATTTGAAAATATTTAAATATTTTAGGCCATTCTATAATTTCACATAATTTGGGTGAAATCATAATTTCATAAAGTTTTAGGATTGAAAAAGCATTATTTAGAAATTCTGAAATCGGACCTATTTGAAACCTTTCATAACATTTTAGTCATAATACAATTTTATAAAATTTTAGGATCAAACTATAATTTTAAAAAATATTTCACTGTAGCAGTTATTGTAGCAAGCAGCTAACCAAATATGGTAAGCGACAATCCAGATTTTGGACAGTAAGCTTCAGGAGCATAAACGATTATCCGGATATCATAAGCGACATGCCGGATGTTTTGAAATTCAAACTTTTATTGTAACGGTAACATAAAAGTGGCTAACCGGATTCCAAAAGCGGCAAGCCAATTATCATCAGAAAACACATAATGGTTAGTCTTTAGGCTGAAACTATATAAACTCAAATCTAATTCATTTTCAAGTCCCCTAGCAAGTATAAACAAAAAGCACACGAGATATCTTGAGCTCTCAATTCGCAAATCATAAAACATTGAATTATCTATTGTTCTTTATTTTGAATATCTACTCTTTGAGAGAGTTTGTTGTAATTTTTTTTTTCCTTATAAAGTTGTGAGTGTTTGAGTGTGTAAGACACTTGAGTGAAGAGACTGGGGTATAATCTCTTTGTTGTAAAGGTTCATTGATACCTTGAAGTCAATTGTAAACATTTGAAGTCTTGAAAGGCTTGAATAATGAAATCTTTAAGTTTAGATCCCTTAGAGGCGTGAACGTAAGCGGGGATTGCCGAACCACGTAAAAATTCGTGTGTTTGTTTCTCTTCTCTCTTACTTATTTGTGATTTTTTTTTATTGAACTTCTTACTTTTGAATTCATTAAGGCGTTATATTAGATTATTGTGTGGTATTGTTAGGATTTTTTTTTTAAAATACCAATTCACCCCCTCTTGGGTTGCACACTTGTATTTCATTTGGTATCAGAGCAAGGTGCTCTTGTTTAGATTTAACCGTCTAGAGCTAAAGATCAATGGCAACTCATAATGATTCTACATTTAGGGAAGGACAATCCACCACTAGACCACCATATTTTGATAGAAAAGATCACCTGTATTAGAAAACTAGGATGAGAATTTACTTGCAAGCTTTAGATTACGAAATTTGGGAATCGTTAATGATGTTCCTTTTATGCCTTTGACTAAAAATAAAGTTGGGGAAGATATTCTAAAACCTTTGCGGGAATGGAATGAATTGAAAAAGAGAAAAACCTCTCTAAATTCCAAAGCTATGAATGCCTTATTTTGTGCTCTTTATAATAAAGAGTTTCATAGAGTGTGTAGTTGTGAAAGAGCTAATGAAATTTGGCACAAATTTGAAGTTGTCTATAAAGGCATGAATCAAGTGAAAAAGTAGAAAATTAGTAGGCACACTCGATAATATGAATTATTTCAAATGGACCAAAATGAGAGTGTATATTGTATGTACACTAGATTTACGAACATAGTGAACACTTTAGGAGCCCTAGGAAAAACTTTTTCTAATAGCGAGAAAGTTAAGAAAATCATTAGGTCACTACCTAAGGAATGGAGACAAAAAAGGACTGCCATTGAGAAAGCCAAAGATTTAAATGTATTACCTATTGATGATTTAATTAGTTCTTTCATTTCATATGAAGAAGATTTGGCAGCAGGAAAAGGACATGAGAAAAAGAAGAAAAACATTGCTTTCAAAGCCTCAAAACTTGAGAGTAATGAAGAAAGTGAGATGGATGATGAGGAGTTGGTTATGTTGACTCGAAGATTTAAAAACAAAAATGAGAAGAAAGGGCCAATCACTTGCTGTAAATGCAAGAAGCCCGGATACATACTACCGGAATGTCCTATCCTCAACAAACTCAAGAACAAAGATATAGTGGCCACGTGGGATGATAGTGATGAGGAAACAAGCGATGATGAAAAGCAACAAGAGATAATTACTCTAGCTCTCATGGCCTTTGAGGAAGAATCATGTAATGAACTTGATGAGGTAAGTGTTCTTCCTACATATGATGAATTACAGGATGCCTTCAAGGATTTGCATGATGAATTGATGAAGATTGGTAAAAAGAACATATGTTTTAAAAAGAAAATGATAGAGCTTAAAAATGAAAATGAATCATTTAGTGCAAAGATTATATGCCTAGAATTAGAGAATTCTAGCACTTCACATGAGCATTTAGAGTCACATGTGAATGATTTGAAAAATGAAAATGAAATGCTTAGAAATAAGAGCAATGAACTAAATGAAATTGTACTAAAATTCACAAATGAGCAAAAGATATTGGATAACTTGCTAAACTCACAAAAATGTGTATTTGATAAAGGAGACATTGGTTATAAGTCAAATTTGAAACAAAAGTACTACAAAAGTTATTTGTGAAGAATACATCTATTAACAATCAAATTGTATGTCATTATTGTAATCAAGATAGTCATATGAAAAATAAATGTCAAGTGAAGAAAAATGCATATTATGGTATGAAATGTGTTTGGGTTCTGAAAGTAACTATTGCTAACTCTCAAGGACCCAAAAAGATTTGGGTACCTAAAACTTAATTTTTTTTCTACAAGGCTTGAAGAAGAAGAAGAATAAATGGTACTTAGACAGCGGTTGTTCAAGACACATGACTGAGAATTATTCTTGGTTTTCAAGTTTTACCAAGATAAAAAATGGTGGAGATGTATTGTTTGAAGATAATTCAAAAGGAAGAATCATTGGCATTGGTAATGTCAGTAATGTATCATCTACTCTCATTGAAAATATATGTTTGGTTGAAAACTTAAAACGTAACTTGATTAGCATTAATCAACTATGTGATAAAAGATATAGAGTTATCTTTGATGAATCAAAATGTGTTATTAAGAATGCATGTGATGACAAGGTTTTGTTTGTACGAAATAAATGTGTTAATGTCTACACCATTAATATAGATTGTGCATCTACAAATGATAAATGTTTCTCCGCATTGCATGATAATGTTTGGTTGTGGCATAGAAGATTAGGTCATACAAGCATGTATTTGATTTCAAAAATCGTGAAAAATGATTTGGTTAAAGGTCTTCCAAAAATCAGTTTTAAAAAAGATAGAATTTGTGAAGCTTGCCAATTTGGAAAATAAATCAAAACCTCTTTAAAAAAATCATATTTCCACTTCAAAACCATTTCAACTTCTTTATATAAATTTATTTGGTCTTCTAGATATGCTACTTTAAATGGCAAATATTATGCTTTTGTAATTTTGGATGATTACTCTAGATTCACATGAGTATTATTCTTATCTAATAAAGATGATGCCTTTGATGATTTTAAATTTTTTTGCAAAAATGTTCAAAATGAAAAGGGATGTAATATTTCTTATAATTGAAGTGATCATAGTGGAGAATTTGAAAATTATGCTTTTGAAAACTTTTGTTATGATTTTGGCATTGAGCATCAATTTTCATCACCTAGGACTCCTCAACAAAATGAAGTTATAGAGAGAAAGAATAGGTCCATTCAAGAAATGATTAGGACCATGTTGAATAAAAATTCTTTGCCTAAGTATTTTTGGGCCGAAGTCGTCAACACTGCTTGTTATGTTTTGAATCATGTGTTGATTAGATATAATCTTAATAAAACTCCATATGAGCTTTGGAAAGATAGAAAACTCAACATTAGCTATTTTAAAGTCTTTGGATGCAAATGTTTTGTTTTGAACACAAAAGATAATCTTGGTAAATTTGATTCAAAATTTGATGTTGTTATTTTTCTTGGTTATTCAAACTCAAGCAAAGCTTATAGAGTTTATAATAAAAGAACTTTGGTTGTGGAAGAATCTATGCATGTTACATTTGATAAGTCTAACCCCTCTTCTACGAAGAAAGTCGTTGATGATAACACAAAAGAAGAACAACAGGAAGAAACGTCAAATGACAACCAAAAAGATGCACCACATGGAATTCAAGAGGAACATCATCAATTTTGATGAAACATTTGCACTTGTAGCTAGACTAGAATCTATTAGAATGCTCTTAGCTTTTGCATGTCATAAAAATTTTATTTTCTATTAAATGTATGTCAAGAGTGCTTTCTTAAATTGTTACATTATGGAAAAAGTGTATATGAAACAACCCCCTGGTTTTCAAAATGAAAATTTTTCAGATCATGTGTATAAGTTTATCTAAGGCTTTATATGGATTAAAACAAGCACCTAAAGCATGGTATGATAGGCTTAAAAACTTCATGTTAGATAACGATTTTTCAATGGAAAAAGCGGACACAACTCTCTTTATTAAGCATAAGAACCAAGATATACTTATTATTCAAATCTATGTTGATGACATTAACTTTAGTTCTACTAATAAATTATTGTGTAAAGAATTTTCATCTTGTATGAGCAAAAAATTTAAGTTGAGTATGATAAGAGAGTTGAAATACTTCTTTGGACTCCAAATCAAACAAAACGAGGAATGAAATTTCATAAACCAAGCCAAGTACGTAAAAGATCTACTCAAAAGATTTGGCTATGATAATAAAATGGCAAAAAGTACTTCAATGAGTACTACCATTAAGCTGGATAAAGTTGAGAAAGGTAAGGAAGTTCACATCAAGACTTATCGGGGTATGATCAAATCCTTACTCTATTTGACTGCTAGTAAACCTGATATTATGTTTAGTGTATGCTTATGTGCTAGATTTCAATCTTGTCCTAAAGAGTCACACATGCTTACTGTCAAACAAATTCTTCGATATTTGATTGGTACCATCAATCTTGACCTTTAGTATCTTAGGGGAACTCATATTGACTTAACTTGTTATTTGGATACTGATTTTGTCAGTTGTAAGGTTGATAGAAAAGGTATGAGTGGAACATGTCACTTCCTAGGCCATTCACTTGTCTCTTGATTTAGTAAAAAACAAAACTCGGTTGCGCTTTCAACCACTGAAGTAGAATATATTGCTGCAGGTAGTTGTTGTGCACAAATTCTTTGGATGAAACAAACCTTTAGAGACTATGGTATTAATCTTGATCAAATACCTATCTTGTGTGACAATATTAGTGTTATTAATCTATCCAAGAATTCAATTCAACATTCTAGGACTAAGAATATAGAAATTAGGCATCATTTTCTAAGAGATCATATTAAAAAAGAAAAAGTTGTGATTAAATTTGTCTCTACTGAAAATCAACTTGCGGATATCTTTACAAAACCTCATAGTGAGGATTATATGGATTTCCTTATGCTTATGGATATTTTTGAACTAATATGCTTGTATTGCGACTTTGATGATTGATAGGGGGAACTTTTATTCTTTTTGATGATGAAGGGGGAGAATAATCTAATATGTGTTATAAAAAGTATTATAAAAATATGCATGTATGCAGGGGGAGTCTTTTAAATAATTTTCAAATCAGTTTTTTAACCTTGCATTGATTAAGGGGAGCCTTTCATAACTAGATTAAATGTTTATAATGTGTTTTGTCATTATCAAAAAGGGAGAGATTGTTAGCTTATATGACTATGAATATTGATTTTGATGATAACAAACCACATGTGTTGATTAAACAAAGATTTATAAATTGTGCTTTTATAATAAGAAAATGATGTTATGGAATTAAAGTATTTTGGACTAAAATGAAAGTATTTTAAAACCTTTGATATTGTTTTAAAATTTCACTTTTGGACCTATTTGAACGTATTTAAATATTTTGGTCATTTTATAATTTCACATAGTTTGGGTGAAATCATAATTTCATAAAGTTTTGAGATTGAAAAAGTATTATTTAAAAATTCTGAAATTGGACCTATTTGAAAGCTTTCATAACATTTTGAGCCATAATATAGTTTTATAAAGTTTTATTTCACTATAGCAGTTATTGTAGCAAGCGGTTAACCGAATATGGTAAGCGGCAATCCGAATATTGTAAGTAGTTTGCGGGATGTTCTGAAATTTAAATTTTTATTATAATAATAACATAAAACGGTAACCGAATTCCGAAAGCGGCAAGCCGGTTATTATCAAAAAACACATAACAGCTAGTTTTTGCGCTCAAACTATATAAACTCAAATCCAATTCATTTTCAACAAAGAAGCCTGAAAGAAAAAATTATCATAAGGGCAGGAAATACGCATCAAAGTTGAAAGTGCAACCCATCTAAGTCCACAAGAAGGACATCAAGAATGAGAAGTGACATTTTTGCAAGAAAAATGGACATTTATCTAAAGATTGCCTAAAGCATAAAGCTTGATTCGAAAAGAAAGGTAAGTCTAGTTCCTTAATATGTTTCAAATCAAACTTAGCTGAACTTCCTTATAACACATGGTGGATTGATTCTCGTTGCACTACTCATGTTTTAAACATAATACAAGGATTTCTTACGATTCAAACTATAAACCCAAATGAGAAGTTTATTTTCATGGGGAACCGGGTTAAAACTCGAATTGAAGGCAATGTAACTTATTGTTTAGTTTTAGCTACTGGACATCATTTAGAGCTTTTTCAGACTCTTTATGTTCCTTATGTTTCTCATAATTTAATTTTCTATCCAAACTTGATTTTGTTGGATAATTTTTTTACATTTGGAATAGATGTTTCATTTTGTTTAAACACGATAATATTATTGGTCTTGGAATTCTTTCTGATGGTCTATACAAATTAAAACTTGATAATATTTTTCTGAGTCTCTGTTGACCTTGTATCATAATGTTGGCACTAAATGTGGTGTAATAAATGAAAGTTCAACTTACTTGTGGCAGAAGCGTTTGGGTCACATATCCAAAGCAAGAATAGAGAGATGAATAAAGAATAAAATCCTTCCAAATTTGAATTTTACTTATCTTGATATTTGTGTGGATTGTAATAAGCGAAAACAAACAAAATACACAAGTAAAAAGGGAGTCACAAGAAGTACACAACTTCTTGAGATTATACACATGACATATATAGGCCTTATGATGTTTCATATTTTAGTGGAGAAAAGTACTTCATCACATTTATTAATGATTTTTCACATTATGGTTATATCTATTTGTTGTATGAAAAATCTTAATCAGTAGATGCTCTAGATGTATTTATTAATGAGGTTAAAAGGCAACTAAATAAAAATGTGAAAATTTTCAGGTCTGATAAAAGTGGTAAATATTATGGAAGATATATTGAGAGTGGACAATGCCCTAGTTTATTTGCTAAGTTCCTTGAAAAATGCGGCATATTTACTCAATACACAATGCCAGGTGCACCGAAATATAATTATGTAATAGAAAGGCATGACCATACCTTAATGGATATATTTAGGAGTATGTTAAGTCACTCATCTTTACCCTTATCGTTGTGGATGGAAGAGACTACGACTTATTTGTTAAACAAGGTTCCTAGCAAGGCAGTTTCAAATACTCCTTTTGAACTGTGGACGGAAAAAAACACCAGTTTAAGACATCTATATGTTTAGGGCTGTCAGGCGGAAGTAAAGATTTATAATCGCATGAAAGGAAATTGAATTCAAGAACAACCAGTGGATATTTCATTGGTTCTCCAAAGAAGTCTAAAAGGTACATATTTTATTGCCCTAACTATAAAATTCAATTTAAGACACATGAAGAATAATCTACATGAAGAAAACCCAATTTAAGACACCTGCATGTTTAGGGCTGTTAGGCGGAAGTAAAGATTTATAATCCGCATGAAAGGAAATTAGATTCAAGAACAACCAATGGATATTTCATTGGTTATCCAAAGAAGTCTAAATAGTACATATTTTATTGCCCTAACTATAAAATCCAATTTAAGACACATGAAGAATAATAATAAATCTAGTACCCCATAGTGCGATCGTCAATAATAAACCTATGGCAACTGAACCACAAGAAATTGCATTACAAATATCTCAAAGACAAAGAAGATATGCTATTTCTAATGATTATGCAGTTTATTTACAAGAGTTGGTATTTGACTTGAGAATTAATGAAGATCCAAATTTGTTTTCATGCCATGGACAGTGCTAATTTTAACAAATGGTTAGACGTCATAAAAGAAGGGTTGAAATCAATATATCACAATGATGTTTGGGACCTTGTTGAATTACCTGAAGGTTGTAAACGATTTAGGTGTAAATAGGTCTATAAGACCAAGCATGATTCAAATGGCAACGAGGAATGATACAAGGCCAAACTTGTTGCCAAAGGTTTTACTCAAAAGGACGGCATTGACTAAGGTGTTCCATTGGTGGCTCATTATAATTTAGAGTTACACCAAATAGATGTGAAAACTGCCTTTTTAAATGAAAATTTAGAGGAAAATGTTTATATGGCTCAACCTAAATATTTTTTTAGCAAAAGAAAATGAACACATCGCGTGTAAATTAAAAAAAAAAATCAATATACGAACTTAAACAAGCCTTCTGACAATGGTATCTTAAGTTCAATGATACTATCACTTCATTTGGATTTAAGGAAAATATTGTTAATCAATGTATATATCTCAAGATTAGTGGAAGTAAGATGTTGGTCTACTTCATGAGACCAAGGTGTTTCTCTTTAAGAACTTCAAAATGAAAGGTATAAGTGAGGCATCCTATGTGATTGGAATGAGATATTCTATGATAGAAGACAAAGATTGTTAAGGTTGTCTCAGTAAGCATATATGAATAAAGTTTTAGAGAGATTCGGAATGAAAAAATGCTCTCCAAGTGTTATTCCAATTCAGAAAGGAGATAGGTTCAACCTTATTCAATGCCCTACAAATGTATTGGAGCGTAAACAGATGAAAATGATTCTTTATGCATCCATTTTTGGAAGCTTAATGTATACCTAGACATGTACCATGCCAGACATCAATTTTGTTGTCGAAATGCTCGGCAGATATCAAAGTAATCCTAAATTGCATCACTGTAAAGCTGCAATGAAAGTATTGAGATACTTACAAGGAACAATAGATCACGTGCTCAATTATAAGAGATTTGATCATCTCGAAGTAATAAGGTATTCATATTTATATCATGCTGGCTGTGTGGATACCAGAAAATCCATATTTGACTATTTGTTCATGATGGCTAGAGGAGCCATCTCATGGAAAAGTGCAAAACAGTTTGTAATTGCTACTTGCACTATAGAATTTGAGTTTGTAGCGTGCTTTGAGGCTACTGTTCATGAATTATGGCTGCGAAACTTTATTTCAGGGCTTAGAATTGTTGATAGTATTGCCAAGTCGCTTAAGATTTATTGTGATAATGTCGCATCAATCTTCTTCTCTAAAAACGACAAGTATTCGAAGGGTGCTAAACACATATAATTGAAGTAACTTGTTATTAAAAAAGAAGTTCAGAAACAAATAGTGTCAATTGAGCACATTAGCACTAACTTTATGATTGTGGATTCTTTACCAAAATGATTAAACCGAAAGGTTTTTAGCGAACATGTTGAAATGATAGGTATTAATGGATGTCTTTATTGACATTATGTTTAAACATTTATGCTTTTTATGTATTTGATACTCTGAGCTCATTTAAATATTGTTTCTGATTCTTTTACATACTATTTGATTTAATGGTATATACATGAATGATGATATGATTGTTAACAAGTCTTGTCTTTGACTAAGATATTATTGTTGGACTGTTATTATTTTCATTCCCATTGCAAGTCATGTTAAGTATAAAATTGATATTGTGATACATAGAAAGAATTATGTCAAAATAATGATGTGGAATCGCTATGATCCGTGTAAATTTTTGTTTAATGATGATTTTATGTTTGACCAATGCGAGTAAGGATTTATCTCTTATTATGCGCATAACGTTTATTATTATTAAACCATTAATTTAAATGTGCCACATGGGCCAAATGGGAGAATGTTTGAATATTTTACAGTGGCCCACATGCCAAATTATTAAATTAGTAATAATTTAGAATTTAAATAATAAAATAAGTTAGGAGCTGAAATCCTATTAGTTAATTGAGTAAACACTAACTGCCCACTTTGATGGAAAGTGGGAATCATGATTTTATTAGAATTGGTCCTCTCTCCACCCAATATAAAAAAGGGATATCACGTTAATTTTTTCTCCCTCAAAAACTGAGTTACTCTAAAGAAGTTAAGAGAGAGAACTCAATTTTGCTAATCTTTAATTCTTTGCAATGAGATTTGATTAAGAAAATTTGCTATAAATCAAGGTATGTTTTCTCTTAATTATGATGATGTGAAAATCATGATATTCTATGATTTTAGGTATTAAAGAGTTTATTTGCTTTATGGGAATTGTAAAAATTTCAACATTAAATCATCAACATATACTACAACTATTGCAAATCCAATTTCAATTTTTTTTAATAAAAATACAAGGATAAATTAGATTATTTACATATCATTCTTTCAATAAATAATTGTTTAGGTGATTATACCACATATGCCGAATTATTGTAATTCGTACAAGGATTATTGTAACTTCAAAGAGTATAAATTACAAGGTTTACATTTGTTTGCTTATGGCATTTTAAATTCTTTGGGGATTTTCTCATAAATATCGATATCAGTATAACTATATAGATAGCAGTCACAACGTCTATCAAGTGCATATCAAGTCCTTTAGAGGTTGCCAGACTAATTTAAAATCCAAATGTAATTGCATCCATATTAGGAGAATATGTTTCCTCATAATCAATGTCAGGCCTTTAAGAAAAACTTTGTGCTACTAATCTCACCTTATGTCTCGCAATCTCATTTTTTTCCCATTTCTTTTCTAACAAATACCCATTTATATCTAATACTCTTTTTTTTTGACGTCTTTAGGTGTTAGGACTATTGGTCCAAATACTTTAAGTTTTGCAAGTGAATTTAACTTTGGTTGAACAGCTCCACTTTAACTAATCAATTCTATGTTGACATTCTTCCATAGTTTTTAGGTATGGATCCCAAAATTTGTTGGTTGTCGAAGCCAGCAAAAATAAATTCATACTCTAAATAAAATTTTGTATAGTGATTGAGCAGGGTCGTGTCCACATAGATTGGTAATTATTTAAATCATTTTAAAATATAAAATGCAAAATGGGGGAATTGTTGACAATAATAAAAATCAAATTAAAATAACAAGAACGCAAATTAAAATTGTAATTCAAATTGGAGAAAGCTTTGGTTAAAGGAATTAACTAAGCTTGATTTGATTACTGATCATTGATTCAAATATAAATTATTACTACTTATGAATAGACCGGTTATAGCTACTGAGACCCTCTAATAGCCAATCTCTCCTTAACTAATCGATAACCAAGGTACGACCATTGGTTATTTCCCTAATCAATAGACAACCCTAGATACGATCATATGTTTTAATCAATTGACAGCCTGAAAAACCAGAGAGCCCCAAATCCTAATCAACAAATGTATACGATAGTTCATTTAAATTAGATTGTTTATTCTCACAACACAATTCACTGCTATGTTAGTTATCACAAACATTAAAATCTTCATACGATGAATCTTTTAATTGATAATAGATTAAGTTGATAATTAAATAGTGGCCAGTTATCTAACTAACAAACATAATTATGAAAATAATTCAGAGAATAAACAAATACTCAAAAAGTAATAAAACAATTAAAGCATAAAAAAGATCTCACAGTAGTGATGAATCAAAGCTTCATTAACCCTTCAATCAGAATAATAGATTCAGTTCTTCATAGAGAGAAGAGAAAAATTTAGATCTAGAGTTTCCTTTCTTTCTATAAAGTCCCTTTTTCACGATAGATTCCTCCCTTAAATACTCTCTATCTCTTCTCCTCTAGAGTTCTTTTTAAAATAAAATATTAATATCTAAAATATTAAATTTGTAATTACAAAAATAACTAAAAATACGAAACACATTAAACTAAAAGCTGCAGGTCTGTAGTTGACAGCACGCATCCACGCCTTCTCAACAAAGTTCTTCTGACGCTCATAATTTCTCCAAGAAAACAATCATCCTCAAACATTATCTTGTACCTCAATTTTAGCACCAATCAATAGAATTGCACCTATAAAAATAAAACATAAGTGAATCACTATTATTAAGTGCAAAACATCGATATTAAGGGAAGTAAACAATGCAAAACTAGTGCATAAATTAGACTTTAACATATCCTTATCATCAATCATGATATTTAAGGGCAATATGAAATTAAAAAATATCGTCAATAATAATTTCATTTCAATCCCAAGATTTTTTTGTACCAACAAAACTAATTTTAATTTCATTATTTTATGTTTCTTTAAGAAAAACTAATTCTTTTCAGTTATTGAAAATTTTTCTTCTTCTAGGCCAATTTTTGTTATATTGTTAGTAGGCAATGACTCTTTTGGATTGCTAATTTCATTTTATAACTTTTCTTATGTTTTCCTCTTAAGGGAATTTTATCTTTTGAGCTAATTGATCTTCCACATTTCATAAGTGCTTTACTTTCATTATTCACTAAGTAATTGTTCAAATTCATTTTTATCTTCACATATGGATATAAAATAAATGAATTGAATATAAAGAATATTTAAATAGTATAAAGAAAACATTTCAAAAGTGGTTTACACACTAAACTCTCACAAAATACTCAAAGAAAAAAGAAAATTAACACTCTTGCAACATAAATTTAAACACACCAAGCTTTAAACGCACTAGTATTATTTTAAATCTTAAGCACACCAAACTTTAAAAACACACCTCAAACTATAGCATTCTTATTTGGTCTTCACATGTCCATCACCAATTAAATGATCAATTTTACCATTTGGATCTTTAAAAAAATCAGAAACATCCAAATGAGTTATATCAATTGGACTTTCATGACCAATGAAATTTGTCTCAATTTCTTTTCCTTTTGCATCTTTAGATGCTTGATAAAGATCAGCTAAATAGTTTGATGTACGACAAACACGAGACCAATATTCTTTCATACCACATCTGAAGTAAACATTTTCGTAATCCTTTAAAGATTTCTTTTGTGGATTTTTTTCTTGCTTCTCATTACTTTTATTCCACTTCAAGTGGGTTGGTTGATATTTCTTATTTTTACCATCTCGGCCTTGATTATTGGCTAAAGTACCATTCGCTTTAGGAAAAGGTACTCTAGTCGAATGAGACTGATAATTTTTCAACAAAAGTTTATTATTTTTTTAGTCACTAAAAGACATGAGAGTAATTTAAAATACTTTCTAAATCTCTGCTCTCAATATTGCTGCTGCAGGAGTAAATTTGAAACATTGAAAGTAGAGAATGTCTTTTCCAACAAATCTACTTTAATAACTTCTACTCCACACAATTTTAACTGAGAAACAATTTAGAATTATGCATAATTATGTTGACTGATAGATTTAAAATCTTGTAATCATAAGTGCATCCAGTTATAACAAGATTTCAGAAGTACAATGTTTTTTTAGTGATAGATAAGTAAGAAAAATGAGAGAACGAAATATTATATAATGACTTTATTCATTTTAAGCGTGTACAAAACAAAGAGATAAATTCTCCTTTTATAATTACAGAAATACTAAATAAAATTAATAGAAACATTATAGATCATAACTCCTGTAAGATAGTGGAAATAATGGGGAAGCAAATAGTTACTAGTGGAGAGACTAAGAGATGTATGTTATGAACTTCCACATTTATTTTAATAAATTCATAACATTTAAATTGGTGAAATTTAAAAATAAAAATAAAATATGTAAAACGGATGATCAACAAATATATAACTTTGCTCAACGAGTAATGTATCTATACATCTGTCTTTTTATGATCCAACCATTAGACCTAACCTAAGAGTTTTAAAAAGTTTTCTAATGGTAGAGATATATTTACTTGGTTATTGACATTGCAGTCCTTGATAGTTCCTAAAAAATAAGAAAAGTTTAAGGACGTGAACATTTTGAAACATGGGCCTCAATTTCTTTTATTTTTTATATTTATCTTGTTATCAACGAACTAAAAAAAAAGCATTCTAAGGATTCATCTTTTAGTAGTCTTTTACTTAATAGTTTTCCTTGTGCTAATTTGATTTCCCCATGTTCATTCTTATGGGGAGTGATAAGTCTAGAAAAAACAAGAGAAGAAGAAGGCATAAACTACGATCAACGCATGCAGGATAAGATATATTACAGTGATTATGATTCCGCTATGGTGTAGTTTCTTTGCAGAGAGTATATTAAAAGTTGACTGATAATCATAAGCTTAATCATAAGCGGATTGTTCTTAATCTGGGGACAAGCATTGTGGGGTTTGTATCAAGCTATATCCAACGATGATTAAACTCTCTAGACAAATAGCTGATACGATGATTTTTACAAAGAATGAAAGATGATGATAACAATAACAACATGCATTTCTGAAGGAAATGAACATTGTTAAGGGGTTAACATTATTGTTCACTGTATCAGCACAAGTTCCATTGTTCCTCCAAATAATACATGTGTTAAAGGTGAACAAATATAGTTTTATTGTAACGGAAACTCCTTTTCTGATAATGTATGTGATTAAATATTATTACATAGCAAGCAAGGTTACAATGGGGTGACTCACACTTGATTAAAGAATGTTGCTGATATGTTATATTCTGTTAAGTTGTTAGATTCTACTATACACATATATTAAGCTTGTAATAAAATGTGAAAGCCAGTACAGCTAGTATAAATATTGTAATTGTACTCTGATGAATAATATTGAATCGAATCTACAATTCCAGAATCTTTTTTCTTCTTCTCTCTATTTTCCTTTCCTTTTTCCTTTATTTTCTTGCCTTCTAAACACTCAATATTACAGATTCAACCATAGTATCAAACCATAAATGCTTGATTTTATAGCTTTGTAACACCAATGAAACTTTATCAAAACAATTTCATTGTATGATGCACACAAGTTCTAACTTCTTTAAAGGCAATGGTTTGGAGAGCTTTATCAATGGCAATAATGCGTGTCTGAATCAATTTCTTCCTCATGCTACTAATGGAGTTAGTTCATCTTCTAGATCTGCTCCAAAAGAGGTAAATCCAAGCTTTACTTCTTGGATCAAGATTGATCAACTTCTTTTGAGCTGGATGATGTCTTCAATTCAATAAAATTTGCTCTCCACAATAATTCACTGCAATAAATCTAAAGAGCTCTAGGATTCTATTACGAGCATGTTTATTTCACAATCTCAAGCTCCAATTATGACTTTCAAACTGTAACTTCAAACTCTCAAGAAATGTGCTCTATCAATGGCTAATTACTTTGCTAAAATGAAAAGACTTGCTAACAATTTAACTTTAGCTAGAAAAACTGTTGAATTAAATGATTTTCTGCAACATGTATTAACTAGATCAAATTCATCATATTATAAATCCTTGGTAAGTATTGTATTAGCCAGAGGAGATAAAATTAGTCTTGATGAATTTTACTCTTTAATGTAGAGTCACGTGAATCGAGTTGACCAGAAGAAAGGCAAAGTTACTGGTGATGTTATGCATAAAATATTAGGAAATGTTGCTTTAAAAAATCAAAATTTGAAAGGAATACTGGTGGTTATCAAAGGAATTTTGGGTATAATGGCAATAATTTTGGTTATGGAAATTTTAATATTGGAAGTGGCCAAGGACAAAATGCTAATGGTAGTGTATTCGATATCATCTGTCAAATTTACTTTGCACTAGGACATTGAGCTAATAAATGCAAAATTAGATACAATCATGCTTTCACACCACAAAGGAATCATATTATAGGAGGCTCTTATAGGGGCTTCAGACCTGGTTAGGGTTAATATAAGACATGTATATTTTGTTCTTTTGTTCACAATGATGGAATTAGACCATTTAATGGTTATGGCAGAAGTTTTGGTCCATAATTTGCAGGTGGTTTTCCTTTGCCAAAAGGGTTATTTTATTAAGGCAATATGGCTTATTTAGATCCTGTTACCTTTCTTACCTACAATCATATGTTTCCAACTAGTGTTTATCCTATGGCTAGTTGTAATTCTTTTGGTTCTTATAGCTTTTTTGGTCCAAGCAATGCTTCTCCAACAGCATCATATACTCTTCAAGCTCCTTCTTCAGTTGCTCATTTTCAAGAAATAGCTAAGGATCTTTTTTGGTAAATTAATAGTGGAGCAACCAATACTCTTACTAATGACTCTGGTAAGCTTCTTAAGTCTACCATATATGTAGATTATGAGAAAATACTTGTTAGAAATAGCACTGCTCTAAATATTCAATATATTAAATCTGCATTACTTGCCACCATTTCATATGAATCATTAGTTCTAAATCATGTCTTACATATTCCTCACATTACTAAAAATCTATTTAGTGTTTCAAAGCTCATAACTGATAATAATGTTACTATTGAGTTTCTTGAAAATTTCTATTTTTCCAAGGCCAGGAGCATAGGGATCATCTTACTTAAAAAGTTGCAAAAGGTGGCCTATAACAAGTTTAAAGTCCTAATATATTCTCTGAAGTTTACTTAACCTCACTCTGTTAATCTCCTTCACCTGAATTTGTGTCTTTGTTTACTTACTGTCCTAGTTCTTATTACAATAGCTACTAAGTATCAGAGTCTTCACAAAAGTCATGTCAGCCATTTGTTCTTTCTATAACTGCAGCATCTCTTGATATCAATCTCTACAAAAGAGATTAGGTCGCCCTATAGCCTAAACCCTTCAAAATGTAATAAAGGCTTGTAATGACTTTACTGGTTTCAATAAAAATTAAAATCTGTTATTTTGCAATGCTTGTCAACAAAACAAGACTCATAGGCTACATTTCAACTCCGTAGCAACCAAAACTACATAACCTTTACAACTAGTGTATGCTGATCTTTGGGATCCCTCTCATATTAATTCTACACAAAGATATTCTTATTATCTTTCTATTCTATTTTATTTTAGTTGTTTTACTTTGATCTTTCCATTAGCTGCCAAGTCAGATGCACTCTAAGTATTTACTAAGTTCAAAACTTTCATTGAAATACATTTTCATAAACACATCAAAACAATTCAAACATATTAAGGGTTGAATTCAGAAGCTTTACTTCTTTACTTGTCTAGGATTCATTTTAGACATCTTTATCCTTTTATACATCATCAAAATGGTAGAAAAAAAAATGAAGCATCATTATATTGTTGATGTTGGTCTTACCTTGTTGGCCCAAGCTAATCTACTATTAAATTTCTAATGGACATTTGTTTTCTTATCAACAAACTTCCAGCTCCCACACTTAATAAAATTTCACTTTACCAAAAATTGATTCTTCAAAAACCTAATTATTCCATTTGAGAGTGTTTAGTTGTGCTTGTTAACCTAATCTTAGGCCATCTAATAAACATAAACTTGCTTTCGAGAATGAAAAATATATCTTCATTGATTATAGTTTTTTTTTTATAAAGGCTACAATTGCTTGCACCCTTGTGGTAGAGTCTATGTGTCTAACTATATTGTGTTTGATGAAAACTCTTTTCCTCATGTAATTAGTACCAATTCTCCCTCTGTTGTACAATCTTGCAGTTCTTTAAAATCATCTTCAGAGTCATCTTCTTAGCCAAACTTTTTAGCTCCCTTGATACAGTTCCAACCCTATTGATACATGCTTCCTTAGTAGTTTTCTTTGCAACTTATCTTTCCTCCCAATCCTCTATGACACACAATGAGGTAATTATTCCTTTTTTCTCACCAACCAACCCTGATTTTTCTTCACTAATCAACCCTAATTAAATACATTCACCTTCTCATGTCTTACCTACACTTCCTTCAATAGGTCATCATACGATTCCTAGATCCAAGGCTGGTATCTACAAGTCTAAATCCTACATTGCAACACTTCTTACCACACCATCAGAACCTATTTTAATTTCCCAAGCTTTAACTGATCCAAAATGGTATAAGGCAATGCAAGAAGAATTTCAAGCTATTCAAGCCAATAATACTTAGGAATTGGTCTTGTCTACACAACCAGTCAAAATAGTAGATAACATATGGGTTTTCAGAGTTAAATACAAGTTTGAAAAGTCTATCAAACTCATGGGATAGATTATACAAAAGAATTTAATCCAGTTGTTAAGGCTTCTACTGTCAAAGTTGTTCTCAGTGTTGCAGTCATGCATAAATAGGTTATTCATCAAGTAGATGTTAATAATACTTTTCTCAATGGTGTCTTACTTGAAGATCTATATATAGCACAACTTGAAGGTTTTGTTGATCAATCAAAACCCCATCATATTTGCAAACTCAAGAAGGCTCTCTATGGCTCGAAACAAGCTCTAAGAGCATGGTTTGATTGGCTGAAGGCTGCCCTAGTTTCACAATAGGGTTTCCATAATTCAAATCAAATAATTCTTTGTTTTATACATGGAAGATTGGTCATGTACTCTTAGTCTTGGTTTATGTAGATGACATAATAATTACTGGATCAGTTTAACAACTGATCAGTAATATGCATCATACTTTTGCCTCGAAAGATTTGGGAGAGCTGAATTATTTTCTTGGGATAGATGTTAATAAACCATAAAATGGCTTACACATTTCTCAAGCTAAGTACATTGCAGATATTTTGGTTAAATACAAAATGTATAGCAGTCTTGTACCTACACCAATGTCTACTGGTCATTCTCTTACAAAGATCTAAATCTGTCATTTCTAATGCTTCACAATATAGGAGCATTGTTGGTGCTTTGTAGTATGTGACTCTTACTAGACCTAAAATAGCATTCTTAATTAACAACCTAAGTCAGTTTTTAGCTTCACTAACAGTAGATCATTGAGAAGCTTGTAAAAGGCTATTAAGATACTTAAAAGGAACAATTTATTTTGGGCCAAAGTTCTATCACACTAGTAGTTTGCAGATAAATTATTTTAGTGATTCGAATTAGACTTATGATAGAGATGATAAGAAGTCAGTAGCAGGTTATGCTGTTTATTTAGGACCAAATCTTGTTTCCTGGTCTTCTACGAAACAATCAATCTTTTCCAGGTCTAGTACAAAGGCTAGGTGTAGGGCTTTAGCTCATCCTACTTCTGAAGTTATATGGATTCAATGTCTGCTTGATGAGCTGCATTTCAAACTTGTTTCTTTGTCTCAAGTGGTATGACAATCTAATCATATTTATCATGCTAAAACCAAGCATGTTGAATTATATATTCATTTTATCTGAGAAAAATTTGATGCTAAAAAGATTGTAGTATATTTTGCTCCAAGTGAAAATCAGACAGCAGATATTCTGACTAATGCACTAACTTTTGGTTAGTTTCATTATTTGATAAGCAAGCTAACGTTCTTCCAGAACTGTTTAGCTTGAGAGGGGATGATAATATGTGTGATTAAATGTGATTACGGAGCATGCAAGGTTACAATGGGGTGACTCACACTTGATTAAAGAATGTTATTATATGTTATACACATATATTGAGCTTGTAAAAAAATGTGAAAGCTGGTACAACTAGTATAAATACTATAATTGTACTCTGTTGAATAATATTGATTCAAATATATAATTCCATAATCTTCTTTCTTCTTCTCTCTGCTTCCTTCTCCTTTTTCCTTTATTTTCTCGCCTTCGAAACATTCAATATTACATATTCAATCATTTTCAACATTTTATAGAACATCTTATGAGCTTAAATTGATGTTGCTATTATTTTACATGTGCTGAGATTCATGGAAACCTTTTAAATTTATATTCCACAAATCAAGTAAATTTATCTCATGTTTTCGTTCTTTATAAAAGTTGTTAATGAATGATCTCATTTATTTCGAATTAAAAAATTCTAACACATTCTGTATAAGTGAAAGGTCATGGTTAATTTCGATATTTCTCCGCAAGTATTTCGAAATAAATTTTGATGTAAGTGCTAATATAAAGAAGACATGATAAGAATTAAAGTTCTCTTTCCCTTTTTTCCCCTGCCCAATTGACAAGTGCATACTTTTCATATATTTTGCTATTAATTTCTCCATATTTTTCTTGTTTTGGTCTTAGATATTCTAATTATTTTAGTTAATTTTTAATTTAGTAAATTATGTTTTTTATTGTGTTAATTTTATCTTAGTTTATTTTATTTTGTTATTTTAGGTATATTATGGGATTAAAGAGGAATTAAATCAGAGCATTTAGGAAGAAATCTGCTTGAAGGAATTGTTGGGGAAAAATTAGGTTTTTAAATTTTTTATAAAACCTTTTTAAGATTGGTCTCATATAATATATAAGAATTTGTAATCTAGAAATTGTACCTTGAAAATCTGATTTAGCTTTTTCTACTGAAATGATTTAGGCTCCCAGATCATAATCCATCACCACCACTCCTGTTAGATCACTATCCGTCATCACCATGCTTGTTAGAACGCGAACTGGCACCAATAATCTTCCAAGTTATGACTTAGGTTTGATCTGCACTTGATATGTGAGCGCCTTTATCACTACCAAAGCAACTAGCACAAGAAAATTTTTCTCTCAACAATAGAGAGAAAAATCTTTTTTTCTGATCTGTATAAAGTGGAAGCACTCTTTTTTCTTTAGAGAAAATAAACTTTTTATATCTCCCTTTAGTGAAAACCTAGGCTCAAAATAATAAAAAACAAAACTCACATTACTTGTTTTTTTTCTATAGGGAACCCACCTTATAAAATAATATAAGACCCTTTACACACAAGCTAATTAAATGGAGTCTCTCATTAAATGATATATTTAGGCTTTTGACCCAAATAACTAGTTATCTTGCTTATTAATCCAGTAGTGGTGCAGTCAATTAAATGAGCTAACTTGGGGATCATTTGAGAACATACAATAATGGCTATAACAATTAGGCCTATAATTAAACTAGTTTAATCATTTAATTCCTAATCTACTCCACTGGAAGATTAGAATTGACCTCCATAATTAATACTCGAATAATAATTCGTCCCAAGCCACATTAATTTCTTTACAGCACAATCCTTTGTACCACATCGTTAATTAAATTGATATCTCAACTGTCCAATCAATTTAATAAAATCTTGTTCCTTGATACTTAATGGTTTTCTCTAATGATCATTTTCAACATACTAAATATATTAACACACTCTGGCCAGAGAATTCTATGATCAAGTGCCGAAAACCCATCAAGAGATATGTTATACAAATTCTATATCGTATAATCCATAACTCCAATACTCATAATTGCTCCCACCAAGATCCTGGTAATCTTGACCACAAGAATGTGTCGTGCCCATTGGTAACTTAAATGGAATAACAATTACAATTATGAAATCATAATTAACTCAAAATTAAGATTACAGTAAAATCAATGCCTATGAGATTTAATAAGTCTGACAGTCATTTCAAAGTTAATTAAATCTCATATGTGATCCTATTTAATGTAGTCGTACTACATTAATAAATTCATACATGATTAAGACAAATCATTCAATGAATTCATTACAGTCCATACCTAAATAAAGTGTCCAACTTTATTTATCAACTGCGAACTAAATTTATTTAATCATAAGATAATTTATATTTATGTCTTTTGTGAATCCACATGGTGATCACATAAATACATATAATATGATTAAATAGACTTTGATCAAAATATTAATGCAATTAAGATATTTGAATAAAATACCTTATTAATTTTATTAATCAGAAAAAATATTTTTTATAATTAAATAAACTCATATACTTTTAAAAAGAATATTTTCTCAATAGGAATTAGGAAAGAAAATAACTGAAGATTTTTTTGGAAGCCAATTAATTAATTGATGCATATTTAAAAAAATGGTTTAATGTGAATGGATTTACTTGACCAATTTAAAAAGATTGTGTGCATTGGATTAAATTATGGAAAGCAAATTGAAGAAAAAGGAAATTGGCAAAGTGGGCGGCATGTGCATGGAAAAAGGAAGCCAAGCCATTAACAAGCTAAGCCATCACATGAAAGTAAAATTGGAAGAAAAAAAAAAAGAGATTACTATCTTAATCAAGCCAGCACATGAGAGGAAGAGAAAAAAGCCTTTTGGCTTTAAGTATGGCCCATCACAAGAGCTTGTGCATGAGGACGAAAAAGGAAGCAAATATTTTGCACGGCTATAAATGGCAAGCACGTTATGGAAGTGGCGGTTTTGGCTTGGATTTAATTCTTTCCATACAAGGATTTAAAAAGCCACAATTGAAGCATTATGTAAGGGTCAAGCAGAAGCAACACGAGAGGGGGGGATATTTTTATTCGGCTGCCACACATACAAAAGAAATTGCAGCCGCAAAGGAGAAGAAAAAAAAGAGGAGGCGGCCGTTTGAATTAATCTCTATCTTTGGTTTTATTAATTCTTTTATTCGTAATTTAATTATGTTAGGTTAGATTTTCTATTTAGTTGAGGGTGAATTTAAACTCTAAACATGTTATGCAATTAAATTTAAATTCTATCATTCAATTTATTTAATTGAGATTGTTTATGTTCTTCTATAATTAATGTTTATGATTTTATTCTCGTCTTGTTTGAATGACCAATTAGATAGGATTTCAATAAATTCTATTGCTAGATTAAAATTCTTGATCCGTAATTGTTTTGATATTTTAATCATTAGTAGCAGATTGGAATCAGTGATTTCGATTGGAGAATATAACCTAAGTTAAATAATCTGAGCTTGTGTGTTTATTGTCTAGATCAACCTAATATCTTTCTCTGTTTAATGCTTCCATTATCTTAAATTTAAAGAGCTTGTTTTAAATTATTTAATGGTTAGGGATTAGGTGAACAGTTTATTTTGCCTAACGACACACTAAGGAAAGATTGAGACTAACAGAGCTTATTGTTATCTATAGTTGATAGTTTCAATATAAATTAATGATAGAATTGATATATTATGCGCATGTTTGATGGTGCCGAATGATCATTTAGCTAAAGTTTTTCTCATTGTTATTTCTTTATTAATTAGAGTTTTTATTAAATTTTTGTTTTCATAGTTTAATTTCTTTATTTCTTGCAATCTAATTAAAAATTCAAAAACCCCCCTTTTATTTATAATTGACATTTTCTTTAGTTAGATTAATTTATATTAATTATTTCTATTATTATTTTATTTTAAGTCCTGTTTTTAGAGTTGATAATAAATATAGCTAGCATAATCTATGTGGGATCGATCTTTACTCACTTTATACTAATTATTTATACTAGTTATAATTATGAAACAAAAGTTAATAGTATGTAATAAATATGAATTTTAAATAATAATTTTAATAAAATTATTAAAGATATAATAAATTTTTCATCATACAAGTAAAAAATTATATTAACATAACTTACAAATTACAACAATTAATGTTTACTAAATACTTTAGTATTATACCTTATAAGTTACAGTTCTCTAACCTTAATCCCAAACGGGCCCATAATATATGGGATTTGATCACTCTACTTATTATAAAAAGCTAATTGGTAAAATTAAAACAAATAAGACTTGTTTGCCAAAATTTAAAGATTTTTTTTTTATTTTATAACAGAGAACAGGATTTGCAATGCAATTAAATAGATAAAGACAAAAGAAGGGGTTATGTTATGGCTTAGCCCCACGACTTAATTAATAAACAAAAAAATTTAGAAAGACAAGTCAAATTTGTCACGACACCAACCCAAAGAATGTTTGAGTTGACTGACGTAAGCCTCACTGCTACTCGTAGCAGAGTCTAGATTTGGGCCAGACCAGAACTATTGGCCTAATCTATTTTCCAATAGTTAATAAACCTTAATGGCTCGTTTCACATATAAATTGAAGATATCGAATTCCAATTTATCTGCACGCTTAACCAATGAATATAAATGATGCTGACCCATAAATGATTAAAAAAGTTTAACCACAGATCCATAAGCTGAATCTATATACAAACTCATCTAAGTTTTTGTACAACCCATCAAACTATATATACACTGTACATAGTATACACAAATATATACCAAGTGATTTCTTTGTACATCAGCACCTAAACCGATATGTATACTAGAGAGCAGCAGCACGGGAGATGTGTATACTAGAGGGCAGCAACAAGGGAGATGTCATAGTCATGTACAGTCTCTAACTCCCCAAGTGTTTCTGTTTTTGAGTGTTCTTCTGATTTTTATGTACAGCATTTACTTTTATGAACATACAAGAACTTACGAATAGGATCTAATCAACTTGAAAGTCTGGAAAGTTCGAGCCTTAAAGAAGTTCCCCAGGAAAAATCCTGTTGTCTCTTTAGGAGGCTTTGGTGCAAGAATTGTGTTGCGTTTTACCTGCAGTTTGGTATGTCCAATTTGCCGGCGTATGGAATCAATAATCTTGGGATCAACAGGGTTTCCCGTCACATCTGTGACATAGAAAGTGTCTTTGACCTTTCTACCAATTGTCGAAATTTCAGCTCTTTTAATACTCAAGCTGTTTTCACGGAATATCCTGGTAATGTCTGAAAGGAGTCCAACACGGTCTTCGGTGCACAATTCTAGCTCTAATCCCTGCATGTCCATTCAACACTCTTTAGTATACAACTCTTGAGAATGCCCTTCATGATAAAATTTTCACATAAATATTCCTATACCTCAGAAGCTCGCCTCTCAATGGCTGCTTCAAGACACTGTATAACACGCTCTCGCTCTGCTTCTGAGCTTATGGGGAGCCCATCAACATGTCGAATATAAAATTCCTACAAACAAACAGAAGAGCATCCGTTAAGAAAAGAGACAATTATTATTGTCACTGAACCTACACACAAATTTAGAGAACTGAAATGTATCCAAGTTGAGATTCCATCCCAAGATGGAACACAAAGTCAGGATACGTTTAAAGCACTAACCGACGTCAAAGACAACCTACCAGAGATCATTAGCAATCTCCAGGATATGACTGCTAGATAATTAAAAAAATTTCCTCTATGGTTAATAAAAGTGTTTTCACTATCTTACCTGATAAGCTTCCGTCCTTCCTGTGTTGACCATTCCATGAAACACAACATACTGCATATCTGTTAGTGTGCAAACAATGTCAAACAACAGTTTTGGCCTATCTTTTGATCTCATAGTAATGACAGTGTAATCTTTCTCAATATTTAAGACAGTAACTTGGGGTCTTGAACTTTTATCCTCAGCTCTTCCGACTGCTTTCTCAACCCTTTCATAGTCCCTATCATCAAACATAATCTGATGCAACCTTCTCTCCCTATTCATAATACCAGGAGGTGAAAGTGATGTCTTCGCTTTTCTGAAGTCATCATATCCTCTGAGGACATTAAATAGCAATTCCTTTATTGTTGAGAGACGTTTTGGGTCTTTGATTGCACACCCAGTGGAATGGTCTGTGACATGAACTACAGCAGCAGCTCTATCATTGTGTGTCCATATCTCAGCATTTACCACGTTACAGTGAAGATCTGCAAGAACTGCACATACTTCTGAAAATAAACCAGGTCTGTCAGTGCCGGTGAATTCAATTGAGGTATGCTCTTCAGTAGGCATCACCCCAACAGAGCTTCTTAATGAGGGTGCAAAGCTGGCATCAGTTTCAAGCCTCTGTAAAGAAATAAGCCACCCGATGAGCTTAGTCAACATTTTAGTGAGTCAATTATTAACAATGAATGACAAAAGAAAAGGATGACCAAATTCCTCTTAAGGCATTAATGTATTATCATATAAAGCAAAATAAACTTATACATCTGAGATGGTTTCAGGTGATCATTTCCTGAGAATGGAAACGACTAAAGTGGGGCAAAATTTCTCTCTTTGTTTTCTCTGATTTTTATCAGCAATCAAATGGATAATCAAACAGAAAGATAGTGATCAAGGACAATTTCTTACCTGTTGAATATAATCGATGACTTCCTTATCTCTGATTTTTTTTCCATCACAATCAATCACATTAAACACTGAAATCAAGTAATGCAAAAAGAGAATAAGATGAGGAACAGAGAAAGACGCGCAACTGCTGACAACTGAAGCGGCTGAAGAAGAATAAACCTTACCATCCATAAACCATCCCCCATCAGATGATATGTAGGCTTTTTTAATTACAAGGTTCACATCGTTAAGCACTTGAATAACTTGCAGGAGAATTCCATGCTTGTTGACACTGTCTACCTGAACAACAAATCCAATTATTACAATCAACATATATTAAGGAAATCATAGACACAGATGATATTTTTAACCTAATTTTGCTAAATCCACGACCAAATCAAACCACAAAATTACCTGTATAACGGTCGCATCCTCACATGTATTGTTGTCAATTACCACTCTGCAATAAAAGGCCTCTAATAAAATCACCAAATACAGCAATAAAGTAAGGGCAGGACAGAGAAGGAGGGAAAAAAAAAAAAGAAGCACCCCACACATATTGCAAAATTTTGGAAATTTCTTCAAATTTTGCTTGCTTAATTTCGAGTAGGGGTTTCCATTTCTTTGCTTAGAAAAGTTAGTGAAAGTACAAAGAAAAACTTCTTCTTCTTTTTTCCTTTTATAATCTCCTCTGCTTTCTGAACAAAATTTGCAAATATAAAAAGAAAAAAATGGAACTTTGCAAATATCATGAACTTCAGAACATAGAGCAAGAAGATAGAAATCTGAACCTGGGTGGATTCATTCTCCTGATCAGCTTAGCATACTCATCATCCATTTTCTCCAAATTAGCAATTCAATATGGAATGAAACAAACCCAAATTCCGAAAACTTTCGACAAGTCACTACTTTTAAATACAAACCCAGAATCAAAATGAACCCAAAAACGAAAACCAAAAACCAAAAAGTAAAAGAAGAAACTTTATTCCGGGTCGTGGATTTACTGTACAATTTTACAATGATGCGTCTTTCCAATATTCAAGGAATTACCGCATATAGAGAGAGAGAGAGAGATTAAAAAAATTGGGGTTTTAAGAAACGTTAAGGGGGACACTTTGCACAACTCTTAACGCGATTATCGGAACAAAACGTTGATTTGGTTTTGAGTTCTGAGTTTTGCGTTTTGGGGGGATTTTGTTTCTGAGTGTGTGACGTGGCGAGCTGTCATTGGGACGATGGGGACGGTTAATCTAAAGCGTGGGATGTTTTGACGATTTGGGTCTGTGGAGTTGGGCCGGTCGGCGCGTGAAAGGGTAAGAATGCACGTGGCGGTTCCGGAATGGTCGGGGTTATTGGGTTGCTGGTATTTTTGGCAGCAATTCCAGCGTGAGCGAAACTGGTTCTTTGCCCACAATATTTCGGTGATTATATTTATCTAACCGCTCACTCTTCTCCTTAATTATCATTTTAATTTAAAATATTTTATATATTTTCTCTTAGTTTTAGAAATATTTTTCTTAAAAATTGGCCAGTAAAAAAATATTACAAGAACTGTAGCCAATAAAGTTTAGTAAAAATTATTAATTTTGATTAAAAACATCCTAAAACGTAGTTTAATTGATTATTAGCCTATTTTAACATACATTTTTTTAATTTAAAATTTTGACACAAATATTAAGTTACTAATTTTAAGAAATTTAATGGTAAATGAATAATAAATAAAAATTATCATTAAATGTTACTTTAACTTTTATTATCCATCATTTAATTGTTTGAAATCAATGGTTAAAGATTATGTCAAAATTTTCTGTTAAGATAGCCCTACCATGATTAAAATTCTAATATTTAAACAAAGAAGAATTAATATTTGTCTTTGACGGAAAGGAAAATGGGAAATGATTTGCATAGTTAAAAGAAAACAAACACTTTTATGGCGCCTGGATCTGAAAAATTATTAAACCATTAGAAAATAGTGGTTATCCATTTTTTTTTTGTGGAATTTTCTAGATTGATTAAGATGTCATTTGTTTTTTCATCTGAAATTTGAAAAGATTTGAATTAGTCTGAATTTTAAATAGAACTGAATGTTTGAATTTGAATGATATGTTTATTTTTTTGTCTAAATCGATAAAAATAAATATTATATTATTTTTTAACTTAAATAAAATCTGAAAACTAATATTTTTACATTTATACCCCTACAAATTATAAATGTTAAACAAATGATAAACATCTCAAAGAATATGAATAAGATAATATATTATCATAACATAAATCATATTCAATTGAATACACCTCTTTAATATTCTATATTATATATATTAATAAATTATATTGTAGTTTATGATGTTTTTATATGAAAAATATTCATAAAAATTATGAAGATAAATAATGCTAATTGGAAGAAAATAAAAAGATAAAAATAATAATAGTCTAACACTATATATTACCGTAAATTATATAGAGATGGATAATAATACTAATTATTAAATTTTATTCAGACAATGATGAAAATTAATTAATGAGATAGGGATATTTTGGAGAATATCTTTTAATAATATCATTCAAACTTTTTAGATTAAACAAAAGATAAAAAAATTTAGCTTAATAATTTTAATAATTTAATGGCTAAAATTATGATTAAATTGATAAAAAAAAGACTTAATGACTTAACTTATTAAAATTAAGTTAATTAAGTCATTAAGTAAAACAAAAACAAAAACAGCCCCTAAGTGATGACACATTTTTAATATTTTGTCTTAAAACAACACTAATCAATTTTATGTTGTTGCGAATTAGTGGAGTAGGTAAAATATGTAGAAAGAGGTTTGGGGCTCAAATCCACTCACATGAGTTGAAAAAAAAAAGATTATCAATAACATATATATATATATATATATAAATCAATCCTACAATACACAATGACTCAAATCCGGACCTATGTGAATGTGGTTTGCCTATTACTTCAATTATTCAATGGTTTCACAAAATCGAATACCTATAGTACAAGAATTTAATCATTGAGGTAATTTGAATGTAAAATTCTAAATATTAGATTTACTAATCACTTGATTCAAAATCTTGAACAATTACGCAAGACATTCATTGGTCGAGTTGCAGCCACTCCTTGCTCTTTATTGATTTGAGGATTCGATTCATCTTGTGTTGAAGTAAATACAACGTATTCTAGTCCCTAATATTTTGAGTCCGTCATTACAAAACTAATTTAAGATATTTTGATAGACAGTAATGTAATTAAAAATGACCGTGAAAAATTAGGGGGAAAGAATTCAACATCAATCTCTAAAATCATATCTAACACGAAATTCGGGAAGAGATATCTTGTTGCAAAAATCGGCTGCTTTGAGTTTTAATATTATAGTAATAAACAACCCACATCCAAATCAATGTAAAGACTATTTAATCAAATGATTAATTAGTTTCTAATCATATCAATACCTTTTGTTAAGGCAGTTTAATTTCCCAGCTTATCCAAAATATTCAAAGATAAAACGTAAGAGTGATACAGAGTCCATAAACGTGGAGTGACACACAAACTCTAATTTCATTTTCATTAGTGTCACTTTATTTGCTTACATTGGCTAGCTCTATATAAATATATACACCCCATATCAATTATTTTGAAAGCGTAGTGCAGCCAATGGCTTTGAATTGGTCATGTAGTTTACAATTTGAAAGCCGCTGGTCATCACTATTGTCGTTTGCATTTAATTAGAAGGTAACGATGCTTTCACGCTCCCTTAAATAGTTTCAATAGCTTTAGTCGGTTAGTGAATAGTGATTAATTAATGTTGAGTTAGGCCCAACCAATTAATTAGTTGGCTGGTGATCTGCCAGCAGACGTGTTAATAGATTAGTAGCCGCAGCCATTAGGTAAAGTTGAAAAGCATGTGTGAAATCCAAGTGCATGCTTATTGCCTAGCTAACCAAAAAGCTTGGCACTACATAATTGGTGGATTCAATGATTTTTTTTAATAGTAGTTAATTGAACTTTGGTCATCTATAACATGTACGGAAGAGGAAATTGGAGATTTTACCACTGTGATTCATCGAATTAATCATTGAGTACTAGAGCTAGTGGCGCCCTTATAAGATTCTTGTAAGATTAATCTTCTATAAAGTTATAACTTTACCTCGATTGAAAAGGTTTAAAGTTGGATTAAAACAATAAAAATAATTAAACCTCTGTATCAAATTTTAAGGTGCCCCGGACTTAAAAAAACTCTCAAAAGAGTAAGAACCTAATTAATAAGATTTTTTTTAAAAGAACTTTTGCGCGATTCTTCTTCAAATTTTCTTGTCATCTTTAATTATTATTCTTTATTCAAAACCAAATTGTTGGGGCTACAAACGAAGAATAAAGAGAATGGGATTTAATAGAAAGGAGTAAGATATTTAAATAGAACTAATCGTGAAAGAGAGGTAACATAAGCACTTTATCTTTCCTATTTAAAAAGAGAAGTACTATTAGCACTTTATCATTTGTAGTTAATCATTATTTGGAGGAAATCAAGCTAGTGAAAATTCTGCAAACTCCAATAAGAGATTCTGAGAATTTGTTGACAAATTAAAAAATGATAGGGTTAATTGTGGAATTAAAATGGGTGCACTCAAAGTAGTCTATGGAGTTTAGAAATCGACTTGACACTTTTACATTCCAATATTATATCTACTTGAACATCGGGTAAATTTGGGTACTTAATAAATAATTACCCTAAAAGTTATTTACAATAAAAATTAATGATAAGAAGAGTACAATATTGAAGTTGAGGTCTATCTCTAAATTTCTTATTTTTTCTTTTTTAAATCGTGGTTCAAGATTGTGAAATGATACTGCTCGTTGAGATTTACATTTATATGAAAAAAAAAATGTGGGAGTGAGTAAATTAGTAATTTTTATATTTCTTACCTCTTTAAAAATTCAAAGTAGAATCACTCTATTGAGCTTCATTGAGAATTATATTTATGAAATGATTTCTTTAACAAATCATAATCAAACTTGAAACCAAAGTTGAGTTTGTGAGCGCAACTAATTTAGTTGTTAAAATTTTTTGTATTAATGTGTTTATAATTTGACCCTGCTCATATGAGTGAGGAGGGATGAATTGCCAATTAAATGAAAAAAAGAATTAGTGCCTATAAAAAGGACTATAAAGGTAATTATATTTTATATATAAGGGAATTATCAACCATATACTCTTAAATGACACTCGTATCAAACATGCTATAACATTTTTTAAGTGTATCATTTGTATACCCTAAATTGACAAAACATTTCTGCCGTCTACCAATCCGTTAACTTCTATTAGAAAGTTAACAGAATTATGGTAAATTGACTATTTCGCCCTTGAAACTTAAAATGAGGTAAAAAGATAAATTTATCCCAAAAATTAACAAATTTTCAATACACAATTTTTTTATTTTTTTATTAACAATACATTTTTTTATTAAAAAATATGAATTATTATGGTACATATTATTAATAATTATCCTAAAAAATATCTATATTATACCATAAAAAATTATTAACAATATGTTATTTACAATTATACATATTATACCATAAAAAATTCCAATTGGAGTTTGGAGGAGTAGATTTTCAAAAGTTTAAGCTAAATTTTGGAGTAGTAGATTCAGTTGTAAAATAACTTTTTTTTTAGTAATTATTAACAATTATCTGATAAATGAGATGACATGTCATTTTTATCAATATATATCATATGGCATGTCATTTTTTACTAGATAAATGGGATGATATGTCTTTTTTTTTTAAAAGACTAAATTACCATTGTGATGTCAACGCTTGCAAACGCCAGTTAACGGATTAGTGGATGGTAGAAGTGTTTTATCAGGGTATAGACTAACATACTTAAAAAGTGTTGTAGCGTGTTTAATACTGGTGTCATTTAAAGGTATGTGGCTGATAATTTTCCTATATATAATATAGTAATAGATTTAACACATGAAATAGATTTTTTATGATTTAACCTCTATAATTGGTTCCATTTAGTACATTTTTTCAAGTAAAGATTAATTAAATAGAACTTTTACTTTAAAAAAATTAGTCGTTTGGTTGTCAATAAGAGTTTTTATTAAAAATCTATTAAATTACTTTAATAGATAAGTTTTTTAAGTTATGTTATGAAAAGAATAAAATAATATTGTCAAATAAGTAGATGTTATTTTAGATATTTTAACATTAAAAAAAACTTTTTAACCAATACTCTCAAAAGTCCAAAATTTAAGATTTTCCTAACATATGCAAAATAGCTTATTTAAACTCTAAGAACTCTACTAAAAAAAATCAAATAACAAAAAAAATTATAATAAAAGTTTATAGAATTAAATAACTATTTATGTTTATTAAATAAGTTATATTAAACAAAGACATAGAGAGAGAAATAGAGGGATTCTCAAATGTAAATGACTAAATAAAATTTAGTATGAATTTATAATTATACCACATAGTATTATAATATTTTTATTCAATTAACTATTCTTTGATGAGATGCAATAGCGAATTGGTTCGAAAATTTAAGGCAAGTAGAGGCGAAGTGTGGGAATTATTGAAAGATGACCAAAGCTCGAAAACGACAGCACGACAGGGCATCAAAGCTTGTAAGTCTGATAAAATCTTCCGTAAAACACGGACCCTTGCTAAGTGGCAATAGCCAATAGGAGCCAAAGTTTTAGTTTCCTCAAAAATAGTAATAGTAACGATAATGATAAAACGTGCTTGATTATTTATAGCAAAACAAAAGGGTCATAATGGCTGGCTTTGCGAAGTGAAGAAGCAAATTAAACGGACAAAAGTGTCCATAATCATCAAGAAAAGAACATCACCGGATCACCCATTTGTGCTTCGTAACGTGTAATGTTGTCGGTTGCATGAAAAATATCTGAATGACTGAATCCGCGCTCCGCAAAGTGTTTGGTATTGGCGTGATCTGGTGGGAATATAAAGGCAGCAGGCTTTTGCCTCTTGGGATACTTGGAGGGATGAAGAATTAATGAAAGCCAACAAAAGGGGAGCCGCCCCTCTCGAAAAGAAAATTAATGGATAAGAATTATATGCAAATTTTGGGTCCCAAAAAATTTTAGTGTAGGAGAATAATTTAGCCAAGGTCCAATTTTACAAGGGAGGCCAAGTGTGAATGATTTAATGCGCAAGATAAGAATTATATGCAATTTGTTTAGAGTTTTTTTCTTTTTCTGGGGTGTACGCAGTCCTAAAGATTCTAGACACGTGTACAATACAACTACTCTTATGTTAATAAATCTCAAAATTCTTCTTATGCCTCTCAATTTTTTCCGTTACCAATCACCTAATTTTCGTTCTCGATTATCCTCAATTTTCATATAATGTATTATTTGTGAAAATTTAGAAATTTTGGCTATCGTCAATGAAAAAGTTTGAAAGATATAATTGAAAATTTGAAGTGGAAAAAGTCATATGCAGTTATTCTCATATGTATTCTCCATGATTCATTTCTCTCCATATTTCTCGAATTCTCTAGCTTAACTATAATCACAAACAAATCGTGAGATCAAAAAATTAGTCTGTAATACCTCGTTTGAAGATTATTTTAACGTGTATCCCAAAACCACAGATTAAAAATGTTTTTGATTGTAGAAGATTGTATAAAAAGAAAATATATCAATGGACTCTTCTTAAAAGATCGCACACTTGGCTTGGCGGGTGTGCATGATTATCCCATTCAGTGTCAAATTGCGGAAAGATTTGTTTGACTTGAGAAGCATAGCGCCTAAGAACTTTCGATACCGACGGCGATGTTGACTGTTGTGCTTTTGTGAATTAGTTGAAGAATCAAACTCACCTTTGTAGTCCCCTATTGCTCATGTGGTAGTGATAGTGGTAGTGGTAGTGGTAGGTGGTAGGCCTTGTGACTTGTTAAGCCCACGTCAAATTAATGGAGCATTCATAGATTCTATTATCCATCGATATTTTTGGTATCGAGGACTTGGGATGAACTCACACGTTTCATATTATGATTGGGACTTCCAAAAGTATTAATTTAATTACTTCTCTTAATGGTAGTTTTATTACCCCACGAAAAGGGCGAGCTAGGGTTTTGATGAAGAAAAGAAAAAGAACGACAAAATAGTGGTTAGGTTAAAATAATCTCATCGATTTCTTCGATCATGGAGACCTCTTATATGCAATCGGCTTAAGGAGTTAAGTAGAATTTAGATACTAAGTTAGGTATAAATTATTATTTTTTAAAAAAAGTGAGAAATATGATTTTGTTAAAAAAAGAAAGAAAAGAAAATCAGTCTCCCAAAATTACCTGATAATTAAAATAAATTTTGATGAATTTCATAATACTATTACGTTATATGTGACATTTTTTATTGTATAATAAAATAAAATAATAAATAATTTTACGTTAAGGATCTAATATATAATCCCGTATTATTAAATTTTTGATGACCAAATCTACGCTCATTATCAAGATTCTTTTAAAATAATGAAGAAGAGAGGGATGATGACGAAATCCTATAATAATATTATATATATATATATCATTACTTCTTTTGAGTTTACGTCGGATAGAAATAGAATCACCCCCCATCAAATCTGGTGGCTGAGACCCTAAAAAATTGAAAACCATATAAAATTGGATTGCGTGACTAAATGGGCATTGACTGAAAAATTCACTAAGTCTACCTTACTAACAATCACTCTTATCATATTTCTTCCCCATAAGCCTATATGCCTATTTAATAGGCCCTATCTATTAGTCATAAATTTCTATTTAATCTCATAAATTTTTTTTCAATTTTTTTTGTTGTTTTTATTTTTAGAGTTTTTGAAGATTAAAAAAGATATATTGTCACTACTAACAAAAATTTAAAATTTAACCTTTCGAGAGTGGAGATTAAAAAACTTTTTTTTTAAATTTAAAATATCTAAAATTTTTTTTATTTATTTAACAATCTTATTTTATTATTTTCATAACAAAACTTTAAAAAACTTACCTATTAAAGTAAGTTTATAATTTTTAATAAATGCTCTTTTTGACAGTCAAACAACTAAAATTTTTTACATAAAAACTCTACTAACAAAAATGTTACTTAAATAAGTTAAACTTGAAAAATTATATCAATTGGAGGCTAAATAGTGAATACTTATAACTTTAAGACATAATTACTTGAGGCTCTCAAAGGGTATTCTAATTTGAAAGAAGGAGATTTTTTGAAAAAAAATTCCTTCTAGAAACTTTTTAAAAAGGATGCATAAGTTTTTTTTAATAATTCTTTTCTAGTGCAGCAATTAACTATTAAATAACATGATTTAATTAAGTATCTGCACAAAAAATATGAGTGCACGGTGCACCTACACCTGAAAATAATTGTACACACACAATTGTTTAATATTTATTTATAGATGTGGGAAAATATCATTTCAATTATTTTTAAATTTTTTGAAATGATTATCACCAATATAGGGAAATCTAACCAATTTTGATTCTTTTTATCTCGATTTTGATTCATTTTCTAAAGACTTGAACAAAAAAATCAATATCAATTAATAAAATATCCTGAATTGATCCTGCACTCATTCTAAAACTGTACCTTCGATTCAGACAAATCAGTTCGAGAATTGTTTTTGGTCATCCTTGTTTATTTTGTTCTCATTCTCTTTGTGTGTAATTTGTATATTGTGTCAATGTATGATTCTATTCTTTTTTGGGGGAAAAGGAAAAATAAAAAAGTCAAAGCAATTTGCACGCGTGGTGCATTTAGGTCGGCATAATTTGATTTTCTTTTCAATAAAACCAATTTGGAAGAATATCAAAGCAATCAAGAATATAAAAGATTCCAATCCGAAACTTCATGAATCAAGTTGATCAGTGTGCTGGCTACCAGCTGTACGTTCAAAAAGTTTGATGAGTGGAAGAGCCAACAGATTAGTGTTGAGATGGTTTTAATCATATATGCGGCCCCTCCAATTCATTTTCTATAACGCTAAACTTTAATCATTTTATTCTCTCATGCAATGATAGTCTTAATTTATTTATTAAAAATATAAAAAAAATTTAATTTATTTTTATTTTTATTTTAAATAATAAGATAAATAGAAGACGTATGATGAATTTTTTAATTTTTTTAACAACAAATAAGAATAAATTAATATTTTGATATTTTTAAAAAATAAATTATAAATTATCATTTTAATAGAGGATAAATTAAAGTTTGCCCTTTTTTAAGTTCCATCAATTGGATGAGCACAAATCCTCGTGGGGAGGAAATAATCCCATTTAATGTTTTGTTAATTAATGCTAACCGACCAAAAGTATTAGTACGACAATCTTTTTTTTTTCTTTTTTAATTTGGATCGCTTTCTTTGTTGTACGTATGATTAAGATAATGTTATTAAAAACAATTTTTAATTTATAGGACCCTTTTAAGATTATTTTTTTAGAGAATTACAAGTAATCTTAAAAAGTTAAAAATTAATTTTAGTATTTAATAATTTTTTTATAAATTATTTTTAATAAAATCATCCATCTTAAGATTTAAAAAAATAGAAGAAATAACTTTTCAAAATTTAATTTTAAGAATAAAGTTTATACTTAATACAATTTTATATATCCTCGTATATATTATAAAAATTTAAAATATCTTTATTAATTAGAAAATAAAAATAATAACTTTAAAGAGATGATATTATTACCAGTTATATTGAGATAGTAAAATAAAAAATAAAATTAATAATAAAATATTTATTTTAATTATCAAAGTATTATATATAAATAATAAAAAATATACATAATAAAAAAATATTTTATATACATTTTTATATATGTATAAATAAATTTTATTTAACATTATATCTAATTTAATTTTTTTATATTCTTGCAGTAATTTAAAAGTAAAATTTATTAAACACATATGAATACTTTTAAAATTAACAGTACTTTTAAAAATAAATTTTACCAAATATTTAACTAATTCAATAATTCTTACCATAGCTAATTATTTTTATAATACAACTGATAATAATTATTTTAAAAATTATAATTATACCAATCTGACCCTTAATCTATTTAGACTACAAATTAAGTTGTTGCCTAATTAAATTTAATGAATTCCAAGCCAAAGTATTAGCAAAAAGAATAACTAAAAAAAAAGGCCAAATAAATAAAAATTTAAAAAGTCAAGACGGCGCAAATGTGCATGGTGTGCCATTAATTGTCTGTCGGCAATTAATTAATTGGATGCTACGTTAAACGACGCCTACCTCATTTTCATTGATTTTTTTAATTCAAATTTTAAATTGAACTGTTGGATTTTGTAGTCTAACGTTTCACACTGGGCTTCATTAATTAATTATATCATCAGATAATTAGTAATAACGTTTCCCTAAATTGAAACATATTTTTGGTGTACAACAAAATGGAAATGTCTCTTAGACTCATGACATTTTTTGACAAAAAAAAAATTTTGGTATATGTATTTAAATGTTTATTTCATAATTTTTTCTATTTAATTTGATAGCAAGTCTAATAAGCAAACAAAAAAAAAGTCTAATAAGCAAACAAGAGTAGCTTTTATAAAATAATCCAATAGGATAATTAATTACGCTAATATTATAAACTGATTTTTATTATTTTTAAAAGATAACTATATCATATTTCTTTCTCAACCAAAAAAACAAAAGGTGTGGATAATTTAATGTTATATCTATTGTTGCCATTATATTATGAGAAAACTTTATTAATAAAATTTAATAAATGCATACACTTTACTTTTGAAAATTGGGAAACGACATAAAATCTTCAAGAAAAATCAATTATATAGTTTACTAAATATGTGGGTGCATCTTTTTATGTGTTTATGTCTACTCTTAATTTTAGAAGAATCCACCACCCACAAAGGGAATCAATTAACTTTTCCTTATATTAAACACAAACATTTTCAAAGAGGTTCGATGGTAATTAATTATGAAAAGAATCAATTAAGTTTTTTTTATAAAATTTAGTTTTAAAAGTATTGAGTTTTAAAAACAATCGTTTGTGTTTGGTATCAACTATTATTTTAAAGTTACAGTATTATCAAACTAGCTCAATAACTAGATTAGTCTAGAAGCTTGGATTTAGGCTTGATAAAAGTATTAAAACCCACTTTATAATGTGTGACATTTAAGTTCAATGATCTTCAAAAATCGTTTTACCCATTAAACCCAATAAACACTTTGAGTAATTTTTATGTTTTCAAAGAAAAGAAATGACTTGAAATTCACTAACAATCTCATATATACAATGATCCAAACAGTTAAAACACAATCCATTGCTAGACCTAATTTAATTATCGAGTGGGAATAGTTCTCCCACAATTTGTGTAATCACTCCTCCCTGGATTGTTAAGTTCAGAGAAAAATTTCAACTCGGCCGGGCTAGTTTTGGGCTTTGTTCTAGTAGTGGCCTATTTGAGCTTTACTAATTTACAATGAAAAGGCCCTTCGGCTAGAATTTATAAACAGAATCTGTTTATACAAATTATAGTTTTGTTCAGTTTTTAACCCGAAACTTGCCAGCCACAAATTTGCTTGTGTAATTAAATACAAGATTTTACAGCTACAAGGGGTTGTGATGGATTTTAGAAATGGTTCCAGAAATACATAAGACATCACTTTAAATAATATTCTTGATGATACTTAATATTTGAAGATGAGTTAGATGTATTTTGTAGTAACTGAAAGCGATTTAGCGAGCAACTTGACACCGTATGATGAGCAGCAAGACACCTGTCATTATTTTTGGACTTATTTGCTCTATTTTTATTAAATGTTTTGAAAATTGATTTCTGAGAGTGGAGACAATCCTAAAACAATTTAAAATTTTTAGGATAGTATCAACATTGTGGACAATTACTAATTTTATAACCTTGTATTAGAAAGGAATTATATATATATATGTGCGTGTATTAAACATTGAATATAATAATAGAAAGCAAACTTTGGCACCACCTCTGTATGTGAAGCTAAAATTTCAAATTTCTTTTACTGTATAAGAGGTTCTACTACAACATATGCACCCACTATTAGGTGGGAGTGGCAAGGTCATTGTCTTGTTATAAACTAATTATATTATTTTTAAAAAGTAGATATTAGAGATGGCAAAAGTATTTAGGTCCGGTTAAGATCCGCAAAGATTCATATTTAGAAAAATTCAGATCCACACATTAAAAAATACAGATTCGAATGTTAAAAGTTAAGATCCATGAATATCTAAATCCGGATGCAAATGCATCCAGAAAACCATATCTAGATTATTTTTTATTAAATAATTTATTAAAAAATTAAAAAATATAAGTTAAATGAAAAATATAATAGGATTAATTAAAAAAATATAAGTTAAATTTAAATTATAAAATATATAAGGATCCACATCATTTTATGTGAATTTGTGGTGTTTTTATAATTTTATTTGTGGATTTTTGGTTGTGCTAGACTTTAATTTATGTTATTTTTTTATGTTTAATTTATGTTATGGGACTTTTATTTGTGAATTTATGGTATTGTATGTTACTCTTGGTATTGAATTGTTAATTGTTGAATTGATTTTATTTAATATTATTTTGTGAGTTATTAAATTTTAAATTGTTACATTTTAATTTATGCAGATTCGGATATCCGGGATATTCGCTGGCAATCCGTGCGAATATTACCCACATCTGGATCAGCATTTTTTTTTTTTGCCGATCGGGATGCATATCCGAATATGAAAATATTAATGCGGCTCTGGATCTGAATACAATTACATCTAGATTCAAATTCGGATTTTGCCATCCCTAATAAATACATTCTTTCCCAATGAAAGAGAAAAAAAGGGCAAATAATTTAATATTATGTCTATTGTTGCCATTACAGTATGAGACAACTTTAATAATCAAATCTAATAAATGTATACACTTTACTTTTGAAAATTTAGAGAATATAAAATCTTCAAGAAAAATCAATAGTATAATTTATCGAACGTATAGCTCTTTTTTGTGCAACTTGTTATGTCTCCTACAAAGTGGAACTAAATTCTTTTATAAGCCATAACAGTCTAGACCAAAATCTTATAAAGATAAAATCTATTACAAACTATTGTATTCATCATTAATGAATCCAGTAACAGAAGTGGATATTCCACTTTGTGAGTGGATTCATTTGTAGAATATTTTAACTCCTCTTGATGCACTTGTTCTTCACTATAATTACAAGAGAAAATAATGCAATTGATAGGGCATTGCATTTTGGCTTTTACTGCATATTCAATTTCATTTTCTCTCTGCCATTCCATTTTACACAAACACAAGCAGAACTCTTGGCTTGGCCATTTTTGTTCTTTTTATATATTCATTTCAATAATTGCTCACATGTTATTCCCTCAAATTTATAACACGTTATTAGCATGGCTTCGCTCTTGTATAGGAACATTTTCATTTTCTACGTATTTATTTAAAGTTACCTTTACAAGTAAGGGTAGTTATTTACATTTTTTTTTGTATTCATTATACTAATCTTTACTTATTTGTTTATGATAATGTCTCACTTGACAAAACGGGATTTTAATGCCTTGAATATATTTGGCCAAAATTATTTATCCTAAATCATAGATGCTAAAATTCATCTTAATGTTGGGCCTTAGTGACACAATTGAAAAAAATAATGACCCATCCTTTTAGGATTGAACCAGGGCCATGATTTTTCTACATCATCATCTTCATCAAGCACTTAAAATAGAATATCTTACTATAAAGGATCCATATGTCATTTGAAGTAATTTTTACAAAAGATATGGTCATTTAAAGGTTTTTAATTCTTCTAAATGCTTGTAGTGAATGGAATGCCCTCAGACTACAAGATTTAAAGTCAATATATGAATATAATTCTGCACTATATCGAATTACTTTATAGTGAAAACTGTATGGAGAAAATATTAATGATAGGGATCTGTTGTAAAAAAATTACAACGTTTCATGCTTTTAACATGGTTCTACAACAACAATATAGGGCCTATCAGTATACAAAATATTCTCACTTGAGTGCATGCCTTATTGTGGAAGAAAAGAATAATGAATTATTAGCAAAAAAATCATCATGCTCATCTTACTAGTACAAAATTAGTATTTAAAGTCAATGATATCTCACATAATTGTGATGACAATTACAAAAATGAGCGGGAGCGTGGTTGTGGGCATAACCGTGGTCGTACACATAGTTGTGGCCGTGGTCATGACTATTATCGAGGACGAGGTCATAACAAAAATTATTAACCTTATAGTGGTTACAAGAACCATAGAAAAAGGAAAAATGAGGAGGGGAACTTTGCCCAACAAAATATTCAAGAAAACACTTGTGATAGATGTGGAACGTTTGGTCTTTTTGGAGACAATTTCGTACTTTCAGACATCGTGTGGATATGTTTTAGGCATCCCTAAACCAAAAGGAAAGAATGTTAAAATAATCTATGTTGATGACTTGGATTCAATGAATGTTATATATTTTGATGTTTTAGATTTCTTTGAAGATACAGAGGGACAAATTGATTACTTTATTGGTGATGAAAATGTTCATCATATTTAAAATTCAACTTATGTTTTATGTTTGTTCATGTAATTTTTGTTTTTCATGTTATCTAATATGGATTTCCTTTTTACTTTTGTTTAAGGATATGGATTTCAATAAAATATTTGATGGAGAAATAAGCTTGCCTGATAGTGCAACTGCAAATACGATTCTTCAAAATAAGAGGTATTTTTCAAATTTAAATTTAATTAAAGCAAATGTGATACCAATGTTAGGTCCAGTAAATCTAATTGAAGATACTAGAAAAGCAATAATCGTATCAATAAAAAGAATTCACTTAATCAAAAAGAAATTTACTTGGTTTTAAAGACATTCGTTGTAATAATTTTCATATAGAGGCAATGAATGAGAATAATGTAGAATATCTACAGATTACTTCTAGCATGTGTGGAAAGATACAAATATTAGAAAAACTTACAGCTTTCTTATCTGACTTATATTATACAATGATAAAAGTAATGAAGAGTTACGTAATCATAAAAAGATAAGTTATATAATGTAAAATCTTTTATACTTTAGCATGACCGCCTTGGTCACCCTGGATTAATAATGATGCGTAAAATTACTGAGAGCTCTCATGGACACTCATTAAAAAATTTGAAAATTTTATTGTCAAATGAAAATAGTTACATTGCATGTTCACATCGAGAATTGGTAATTAGACCATCACCTAATAAAATTAGTTCTGCATCTCTAGCATTTTTATAAAGGATTTAAAGAGACATATGTAGAGCTATTCACCCACCAAGTGGTCCATTGTTTTTATTTTATGGTTTGATTGATGCATTTACATGATGGTTTGTTTATTGTCTATATGTAATATTGCATTTGCAAGATTGCTTGTGCAGATAATCAGCTTAAGTGCATAATTTTCGTATTATTCAATCAAGAGCATACGCCTAGATAATGCTAGTAAATTTACTTCTAAAACATTTGATGATTATTGCATGACAGTTGGGATTGAAGTAGAACACTCAATAATACTCAGAATGGATTAACAAAATCTCTTATAAAACGTTTCTAGGTAATTGCCAAAATTTTATTATTACAAAGTCAATTACCTATTTTGATAAATGGACATATTATTTTACATGCTACAACATTAATCCACTTTGAGGCCTATTGCCTATCATAAAATATTCACCTTTGCAAATGATATTAGGATATTAATTAGATATATCTCATTTATGCATTTTTGGTTGCATAGTACAAGTGTTAATTGGGCCCTGCAACCCACTAAAATGAGACCCCAACGTTGATTGAGAATTTATGTGGGATTTGATTTACCATCTATTATCATATATCTCAAACCATTGACAGGTGATATAATTACCACATAATTTACAGATTGTCATTTTGATAAGACAAATTTTCTCCCATTGGGAAAAAGAAAAAAAGGTCTATGGGGTTAGATGTTGTGCAAATTTTATTGAACTCGCAAGCGCACGAATCTATTGTAGTATAGATTTAATGGTGCGAGTGTCGATCCCACGAGGAGGTTGATTTTAATTGTATATAGAATTAATTTAGTGAATGGGTGATTGGATTTAAGTTGGAAAATGATTTAGACTATGCTAAAACTTAAATTAAAATGGCAAGATTAAATTCTGAAATTGGAAATAAAATGGCAATAATAAGTTGAAGATAAATCTATTGAGATGACGTACTTGGGTATCTGGATCCGTATCAACATGCATCATGGGCTAAATATTCCATATTAATACCAATTAAATCATGAGAGGGAAATCCACACCTCATGAACCACACTCTAATAAATATGGTGCTAAGGGCTTATCGTGCCAAATAATAATAACCTTATACTAGGGAGCCGGTGAAACCAGGGCAGTACTAGACAAGATTAGTATTATTTGTCGACGAGAAGTCAAAACATCCACAAAAACTAGAGGGGAAGAGAAAATAAATTTACCAAATCAAGCCCATGACACATGTTGAGACTTCACCTTCAACCCAAGCTTGAAAGAAAATTAGCCACTCATAGTTGAACTAGGGGCAAAATAGGAATTTATTAAAATACGTAGAAAGTACAAGATAGAGAGAGAATTACAGAAAATGAATCCCAAAAATGGATTCAGAGGTCTCAAATTAGGGGGGGGAGGCCCCCTTTTTATAGTTACATCGAGTAAATCATGGCCATCGGATTAAAAACAGTTTGGACGCTCAGGATTTCGCCACGTCATCAGCCACTATTTGCACAGTATAGTCAACCGCCACTATTTGCACAGTAACGTCAACCGCCACTATTTGCACAGTACAGTCAACCGCCACTATTTGTACAGTAACGCCAACAGTACCCGTATATGTGAATAGTACCATACGTGTGAACAGTACCGTACGTGTGAACAGTATCATTTTTCCTTTTATACTCCTCCTAAGGTTTTCGACCGTCCTGAGTTCAAAAATGATGTCCGTTTTGCCATTTGATCTCTCGTTTATTATGAAATGACTATGATGCCCCTAAAATACATCAAATATTTAATTAAAATAAAACACACATAATTAAAGTACAAGAAATTTAAACACATAAAAGTAACGGTTGTTAGCAATACTTGATATATAAAATAACGATTTCTCCTTTATAAATATGCACTTTCTAACACTCAACACACCCCCCAACCAGCTTATTGCTAGTCCCTAGCAAATAAAGCGAAAACAAAAATTCAAAAAATGATTTTTTTTTTAAACCTCTTTTTATTCAATCAGATTAATGATAACAATCAAATAAAAGTATAAGCATTATCTCAAGTTTAAAGAAACATCACATCCACATCAACCATCCACATGAATCAGCCCAGTAGACTTTGTTGTAGCTACCTTTAAGAATGACATGTTAAACCCCAAAATCTCACTGGAAGTAGTGACACTCTCACAAAGAAATTAAACCCAAATAAAAATAGTCACTCCAATGAATGGTAATTGAGAGAAAATAATAAGAAGTGGTCTCACATGCTCTCACCAAAAAGAAATATGCCCTTAACTTAGAAATAATACGATCTCCAGTCAAATAAAAATGCTAGTCAACCCATTTTATTTATTATTTTTTTTTTATGCATCACTACATTTTTTTAGCCCATATAACTAGCTTCTACTTCAGATTATAGTTCCCTAAAATCAAGAAGGACTTTTATTAGGACGTAACGTAGGCTAGGGACATAGCTAACAAAGAAGGGAAATAAGGAAGACAAAATGTATGTTTGAGAAAAATGCATAGAATTTTTTTTTTTTTTTGAAAGTTGCAAGGTGGATTTCACCTATTATTGTTTTTTTTTTTGAAGCAACAATTTTTGTTTCTTTCTTTCTTTGTTTTTTTTTGTTTTTTTTTTGTTTTTTTTTTTGAACTAGGCATAACTTTAATATACAAAATATTTATTTACAGTTTTCTCAAACATAAAAAGGTGATGGATCTTGTAAGATGTTGGGTAATACTCCAAATCGGAGTGGGTCAAGATAATAAATTGAGAAAGAAAAGTTTTTTTTTTTTTTTTTTTTTTTTTTTTTTTTAAGGCTCAAAAGGGCTAACTATGGATATTCATAAAAGGGATGGCTAGAAAGGCTCAAACGGATCAAAGAGGGCCTTTCCATCATCTTTTAGGACTCTAAATAATCTTCCATATCTACTAATTAAATGGGCTTCCAAATGTAACAACACACTCTTTTTTTTTTTTTTTATTTTTATTTTTATTTTTATTTTTTTTTAGGGTTAACTCAAAAGAAATCTAGAGATCGTGTATACAATAATAAACTGCTAAGCTGTATAAAGAATGGGCAAAAGGGTTACTCTCCAAGAAAAATGATAGGCTCAAAAACTCACTTGGTATTTATTATGACATGTTCATTCCTTCAAGCAACTCATTTTTGTCTCCGACATCAACATGTAGAGTAGCAAACATAGTGTAACATCACTTCAGACTAAAGATAATACAAATACTAAAATTTGAAATCATCATGTTATCCAATGTTAAAACAAATCAAAAAAAAAAAAAAAATTTTTTTTTTTTTTTAAACAACACCCTACCCCCCAACCTATTCTAAACGTAAAAAGAAAATATGCATGCAGAAATGTGAAAATGATGCAGAAAAATTAATTAGAAAATGATAGAAAATGAAATTTTTTTTTTTTAAGAAGATGCGTTTCTAGAGGCACTACACTCTATATTCAGCCATCTTTGACTCAAAAAATTTTTGTTGGAAAATGTATATTTATAAAGGAGAAATTAAAAAGAAAAAGAAAAATGAACATTAAAACATAACAAAGAAAAAGAAAATACATGAAATTTTTTTTTTTTAATTTTTTTTTTCAAACAATGAAGATGCGTTTCTAGAGTCACTACACTCTATATTCAGCCATCTTCAACACAAAAAGTTAGCAACAGTTAGTTTCTACAACAAAAAATTAGTAAAAACTTAACCAAGATTCCACAATTGTCCATTATTCCCTCCCCCCAACCAGAACGAAACATTGTCCTCAATGTTTTAAAGAAAAGAAGTAGAGTTCAGAAGACATCACCTGGTTGGTGCAACACAGAAGAAAATATTTACAGGCGAAGAGTTAAATCTAATTTGTACTTCTTACTGCGGCTATTGTTACCATCATCATTTGAACGCTCCAACACAAAGCTCCAGGGGTCTGGCTCTGGTTTATAAGCTTGTAACATGTCAACTAGCTCATTAGCAGTGTGAGCACAAATAAAAAGTTTTTTCGCACTGGAAGGAATAAAGTAGTTTTTTATTGCATGGTTAAGAAATGCGATAAAGCCATCATAAAAATTATTGACATTTAACAAACCGATGGGTTTCTGGTGAATGTGCAGTTGGGCCCAAGATGCTAGTGTGATAAGTACTTCTAGTGTTGCAAGATCTCCTGGCAGGAAAATAAAAGCATCAGCATGATCAAGCATTTCAGTTATCCGTTCTTGCATACCTGAGACGACTAATTCTTCTCCAGTCGTGGAGTCAGACACACTGCCCAAAGGTTTTAGGACTCTAGGGATGATGCCTAACACTTGGCTTCCTCTGACAAGAGCAGCTTCTGAGACCAATTTTGATAACCCTCGGTTACCTCCTCCATACACTAAGTGTAATTTTCTCTCTGCTATGTTTCGACCAAGATCTATGGCTACATCAACGAACTCTTTATGTTTGCCATAGGTAAATCCAGAAAGCACACAAATGTTCTTGAATTGTCTAGTGGGAGTAGCTGCCATTGGGATAATTCTCAAAAACAATTTGTGAGTGCTTAACAAAAAGTCATATTTAAGATTCTTGGTGACAATAGATCACAACTGTGTATGAGGTGGCGGGTCAATGTCAAAAACGCGTAAAGCACATGGCTCGATAGTCAAAAAGCAAACAGTAAAAACAAACAGTAAGAAAATTATTAAAGACAATAATGCACTGATAAAGCAACAATGAAATAAAATAAAATAACAGTAAAGTAAAAGGATATTTACAGGTAGTTGCGACTGTGGCTCACATCTTCCTCTGGTTTTACGTCCAGAAACGGCTTGAACGCCCTCTATGGGTCGAGGATAGGCTTCCCATCCAATTTTCTTATAAACTGGCAAACAGGGTCTTTTATAGTCAGATTCCCGAGACTATATCGTGCATGTTCTTTCTGGAATAATGGCCATAACTGGAGAATCGCTCCTTGCACATATCCACTGGGATGCGTTTCAAGAGACAAAAGGATATCATCCAATGACTCCTTATTCAAGCCATCCCTAATGAATTGAATTTTATCTTCCCTGTTATCAGATACCATTCCTAAAGAACATCGGTTTTTATTGCAATTCATTCTGGCACACTTATGACAAGCAACAGAAATTCTTCGAGCTCGTCGTTTTCTTGCATAGTTTCCTTTCCCACAACCAGGCATGTATGCAATAAATTTTAGAGGTAACTCACCTGCCAATCGTACTTTTGTTTCAATTAACCAACGGATGTCAGCAGGTATGTTATTCCTCATGAGCAGTCGCATGCGTTCGGACCGAGTTTTGTAGATCGTAAGGAGGGCATTCTGAGGGAGTGAAGGGAATCGCTTGTGGAGCTTCGCTAGAATCTCGGTTCTGTCCATTCTTTCACCTCAGAATATCAGTTATTATGGGAAACTGAAGTAACCGACTTGATTGTCACGGAGTACCGTTATCCGCCACTTCACCGGGGTAACAAACTAAAGCACACAAACAGAAAAACAAATTAAAACACACAAAGAAAATTAAAATCGTCCTCTTATTGAATTTACCTCAAGCTCCAACTGGATGTCAAAAACACTTTTCTCAATATCTCTGAGTTGGCGTTCTAAACCCTCAACATAGGCTACCAACTCTGGTGGTTGTAGAGCCCAAATGTGATGTGTTTTACAAGAGTGAATCTGTCTTTTGAGATGAATTTTGACACGTTGAAGTGGTTTAAGAATGTTCAGGAGGAATGGTCTAAGTAAGAGACTCATGATTAACAATGATAAGAGAAAAGTTAATGACAAAAGAAACACACTTATGCAAAAATAAATTCAATTAGCAAAAGAATAAAAATAAATAAAGAAAGAAAAATCAAACCACCGAAAAGAAAAAATCAATTCAAATCTGGTGGGTCACCCAAATTTATTTCGGTGTCTTCTCCATGTGGTTGGTATTCTAGATATGGCTTTAATCTTTGACCATTAACTTTAAACGTGACACCGTTCTTTGGGTCCTTAATTTCAATTGCCCTATGTGGAAAAACAGTATGAACGATAAATGGACCAGACCAACGAGAGCGTAACTTACCTGGGAATAGGTGCAAGCGAGAGTTGAATAAAAGCACTTTCTGACCTGGAGTGAAAGATTTTCTCATAATATGCTTGTCATGGAAGACTTTCATTCGTTGCTTGTAAATTTTGGCATTTTCGTACGCGTCATTGCGAATTTCTTCAAGTTCTGCCAATTGTAATCTTCTTTCTGAGCTGGCTTGATGCATGTCAAAATTGAATTTCTTGATAGCCCAATATGCACGATGCTCGAGTTCCACAGGTAGGTGGCAAGCTTTTCCATACACTAGCCTATAGGGTGACATCCCAATCGGGGTCTTGAAAGCCGTTCTATATGCCCATAATGCGTCATCAATTCTTAATGACCAATCTTTTCTGTCCGGCCTCACCGTCTTTTCTAATATGTGCTTTAGTTCTCGATTGGAGATCTCCACTTGGCCACTGGTTTGCGGATGATACGGGGTCGCCACTTTATGAGTGATTGAATACTTTGTTAAAAGAGCTTTGAATGCTTTATTGCAAAAGTGGGCACCACCATCACTGATTATCGCTCGAGGGAATCCAAAGCGTGAAACAATGTTACTTTTCAAAAACCCTATCACCACTTTGTGATCATTAGTTCTGCATGGAATCGCTTCTACCCATTTCGATACGTAATCAACAGCTACCAAGATGTATTGATGGCCAAAAGAAGGGGGAAAGGGTCCCATGAAGTCGATACCCCATACGTCAAAAATCTCAACCACTAAAATTGGATTTAGTGGCATCATGTTCCTTCGTGTAATGCTCCCCATTCGTTGACACCTATCACATGAAGAACAAAAAGTATAAGCGTCTCGAAATATAGTTGGCCAATAGAAACCACATTGTAAAACTTTAGTCGCTATTTTCTTAGCACTGAAATGGCCTCCACAAGCTTGTTCATGGCAGAATGAAAGGATATTCTGAATTTCATTTTCTGGGACACATCGTCTGACAATTTGGTCTGCACAATATTTGAACAAATATGGGTCATCCCAAAAGAAATTCTTTATTTCTGCAAAGAATTTGGCCTTGTCTTGCTTAGTCCAATGCTCTGGAAGTTTGCCTGTAACAAGATAATTAACTATATCAGCATACCAAGGTAAAACTTCCACACTCATTAATTGTTCATCTGGAAAGGACTCATTCAATGTTAGTGGCTCTGTAATTGTGTCAAAATAAAGACGAGAGAGATGGTCCGCTACAACATTTTCTGTGCCTTTCTTATCTTTGAATTCCAAGTCAAATTCCTGCAAAAGTAAGACCCAACGAATTAGTCTAGCTTTTGCATCTTTCTTCGTGAGAAGATATTTCAGAGCAGCATGATCTGTGAACACAATTATTTTACAACCAATGAGATAAGATCGAAATTTTTCCAATGCAAACACTACTGCTAGCATTTCTTTTTCAGTAGTTGAATAGTTCAACTGTGCATCATTCAATGTCATACTAGCATAATAAATAACATGGGGAATTCGATCAACTCTTTGTCCTAACACTGCTCCTACTGCATAATCAGATGCATCACACATGAGTTCAAATGGTAAGCTCCAGTTTGGGGGCTGAATGATGGGTGATGTTGTCAACAATTGCTTTAATTTTTCAAAAGCCACAAGACATGAATCATTAAAGATAAAAGGTGCATCCTTAGCAAGTAAATTGCATAAGGGTCTAGAAACTTTGCTAAAATCTTTAATGAAACGTCTATAAAAACCAGCATGCCCAAGGAAAGATCTTACTTCTCTGACTGTTTTGGGTGGAGGAAGATTGGAAATGAGATCCACCTTGGCTTTGTCAACCTCAATACCTTTGCTCGAAATGATGTGACCGAGAACAATACCTTGTGTTACCATAAAATGGCACTTCTCCCAATTTAAGACCAAGTTCTTTTCGATACATCTCTGCAGAACTAGTGTTAGATGACGTAAACATTGATCAAATGAATCACCAAAGACAGAAAAGTCATCCATAAAGACCTCAAGGAATCGTTCAACCATATCAGAAAAAATGCTTAACATGCATCGTTGAAATGTAGCAGGTGCATTACATAATCCAAATGGCATTCTCCTATATGCAAAAGTGCCAAAAGGGCAAGTGAAAGTGGTCTTCTCTTGATCTTTTGGTGCTATGGGAATCTGATTATATCCTGAGTAGCCATCTAGAAAGCAATAAAATTCGTGACCTGCTAACCTATCAAGCATTTGATCGATGAATGGTAAAGGAAAATGGTCTTTACGTGTGACAGAATTCAACTTCCTATAATCAATGCATACACGCCATCCTGTAGTTACTCTAGTTGGTATTAATTCATTATCGGCATTCGTAACTACAGTGACTCCTGACTTTTTGGGGACAACTTGAACAGGACTGACCCATGAACTATCAGAAATTGGGTAAATGATACCTGCGTCTAATAGCTTAAGGACTTCTGTTCTAACAACTTCTTTCATATTAGGATTCAACCGACGTTGCATTTCCCTAGTAGATTTAGCATTTTCATCAAGGTGAATGTAATGCATGCAGTCTACTGGATTTATACCTTTTATATCCGCTATGGTCCATCCTAATGCTCCTTTGTGTTCTTTTAAAACATCCAACAACTTACCTTTTTGTTCATCATTGAGGGATGATGAGATGATTACCGGTAAAGTACTTTCGTCCCCCAAAAATGCATATTCCAAAGTGTTGGGCAATGGTTTGAGCTCGAGTTTCGTGGTGATTCTGATGATGGAATGAGTTTCTTCTCTGATGGCGCTAGTTGTTCAACTCGTGGCTTCCATTTATTAGTGTCCATAGATGGTGCTGAGTCAAGTAGGGCGTTGACCTCATCGACCGATCTGTCAATATCAAAATCCAAACCAAAGTGTGTTAAACATGTTTGTAAAGGATCATCACTAAGGTTTGAAACAAAAGAGTTATCAACTAATGCTTCAATTAAGTCCACATCAACAATTCCATCATCTGTGTTGTGAGGTTGTTTGGCAATATTGAAGATGTTCAGCTCCATAGTCATGTTGCCGAAGGACAACTGCATATTTCCAGTTCTGCATTGAATATGAGCATCCGCAGTTGCCAAGAAAGGTCGGCCTAGAATAATGGGGATGTGCTTCCGTGAATCCTGTATTGGTTGAGTGTCAATTACAATGAAATCAACAGGAAAATAAAACTTGTCTACCTGGATAAGCACGTCCTCCACAATACCACGAGGTATTTTCGTGGACCGATCTGCAAGTTGTAACACCACTGGAGTTGGGTGTAATTCTGATTCTGATTAAATGGTCTGAATGGTGGCTGAGAGACTTGAGGATTTTGAGGAATTTGTTGCATTGGCGGAGCTGGAGCTGCTGGTCCATTTTGTTGGAATCCTTGAGACCATGAAAAATTGGGGTGGTCTCTCCATCCAGGGTTATAAGTGTTGGAGTATGGGTTGTAATTTGATGGTTTTCTCATTACTCCTATGGCATTGGCTTGATCTGGATATGAGTCAAGGTCATGTGGCTCTGTTGATTTAGCAGTCGATAACGATGCTATTTGTCGAGAGAGACCTTCAATTATTGCTTTGACTTCTTTGATTTCCGAATTGGATTCGCCAATGTGAACCTCATTCACTCCCTTAACCCTTCTGGTATTCCTGAGTGATCGACTCCGTTGTTGGGAATTATCTGCTTGTCGCTGGAAGAATTCCCAAATCTCTGATGCACTTTTTGACATTAGCTCTCCTCCACTTGTTGCCATTAGCCATTCTTGCACATTCGGTAATAAGCCCTCCAAAAAATATTGACATTGGTGCCATTTCTCGTACCCATGATGTGGACACTTCAAGAGTAACCCATTGAATCGCTCCCATGTTTCGAAAAATTGCTCGTCATCTCTCTGGGTAAACTCCGAGATCTCCCTGCGAATAGCATTTGTTTTATGAACTGGGAAATATTTATTTAAAAATTTTGTAACCATTTGTTCCCATGATGCAATACTATTAGCAGGTAATGTATTAAGCCATGAACGAGCTCTATCCTTTAAAGAAAATGGGAATAATCTAAGTTTTACATCATCATCTGAAAAATTCTCATATTTAAATGTTTGACAAATTGCATGAAAATCATTCAAATGATTGTATGGGTCCTCATTTTCTAGGCCATAGAACGTGGGGAGACAATTTAGCACACTAGGTTTTAATTCAAAACTCCTAGCAGCTACATTTGGGTACCGTATGCATGATGTGCTCAAATTAGCTAAGGGACTAAAGTAGTCCTTAAATGGCCTCTTCTGTGGTGCTTGTAAATCCATTTTGTTAATGTTTTTGTGTGTGCGAAGTGTTTTTTCTAATTCAAGGTCTATAGGTTCAAGATTGGGTAATAATGACCTACGACCATGCATACAAGAAATACAAGAATAAATGGAAAACAAAACAAATAAAATAAAAATAAAAATAAGAGCAAAACAAATAAAGAAGAAGGAGAAATTACGATACTAACCTTGTTGCGCTATTACAAACTTACTATAAAAAAAACACGAGAACAAATACGTGAAATAAACTAACTAAAAATAAATTAATAAGATAAATAAAAATGACAAAGAAGAAATAAAAATTAACTTGAAAATTAAATTACATAATTTAAAGTAGAGAAAAAGAAAAGAAATACTAACCTCTAAGTGTAGATTCAAAAAAATACAAAAGAAAATTAAATGGAAATATTCACAAAAATTAATTCTAAGAATTAAAATTACTTACCTCCCCGGCAACGGCGCCAAAAACTTGTTGTGCAAATTTTATTGAACTCGCAAGCGCACGAATCTATTGTAGTATAGATTTAATGGTGCGAGTGTCGATCCCACGAGGAGGTTGATTTTAATTGTATATAGAATTAATTTAGTGAATGGGTGATTGGATTTAAGTTGGAAAATGATTTAGACTATGCTAAAACTTAAATTAAAATGGCAAGATTAAATTCTGAAATTGGAAATAAAATGGCAATAATAAGTTGAAGATAAATCTATTGAGATGACGTACTTGGGTATCTGGATCCGTATCAACATGCATCATGGGCTAAATATTCCATATTAATACCAATTAAATCATGAGAGGGAAATCCACACCTCATGAACCACACTCTAATAAATATGGTGCTAAGGGCTTATCGTGCCAAATAATAATAACCTTATACTAGGGAGCCGGTGAAACCAGGGCAGTACTAGACAAGATTAGTATTATTTGTCGACGAGAAGTCAAAACATCCACAAAAACTAGAGGGGAAGAGAAAATAAATTTACCAAATCAAGCCCATGACACATGTTGAGACTTCACCTTCAACCCAAGCTTGAAAGAAAATTAGCCACTCATAGTTGAACTAGGGGCAAAATAGGAATTTATTAAAATACGTAGAAAGTACAAGATAGAGAGAGAATTACAGAAAATGAATCCCAAAAATGGATTCAGAGGTCTCAAATTAGGGGGGGGAGGCCCCCTTTTTATAGTTACATCGAGTAAATCATGGCCATCGGATTAAAAACAGTTTGGACGCTCAGGATTTCGCCACGTCATCAGCCACTATTTGCACAGTATAGTCAACCGCCACTATTTGCACAGTAACGTCAACCGCCACTATTTGCACAGTACAGTCAACCGCCACTATTTGCACAGTAACGCCAACAGTACCCGTATATGTGAATAATACCATACGTGTGAACAGTACCGTACGTGTGAACAGTATCATTTTTCCTTTTATACTCCTCCTAAGGTTTTCGACCGTCCTGAGTTCAAAAATGATGTCCGTTTTGCCATTTGATCTCTCGTTTATTGTGAAATGACTATGATGCCCCTAAAATACATCAAATACTTAATTAAAATAAAACACACATAATTAAAGTACAAGAAATTTAAACACATAAAAGTAACGGTTGTTAGCAATACTTGATATATAAAATAACGATTTCTCCTTTATAAATATGCACTTTCTAACACTCAACACAAAGTGAAAAATGACTCAGAAACAAGAGGAAGCTAACATACCTACTATATACGTGTCCTCTTCTAAAAGATTTGATCTTTATATACGACAGCGGACTGGATAGATTTCTCTACTCTATCCAATAAAACCTGAAATTATAATTTGAGCTTGTTCAGTATTTGTTACACCGGCATCTGTGATCGCCAAACAAAAAGGAGGATTCATGACATGAATTAAAGACTGGGAGCAAGCCTTTTTCAAACAGTACATAAGAATAAACAAACAGAGAGAATGATGCATAGATTTGATGTGTCGAGTAAAAGAGAGTTGTTGTGTTTATTTTTAATAATTGTAAAGGCATATCATTTAAACAAACAGGAAAATTGCATACCATAATGAACCCCTTTCAAAGTGTAAGTTGGTAAGCACAAACCAGTTGCAAAGTGTAAGATAGTCAGCACAAACCACTGAGTGCCCAAATTGGCAGAAGAAGCGGCTCTACAAGTTGACAAAACTAGCAACCTCAGTCAAAATTATGATACCAATGCAAGCAGTTAGAGGTATGATCATAGCTATCAAAAATAGAGATATGCTCTTCCAGCCACTTAAACATGAGGTTTGATTTCTGAAGGTAATCAATGATTACTATTAAACTAATCGAATAGTTAATTATTTCTTTACTGCCCAAAAGGCTGTTTCCTTAATACTCCTAGCAGTATCTTGGCTGAAGATTTCATTTCTTCACAAATAATTTTATATGCAATAAAGTTGGCTTATCCAACTTGTCATCTAGTGAGGAGAAAAAAAGAAGAAAAAAGCAGTTTTACTGCTATCCATAGCACTCCACTTAACTTTATGAGAATCTCATTCTAGTTAATTAAATTATGAAGAAGAGTAATTATATTACAATGAATGGTAAAGGCATTGCCCTGCTTAGTTTCTAGTGTAATGCACGGATTCCAGAAACATCTCTTTCTCTATGCTATTTTCTCAACAACCAAACAACATCTCTGTTTTCTTTCATATGCAAAGAGATAAAATGGATCAATTTAAATGAAGAAAGAACAAAAAGTCTTAACATATCACCTAGATAAGCAATTTATTCAGGGCCAAAGGATTTGATGTATGGTATCTGATAATGGTTGTTTGCCCTGTATTGTCGACTCTCTTGCAATTTCTATTCCAGAAAAAAAAAATCAACTGCTCATTTGTGATAAAAACAAAATTTAAAATAAATTCAATAGATCTAAAATCAACTGTGGCTTCAAGGAACCTAAAGCCACAACGTTAATTGCTCTTAAAAGTTTATTATAAAATCATATGTAGAAACAGTAACATGACATTTAGTAGAGCAATTTTAAAGAATTCTCTATACAAAAAAAAGGCATGGACACCCGTTGAATTCTCTTACTGGTCACATGACACTTAGGTCCATTATCTCTTTTCTTAATGCTCTATTTATCCATTTAAGCTTACCTTGAACAGAGATTGTGGCGGTATAGCAGCAACGACAGAGATTGAGGCAGTGCGACATTGACGGCAGCAGCTGACAGAGGCTGAAAAGTTATCATTGGTGATGAATGGCTGAGTATTGATGATAACCGGAAGTAGTTACGGCCTATTAGTGATGACCGTAGTGGATTAATTACCGGTGATGGTAAAAAATCATAAGTCACGACAGTGGGTTTCCAACTTTGGTGCACGAGATATGACAGGAGATGACGACAGCAAAAGAGACAAAAATATAGAGAACAGACTTTGGTGCATCTGAGAAGACGGCAGTGGCTAGTCGAAAGTAATGATGGTAGTGGCTAGTCAAGAGTAGTGACGACAGTGGCGGAAGAGATTTTGGTATGTCGGCAGCGTGGTGGTGATTTGTTTTATTTTCGATTGACAGGATGATGAAATGGGGGAAAGAGATTAGGCATTTTGCTTTTGCTATTATATTTTTGTTTTAAATTCTTTTAAAAAATACTTGTACCTTGAATATGTAGTGTTGAATATTAAAAAATATATATTTATAAAAAAAATCGTTATTTTATATTTCACGCCTTACTAACAATTCTTATTTTTATGTATTTAAGTATTTTATAATTTAATTATGTGTGTTTTATTTTAATTAAATATTTTATGTATTTTAGGACATCATGATCATTTCATAATAAACAAGATTAGACGGTATAACAGACATCACTTTTGAACTTAGGATGGTAAAAAACCTTAGGAATAGCATAAAAGGAAAAATGGCACTGTTTACATGTACGGTACTATCTACGTTACTGTTCACGACACTGTTCACATAGACGGATCGATGACGTGGCATTGACCGATGAGGTGCCACGATCCTGTTTGACTAAAATTTTTATGTACTGTTGATGGTGACGTGGCAGCATATCAGTAGACTAAAAATCTTGTGTACGGTACATGCATCACATAAGATTATTTTCAACCAAACCGCATCACTGTTCAACCTAGGTCAAACTGTGTTACTGTTCATCTGCATAGTCTGCCAGCGTACTGTTGACTAATGAGTGGTGCAATCCTAAGTGTTTAAACTGTTTTAATCTGATAACCATGATTTATTTCATGTATATGTAAAAAGGGGGCCTCTTTCCCTAATTTGATATCTTTGAATCCATTTTTGGAATCCATTTTCTGTAATTCCTTCTTCATCTTGTATTTTCTACGTATTTTTATAAATTTCCATTTTGCCCCTAGTTCAATTATGAGTGACTAGTTTTCTTTCAAGTTTGGGTTGAAGGTGAAGCCTCAACATTTGTCATGAGCTTAATTTGGTAAATTTATTTTCTCTTCCCCTCTTATTCTTGTCATTTTAATTCCAATTTTAAAATTTATTCTCGCCATTTCAATTTCAATTTTTGGATAATCTAAATCATTTTCACCACAAATTTAATTCTACACACAATTAAAATCTACCTTCTCGTGGGATCGACACTCGTTACCCTTAGTCTATTCTATAATAGATTTGTGTGCTTGCGAGTTCGATAAAATTTGCATAACAAATTTTTGGCGCTGTTGCCGGGGAGGTAAGTTATTTTAATTTTTAAAATTAATTTTTGTCAATAATTTCTTTTATTTGTTTTCTTGTATTTTTTGTTAAAAAAAAGGTGAATGTACATTTAAAGGTTAGTATTTCTTTTCTTTTTCTCTTCTTTCAAATTCTATAATTTAATTTTTAATTAATTTTTCTTTTTAAATTTTTTTATTTATCTTATTAATTTATTTTTAGTTAATTTATTTCACGTATTTATTTTTGTGTATTTTTTTAGTAAGGTTATAATAACGCAATAAGGTTAGTATCGTAATTTTTTCATCTTCTTTATTTTTATTTGTTTTGTTCCCATATTTATTTTTATTTTATTTGTTTTGCATGCATGGTCGGAGATCATTATTACATAATCTTGAACCTATAGACCTTGAACTTGAAAAAAATACTTCGCACACACAAACACGTTAAAAATAAATTTGGAATGGATTTACAAGCACCATAGGAGAGGCCATTTAAGAACTATTTTAGTCCCTTAACTAATTTGAACACATCATGTATAAGATATCCAAATGTAACTACTAGGAACTTTGAACTAAAACTTAGTGTACTAAATTGTCTCCCCACATTCTATGGCTTAGAAAATGAGGACCCATATAATCATTTGAATGATTTTCATGCTATTTGTCAAACATGTAAATATGAGAATTTTTTAGATAATGATGTAAAACTCAGACTATTCCCATTTTCTTTAAAGGATAGAGCTCGTTCATGGTTTAATACATTACATGTTAATAGTATTGCATTATGGGAACAAATGGTTACAAAATTTTTGAATAAATATTTTTCAATGCATAAAACCAATGTTATTCACAGGAAAATTTCAGAGTTTACCCAGAGAGAAGGCGAATAGTTTTTCGAAACATGAGAGCGATTCAATGGACTGCTCTTGAAATGTCCACATCATGAGTATGAGAAATGACACCAATGCCAATACTTTTTGAAGGGATTATTGTCGAATGTGCAAGAATGGCTGATGGCAACAAGTGAAGGAAAGTTAATGTCAAAAAGTGCAACAGAGATTTGAGAATTCTTCGACCGATAAGCGGATAATTCCCAACAACGGAGTCTATCATTAGGAATACTAGAAGAATTAAGGGAGTGAACGATGTTCACATTGGTGAGTCAAGTTCAGAAATCAAAGAAGTCAAGGAGATGGTTGAAGGTCTTGCTCAACAAATAACATCGTTATCGACTGCTAAATTAACAGAACCACATGACCATGACTCATACTCAGATCAAGCTAATGCCATAGGTGTAATGAGAAAACCATCAAATTACAACCCATACTCCAACACATATAACCCTGGATGGAGAGACCACCCCAATTTTTCATGGTCTCAAGGATTTTAACATAATAGACCAGTAGCTCCAGCTCCACTAATGCAACAAATTCCTCAAGCCTCTCAGCCACCATTTAGACTATACAATCAAAACCAGAACTACTCTCAACCTAGACCATGGGAGAATGCATTCCAGAATTTCAAGAATGTAACTCACTCCATGATTGAGTAACAAAACTGCACTATTAATGGACTACGAAATGAGTTGAGAGCATGTTTTAACTCGCAAGCCCAATTAGTTTCAAGCCTAGAGAAGATGGTGGGACAACTTGCTTCTTCAGTTTAGACCTTATCAATGACTGTTGAGAAAGACAAATTTCCAAGTCAACCAGTATCTAATCCTAAAGGAGTACATAAAGCAAGTACCAATTCACCACAGCAGCATAGAAAGGTCAAAACAGTCATGACCTTGCGAAAAGGAAAGGAAGTCGACAATAAAGTGGAGATGCCGGTGACAAAAGAAAATCAAATTGTACCTATGAGTGTTGAAGACTCATCACCGGAGGAGAAAGAAGAAACGAAACCACAAGAATACGTTCCGAAAGCTCAATTTCCTCAGAGGTTAAGGAAAGGAAAGAAGGAAAAATCCACAAGTGAGATTCTCGAAATCTTCAAACAAGTAAGTGTTAATATCCTTTTACTTGATGATATAAAGCAAGTTCCATCTTATGCCAAGTTTCTTAAAGACCTTTGTACTAAAAAGAGAAACATTCATATTCAAAAGAATGTATTTTTAACAGAAAATGTTAGTTCTATACTCCAACATAAAATTCCTCTAAAATGCAAAGACCCAGACTCCCCCATTATCTCATGTAGCATAGGGAACCACACAATTAAGAATGCTTTGTTGGATTTAAGAGATAGTGTAAATCTGTTGCCTTACAGTGTAAATCTGTTGCCTTACTCAGTATTTTTGAAACTTGGACTTGGAGAATTACACCCAACTCTAGTGATGTTACAGCTTGCAAATCGGTCTTACTCAGTATTTTTGAAACTTGGACTTGGAGAATTACACCCAACTCTAGTGATGTTACAGCTTGAAAATATCTCGTGGTATTGTAGAAGACGTGCTTATCCAGGTAGACAATTTTTATTTTTTTATTGATTTCATTGTAATTGATACTCAACCAATATCGGATTCAAGGAAGCACATCCCCATTATTCTAGGCTGGCCTTTCTTGGCAACTGCGGGTGCTCACATTCAATGCAGAACTGAAAATATGCAGTTGTCCTTCAGCAATATGACTATAGAGCTGAACATCTTCAACATTGCCAAGCAACCTCACAATGCAGATGATGAAATTGTTAATGTGAATTTAATTGAAGCATTAGTTGATGACACTTTTTTTTCAAATTTTAGTGATGACCCTTTACAAACATGTTTAACTCACTTTAATTTGGATTTTGATATTGACAAATCAATTGATAAGGTCAACGCCTTACTTGACTCAGCACTATCCATGGACACTAATGAATGGAAGTCAAGAGTTGAACAACTAGTACCATCAGAGAAAAAACTCATCTCATTATTAGAATCACCACCGAAACTTGAGCTCAAACTATTGCCCAACACTTTGGAATATGTATTTTTAGGAGAAGAAAGTACTCTACCGGTAATCATCTCATCATCCCTAAATGACAAACAAAAAGGTAAGTTGTCGGATGTTTTAAAAGAGCACAAAGGAGCATTAGGATGGACCATAGCAGACATTAAAGGTCTAAACTCAATAGACTGCATGCATTACATTCACCTTGATAAAAATACTAAATCTACTAGGGAAATACAACGTCGGTTAAATCCTAATATGAAAGAAGTTGTTAGAACAGAAGTCCTTAAGCTATTAGACGCAAGTATCATTTACCCAATTTCTGATAGTTCATGGGTCAGTCTTGAACAAGTTGTCCCCAAAAAGTCAGGAGTCACAATAGTTATGAATGCTAATAACTAATTAATACCTACTAGAGTGACTACAGGATAGCGTGTATGCATTGATTATAGAAAGTTAAATTCTGTCACACGTAAAGACCATTTTCCTTTACCATTTATTGATCAAATGCTTGATAGATTAGCAGGCCATGAATTTTATTGCTTTCTGGATGGCTACTCAAGATATAATCAGATTTCCATAGCACCAAAAGATCAAGAGAAGACTATTTTCACATCCCCTTTTGGCACTTTTGCATATAGGAGGATGCCATTTGGATTATGTAATGCACCTGCTACATTTCAACGATGTATGTTAAACATTTTTTCTGATATGGTTGAATGATTTCTTAAAGTCTTTATGAATGATTTTTTTTGTCTTTGGTGACTCGTTTGATCAATATTTACATCATCTAACACTAGTTCTACAGAAATGTATTGAGAAAATTTTGGTCTTAAATTGGGAGAAGTGTCATTTTATGATAGAATAAGATATTGTTCTCGGTCACATCATTTCGAATAAAAGTACTGAGGTTGACAAAGCCAAGGTGGATCTAATTTCTAATCTTCCTCCACCCAAAATAGTCAGAGAAGTAAGATCTTTCTTTGGGCATATTAGTTTTTATAGACGTTTCATTAAAGATTTTAACAAAGTTTCTAGACCTTTATGCAATTTACTTGCTAAGGATGTACATTTTATCTTTAATGATTCATGTCTTGTGACTTTTGAAAAATTAAAGCAATTGTTGACATCATCACCCATCATCTAGCCCTCAAATTGGAGTTTATAATTCGAGCTCATGTGTGATGCATCTGATTATGCAGTAAGAGCAGTATTAGGACAAAGAATTGATCGAATTCCCCATGTTATTTATTATGCTAGTATGGCATTGAATGATGTACAGTTGAATTATTCAACTACTGAAAAAGAAATGCTAGTAGTAGTATTTGCATTAGAAAAAATTCGATCTTATCTCATTGGTTGTAAAATAATTGTGTTCACAGATCATGTTGTTCTTAAATATCGTCTCACGAAGAAAGATATAAAAGCTAGACTAATTTATTGGGTGTTACTTTTGCAGGAATTCGACTTGGAATTTAAAGATAAAAAATGCACAGAGAATATTGTGGCTGACCATCTCTCTCGTCTCCATTTTAACAAAATTATAGAAACACTACCATTGAATTAGTCATTTCCAGATGAACAATTAATGAGTGTGGAAGTATTACCTTGGTATGCTGATATAGTTAATTATCTTGTTACATGTCAACTTCCAGAGCATTAGACCAAGCAAGACAAGACCAAATTTTTTGCGGAAATAAAGAATTTCTTTTGGGATGACCCTTATTTGTTCAAGTATTGTGCAAATCAAATTGTTAGACGATGTGTCTTAGAAAATGAAATTCAGAATATCATTTCATTCTTCCATGAACAAGCTTGTGGAGGCCATTTTAATACTAAGAAAACAGCGACTAAAGTTTTATAATATGGTTTCTATTGGCCAACTATATGTCGAGATGCTTACACTTTCCATTCTTCATGTGATAGGTGTCAACGAATGAGGAGCATTACGCACAGAAATATGATGTCACTAAATTCAATTTTAGTGATTGAGATTTTTGACATATAGGGTATTGACTTCATGAGACCCTTTCCCCTTTCTTTTGGCTATCAATACATATTGGTTGCTGTTGACTATGTATCGAAATGGGTAAAAATAATTTCATGCAGAACCAATAATCACAAAGTAGTGATAGGGTTTTTGAAAAGCAACATTGTTTTGCATTTTGGATTCTCTCGAGCAATAATCAGTGATGATGGGGCCCACTTTTATATTAAAGCATTGAAGGCTCTTTTGACGAAGTATTCAATCACTCATAAAGTGGCGACCCCATATTATCTGTAAACCAGTGGCCAAGTTGAGATCTCCAATTGAGAAATAAAGCACATATTAGAAAAGACGGTGAGGTCGGACAGAAAAGATTGGTCATTAAGACTTGATGATGCATTATAGACATATAGAACGACTTTCAAGACCCCGATTGGGATGTCACCCTACAGGCTAATGTATGGAAAAACTTGCCACCTACCTGTGGAACTCGAGCATCGTGCATATTGGGCCATCAAAAAATTCAACTTTGACATGCAGCAAGTCAGCTCAGAAAAAAAATTACAACTGACAGAACTTGAAGAAATTCGCAATGACGCATACGAAAATGCCAAGATTTACAAGTAACGAATGAAAGTCTTCCATGATAAGCAAATTATGAGAAAATCATTCACTCTAGGTCAAAAAGTACTTTTATTCAATTCTCACTTGCACCTATTCCCAGTTAAGTTACGCTCTCATTGGTCTGGCCCATTTATTGTTCATACTGCTTTTCCACATGGGAATATTGAAATTAAAGACCCAAAGAACGGTGTCACATTTAAAGTTAATGGTCAAAAATTGAAGCCATATCTAGAGTACCAACCACATGGAGAAGACACCAAAATAAATTTGAGTGACCCACTAGATTTGAATTGATTTTTTTCTTTTCGGTGGTTTGATTTTTCTTTCTTTCTTTTTATTATTCTTGTGCTAATTGAAATTATTTTTGCATAAGTATGTTTATTTTATCATTAAGTTTTCTTTTACCATTGTTAATCATGAGTACCATACTTAAATCGTTCCTCCTGAACATTATTAAACCACTTTAACGTGTCAAAACTCATCTCAAGAGGCAGATTCAATTTTGTAAAACACATCACATTTGAGCTCTGCAACCACCAGAGTTAGTATCCTATGTTGAGGGTTTAGAAAGCCAACTTAGAGACATTGAGAAAAGTGTTTACAACATCCAGTTGGAGTTTAAGGTAAATTCAATAAGAGGATGATTTTAATTTTCTTTGTGTGTTGTAATTTGTTTTTCTGTTTGTGTGTTTTAGTTTGCTATCCCGGTGAAGTGGCGGATAATGATACTCTGTGACAATCAAGTCGGTTACTTCAGTTTTCCCATAATAACTGATATTCTGAACTGAAGGTATGGATAGAAATGAGATTCTAATAAAGCTTCACAAGCGATTCCCTTCATTCCCTCAGAATGCCCTCTTTACAATCTATAAAGCTCGGTCCGAACACATGCGATAGCTCATGAGGAATAACATGCATGCTGACATCTGTTGGTTAATCGAGGTGAAAGTACGATTGGCACATGAGTTACCTCCAAAATTTATTTTATACATGCCTGATTTTGTTAAAGGAAATTATGCAAGAAAACGATGAGCTCGAAGAATTTCTGTTACTTGTCATAAGTGTGCCAGAATGAATTGCGATAAAAACTCATGTTCTTTAGGAATGGTGTCTGATAACAGGGAAGATAAGATTCAATTCATTAGGGATGGCTTGAATAAGAAGTCATTGGATGATATCATTTTGTCTCTTGAAACGCATCCCAGTGGATATGTGCAATGAACAATTCTCCAGTTATGCCCATTATTTCAGAAAGAACATACACGATATAGTCTTGGGAATCTGACTATAAACGACCTTGTTTGTCAGTTTATAAGAAAAATCAATGGAAAGCCTATTCTCGACTCCTAGAGGGCGTTCAAGCTATTTTTGGACGTAAAACCAGAGGAAGATATGAGCCACAGTCGCAACTACTTGTACATATCCTTTTTACTTAACTGTTATTTTATCATTTACATTATTGTTGTTAATAATTTCATTTTATTATTGTTTACTTTTTGCTTTTTACTGTTTCCTTTTCTTACTCGCATACCATGTGCTTTACACGTTATTTGACACTGACATGTTACCTCATACAAAACTGTGACTCATTGTCACCAAGACTCTTAAATGTGATTTTTTTTATCAAGCACTCACAAATTATTTTTGAGAAGCATTTCAATAGCAGCTACTCCCAATAGATAATTTAAGAACATTTATATGCTTTCTGAATTTACTCATGGCAAACAAAAAGAGTTCGTTGATGCAATCATCGATCTTGGTCGAAACCAAGCAAGGAGAAAATTATACTTGGTGTATGGAGGAGGTAACCGAGGGTTATTAAAATTGGTCTCAAAAGCTGTTTTTGTCAGAAAAAGCCAAGTGTTAGGCATTATCCAAAGAGTCCTACAACATTTAGGCAATTTGTCTAACTCACCGACTGGAGAAGAGTTAGTCGTCTCAGGTATGTAAGAACGAATAATTGAAATGCTTAATCATGCTGATGCTTTTATTTTCCTTCCAGGAGATCTTACAACACTAGAGACATTTATCACATTAGCATCTTGAGCCTATCTATACATTTACCAGAAACCAATTGTTAAATGTCAATAATTTTTATGATGGTTTTATCGTATTTTTTAACCATGCAATGAAAAACTATTTCGTTCCTTCCAATGCCAAAAAAATTTTTATTTATGCTCACACTACTAATGAACTACTTGATATGTTACAAGCTTATCGACTGGAGCCAGACCCTTGAACCTTTGTGTTGGAGCGTCCAAATAATGATGGTAACAGTAGCCGCAGTAAGAAGTACAAATTAGATTTAACTCTCTGTCTGTAAATATTTTCTTCTGTGTTGCACCACTCATGTGATGTCTTCTAAACTCTACTTCTTTCTTTTCAAACATTGAGGACAATGTTTCTTTCTGGTTGGGGGAAGGGAATAGTCGACAATTGTGGAATCTTGGTTAAGTTTTTACTAATTTTTTGTTGTAGAAACTAATTGTTGCTAACTTTTTATTAAAGATAGCCGAATATAGAGTGTAGTGACTCTAGAAACGCATCTTCATCGTTTGAAAAAAATAAAAAAATTAAAAAAATTCAAACATTTTCTTTTTCTTTAGTATGTTTTGATGTTCATTTTTATTCTTCTTTTTAATTTTTCCTTTATAAATATATATTTTTAATTTTTTTTAGTCAAAGATGGCTTAATATGGAGTGTAATGCCTCTAGATATGCACCTTTTTAAGTTAAAAAAAATCATTTTCGTTTTCTATCATTTTCTAATTAGTTTTTCTGCATCATTTTCACATTTCTGCATGCATATTTTCCTTTCATGTTTAGAATAGGTTGGGGGTAGGATCTTGTTTAAAAAAAATCGTCATGTGATTTGTTTTAACATTAGATGACATGATTAATTTTAAATTTTAGTATTTGTATTATCTTTGGTCTTAAGTGATGTTACATTGTGTTTGCTACTCTACATGTTGATGTCGGAGATAAATATGAGTTGCTTGAAGGAATAAACATGGCATAATAAGTATCCAGTGAGTTTTTGAGCCTATCATTTTTCTTGGAGAGTAACCCTTTTGCCCATTCTTTATACAGCTTAGCAGTTTATTATTGTATACACGATCTCTAGATCTCTTTTGACTTAACCATTAAAAAAAATTAAAAAAAGAAAAAAATGTGTGTTCCTACATTTAAAAGCCCATCTAACTAGTAGATATGGAAGGTCATTTAGAGTGCTAAAAGACGATGGAAAGGTCGTCTTTGATCCATTTGAGCTTTTCTGGTCATCCCTTTTATTAAATATCCATAGTTAACCCTTTTGAGCCTTAAAAAAACTTTTATTTGTCAAACTTATCATCTTGACCCGCTTCAATTTAGAGTATTACCCAATGTCTTACAAGTTCCATCACCTATTTATATTTGAGAAAAAATGTAAATAACTATTTTGTATAGTCAAGTTATGCTAAAATAAATTGTTGTTTAAAAAGATAATAATAGGTGAAATCCACCTTGCAACTTCCCAAAAAAAAATTCCTTTTTATTTTTCTTAAACATACACTTTGTTTTCCTTATTTCCCTTCTTTGTTAACCATGTCCCTAACCTACGTTACGTTCTAATGAAAGTCCTTCTTGATTTTAGGGAACTATAGTCTGAAGTAGAAACTAGTTATATGGGCTAAAAAGATGTGGTGGAGCATGAAAAAATAATAATAAAATTTAAAAAATAATAAATAAATAAATTGGGTTGACTAGCATTTTTATTTGACTTAAGATCGTATTATTTCTAAGCTGAGGTCATATTCTTTCATCTTGGTGAGAGCATGTGATATCATTTTTTTATTATTTTCTCTCAATTACTATTCATTTGAGTGACTATTTTTATTGAGTTTAATTTCTTTGTGAGAGTGTCACTACTTCCAGTGAGATTTTGGGATTTGACATTTCATTCTTAAAAGTAGCTATGAGAAAGTCTACTGGGCTGATTCATGTGGATGGTTGATGTGGGTGTGATGTTTCTTTAGACTAAAGACAATGCTTATACTTTGATTTGATTGTTATTATTAATCTGATTAAATAAACATGAATGTTTAAAAAAAATCATTTTGGATTTCAATTTTGTTTTCGCTTTATTTGCTAAGGACTAGCAATATGCTGGTTGGGGTGTGTGTTGAGTGTTAGAAAATAAATATTTATAAATGAGAAAATCGTTATTTTACATTTCACGTCTTACTAACAACTCTTACTTTTATGTATTTAAGCATCTTGTAATTTAATTATATGTTTTTTATTTTAATTAAATATTTTATGTATTTTCAACCAAACCGTATCACTGTTCAACCCGGGTCAAACCGTGTTACTGTTCTTCCGCGTGGTTAAACATTGTACTGTTGACTGATGATGTGGTGCAATCCTGAGCGTCCAAACTGTTTTTAATCTGATGGCCATAATTTACTCTATATATCTATAAAAAGTGGGTCTCCCTCCCTAATTTGATATCTCAAAATCTATTTTTGGGATCCATTTTCTATAATTCCTTCTCCATCTTGTATTTTCTATGTATTTTAATAAATTTTCATTTTGCCCTAGTTTAATTATGAGTGGTTAATTTTTTTTCACGCTGGGGTTGAAGGTGAAGTCTTAACATGTGTCATGACTTGCTTTGGTAAATGTACTTTCTCTTCTCCTCTAATTTTTGTGAATGTTTTGAATTCTCGTCGACAAATAATACTAATCTTGTCTAGTACCGCCTTGGTTTCACCCATCCTCTAGTATAAGGTTATTATTATTTGGCATGATAAACCCTTAGTATCATATTGATTAGAGCGTGGTTCATGAGGTGTGGATTCTCCCCTAATGATTTAATTGACATTAATAAGGATTATTTAGCTCATAATGCATGTTAATACGGATCCAGATACCCAAGTACGTCATCTCAATAGATTTCTTTTCAATTTATTGTCATCATTTCAATTCCAATTTTAAAATTTATTCTCACCATTTTAATTCCAATTTTAGGATAATCTAAATTATTTTCACCACAAATCCAACCACCCATTTACAAAATTAATACTACACACAATTAAAATCCACATCCTCATGGGATCGATACTCGTCATCATTAGTCTATTCTACAATAGATTCGTGCGCTTGCGAGTTAAATAAAATTTGCACATGTAGGTCTTGTGTTCTTTGGTTCAAATGTAAAAATTTTAAATTTTAAAAGTCTTTGGTTCGAGCAGGAAGATTTACAAATCATAGTAATTTTTTTTAACTCTGATACTTCAATGCCAATGGTTTTGATACTTAATTTACTGACACACCGATATCAGTAATTTTTAATTCCTATTTGTTAAAAATGGAAAATGATGCATATGCATACAATTACTGATACTTTTTAAAAAATGTTAGAAACTAAGTGTCAATAAAAGTCATTTTTGTAGTAGTGCGTGCATCTAGATAAATTTGTAGGTGCTTTGTTTGCAAGTTTAGGGTTTTTGATCCGTAATTATAAAAAACTAAACCTAAGTGCCAAATTTTAATCAATATTATGTGATATTTTCATTCAATTGCATGTGAAATGTAATTTAAGATAAATAAACAAAACTCATGTGTTTGTTTCTTGATTCAGCTTATATCTTTCTTAATTCTAATGCTTTCATTAAATTAAATCTAGAGAGCTTGTTTTTGGATTGTTTCATGGGAAAAGATTAAATAAAGTGCTTGTTTTACTTGATAGTTAAGTAAGAAAAAATCAAGATAATTGAGTATGTAATTATCTTAGGGTCGTTGTTTTTAAGAGAAAGTATGATTCTGATAATTGGTCTAAAATCTATTGTTTAATGGCCAAGAATGATTCTTTAACCATTTTCGCGTATATATAAACTTCTTTAAAACTATTTTCTTCGATCTCTCTTTTTTTTTTTACTTTAAATTCTTTTGTTTAGTTTACATAGCAAATCAACTCTAAACCCCCTCTCCCAATTTTGTGCAGGTGTTTATTAGTGTATTCTTAGCAGATTTGGAAAGTTAATCTCATTGAGTTTAGATATAGTTTTTAGTTAAATCTTCATTATTGATCAGCTTTTGTATTTTATGTGTTCATTGTTGATAATTTATTAATTGATAACAATCTTCTGCAGAATGACCCGTGCTTACTACTATACTCAGTAGCAATAAATAACTTAGGGTAATATTTTAAGCGATACGCTTTTTAGTGACGTCACAATTCTCAAATGCTAAAAATGGCAGACAATTGCTTGTAATTCATTCATTAAAATTCATTTTTAATCAAATGAAATGAGAAACATACGAATTGAGAAAACAAAGAAAGTTCTGCATGTTGCAGGTCTTTTGAATTAATAATTTTCAGTGTTGAAAAGTTCTGCTTATTGCATGTCTTTTGAATTAATAATTTCACAGTATTGAGCTTTATCTTCAGCCTTGCGGCATCATGTCGTTTCATTGAATCAAGAATTATTAAGACTCTTCTCACGGGATATATATGTTTCATTTCCGTTTACCACATTGATGGACCGACCACTGATGTATATATTGTTGTCATGTTATGTTATTGGGGAGATTGTCAATTCCCCCATTATTGAAATAAAAAAAATAATCACTTATTCTCTATAGTTTTTACAATATCTAAAACTCCCATGGCACCAAAATTTTTTTAAAAAAATAGGGTAAGTAAGTAATTTGTTTGATAAATTACCTTTAGAATATAAAATATATATAATATTTAAAAATGATAAAATCTTATTTTTAATTTTTTACTCACACTGAAATATATATTTTTTATTTTTAGTATTTTTTATTTTCATTGATATAATTTATTGAATTTATAATAAATAAAAATAAAAATATATTTAAAAATAGAGTAATATTATGAAATTATGCTACTAAAAAAATTATTATTTATTGAAAAAAAAAATAAGTGTTATACATTGATTTCAGAGGGATGGTAAATGGGAAATTGGCGATCACCCTGGGTTATCGCGGCGTTCAATATATAGTCTCGGATCATGTCATGATGATGCTCTGATGACATCAATAATACTGATAGCAACAATTATTATTTTAAAATAAACTACAACAGGTGTGTTAAAATGATTATTTATTGGATAGCATCAGCTGCAGCACAAAGACGTAAAACGATTATAACTTCCAATTATTACATACACGTACAGCATACAAGTTTTTTCGTTTCCTATATAAAGCAAAGATTTTGGACATGGCAGCCATTCCATTTTCTGCTCATTACTATATGATCCTTTCTTCTTTTTTCTTGCTTATGAAATCTAATCGATGCTCTTAGTTTCTTTTCTAATTTGTTTTTCAATCTTTCGGTGTGTTTATTTAATTTTAACTATCAAATATCAATGCCATGGATGAATGAACCGGTGTTTGATGAACAAGCTTTTGTAACTTCATTTTCTTTTTGATTTTTTTGGGTTTCAAGTGATATGAGGTGGTAGTAGGAGTAAAGTTTGATGTTGGCATAGCTCAATCTGATCAAAATTCTCAGTGCAGCTGAGTCCTTTATTCTGATTGAGCCGTGCCAATATCACATTCATTCTCTATATCATCAAGAAACTCAATTGATTATTGTCACATCTTTTTTTTTTTTTAATTCAATCTTGATCCTTTTGTTTTTCATGTTTAGTCTTTAGAGTCATTTGCTTTTTTACTCTTGATTTTTCTCCCCAGGCTATCTATATTGATGTGAATATGTATAACAATTTTAAAGCTGATCTTTTGCTTTGATTTTAATATTAATGTTTTCTTTCTTTTTTTTTTAATGAGTGATCATGTGCTTATACAATAGTTGATGAGTAAGATATCCACTCAAGTGAAATAAATTTATTCTTATATATAACATATGGCGATAATCAACTCTAGGAGAGACTCGAACTCCCTTATATAATAAAAATAACATATCAACTCTTATCACTAAAAGTTAGAATTTTAGATCTCTTTCATATTTGTTCGCTCAAGTTAAAATTTCACGTTTCCCATTTAATTTTTTAGGTTTTATTTGATTTAAATTATATTTTTTAGATTTCATTGGTATAATATTGGTCCTTTTAAGTATCGTGTTTTGAGCTTTCACGTTTCTATCTGAATCAATCACTTTCTATTTGTAGTATGATTTTCAATAAACATGACAAAATTAGCTGAAATATGAAGAGATAAAAACAGTAAAGGAGTGCATGAACGCACTCACATTTAACTCTTTTTTTTTTTTGTTTTTTCCCCCTCCTATATACTTTTTTCAACTCCGGTTTGCCGGAGATGAATGCGCTCCTTTTTGCTTTTCATTTTTCTTGAGAAATATCGGCTACCAAACAAAAGGATGATTTGACTAATTGCTTTGTGTTATTCAGTGAATGAAGAGCCGAGACCAAGAAAATTATTGAAGATTAGTTAGAAAGATCGGCAAATAGATGATAATTTGCGTGACACTTTTACCAGAACCAATGGGTTAGTGGCATGTGTCATTTGCCACCAAAGCGAATTCGAACATCGGACCCATTCCAAATACATGGATAAAAATGGAAAAGATGCTCGTGATTCGCCCTGTTGCGCATGTGCACCTGGGCACATGCGGAAAGTAATCATTGGCATGAGGTTTTTCTAAAGTAATTCGGAAAAAGGGAATAACTCAGAAAAATAGGGATTAAGAAAAAAAAAATAGATGAAGCGACAAATTCTTTAAGATAAAAAAAAACTATCTTAAAACCCGTGTTTATAAATAGGGTACTGTCACGTCGACGCTCCTATAACTTTTCATTCAACCTCAAAGCTGACTAGGGTGAACCTAATTTGTAGGGGTGGTAATAGAATTCGTTCATTCCATTTAATTCAATGCAAATTAATTGAATTTGATCTTAAAAAAATAAGTTCGTTTAATAAATAAATGAATTCAATTCGAGTTACTAATTAAATGAATTAAAACTGAATTTAAAAATATTAATTTATTTATTCGTTTATGACTCTTTTAATAAAAGGATTATAAGAATTGAATACAGATCGATTTATTTAAAATTCATTCAATTAAATTATTTTTTTCTTATTTTTTAATTTGAAGGTTATTTGTATTATTAAAGATTTGCTATTTGGATGATTGTATGTTTAATCTTAGAATAAAGTTTGGGTTATTTGTATTTTGTTGTAGGATATTAAATTTATGGCTTTTTTATATTTTATTTTGTTTTGTTTATTAATTATATTTTTTTAAACGAATTGTAAAAGAATTTTGATTCAATTCTATTCGTTATGGATTCGTAATAAAATAAATGAATTATAAATAAATCTAGATTCGATTCGATTAGTTATTAATTCTATTAATTGAATTATTAAACAAATCGAACTAAATATTTATTTAATAAATAAATCAAATCTGAATCTTGATATTTTAATTTATTTAAGAAACAAATCAAATCCAAATACTAGAATTTTAACGGAATTCATTTATGATTCGAATCAAATTCTATTCATTTACTCATTTTGCTGGCCCAAAATTAGTAATATGTGAAAATGAAATCAATCCCTTCATTTTCCCTGTCAATTCACAAAAAATCAAATTCGCAAAATTTGGAAACATTAATGTAAAATGTCGTGTCACTAAGGGCGATTTGGGCAATCCAATCAAATAATTTCTGCTTTTGCAAGTATCCATTAAACGTCTTCTCAAAAATAAAGTATCCATTAAACGTTTATCATGTATCATATTTGATGATGCAATGGCAGCATTAACAAATTACCCTATGTCCTTATCGCTAAACAAAGTTAAACTAAATTGTTTTTCTAACCGCTATATAAACAGTCGTTGGTTGCATCTTGTCTCTAACTGATTGGTACTACCGTCCTAAATTGTAAAGACGGTGATTTAGTTTGGTGAGTAGTTTCTTTAGTTAGGTCAACTTTAATTCAAATTATTTATTAATTTTATTGGGAATTCTAAACACTAATCCGGTGTGGTTATTAAACGTGTCATTTTATTGTCACACATCTAATATAATTTCAAAAATTTTTGTGCTAGCCATTCCAATTCTAATAACTCTTGTTGGAATCACTTAGGACCAGTTGGTAAAATTTCTTAAGTGAAACAAGATTTTTGAGATTAGAACATTTCTCACATGGGGTGGAAAAAGAATTGGGTTAATTGCCAGCAAATTGCACTTTTTTTAATTCTAACTTTTGGTTCCAAAATAAGTAAAAACAAAATAAAATAAAAAAAAAGACAAATGCATATAACTTAAGGTGACATCTTACGTGACACTAATGAATTATTAATTTGAAAATATCAGAAGGCTCACATATTTAGGATCCATTTGGAATTGGGTAGTTTAAAATTGATTTTAAAAAATTAAAAGCTAATTTTGATTATTTTAATAATCTCTTTTGATAAAATTATTCTATCATACAATAGATTTTGAAAAAGCAGGCAAAGAATAACTTTTCAAAATCTGACTTTGATAATCGCTTTTATACTTAGGCTTTATTTAGTACAACTTTTCAAGTAGAGTTTATTTAAGTGGAACTTTTATTAGTAGAGTTTTTATAAAAAAAAAATAGTTGTTTGGTTGTTAATTAGAGTTTTTATTAAAAATTTATGAAATTACTTTAATAGATAAATTTTTTAAAGTTATGTTATGAAAAGAATAAAGTAAGATTATCAAATAAGTAGATGGTATTTTATATATTTTAACATTTAAAAAGAGCTTTTCAACATTTACTCATAATAGCCCAAAATTTGAGTTTTTGCTAGTAGAGGCAAATCTGTTATTTAAACTTCAAAAGCTCTATTAGAAAAACAAACAAATAAAAACAAAATTACTATAAGAGCTTATGAGATCAAATAAGCATTTATGGCCATTAAATAAACCATACCAAATAGGCATTTAATACAATTTCATATATATTCTTATGTATATTATAAAAGTCCAAAATTATCTTTATTAATTAAGAATTAAAATTATTAACTTTAAAAAATTATTTTATTTCCAATTATGTTTGAGATAACAAAATAGAAAAAAATAAAATTAGTAATATAAAATATTTATTTTAGTTATCAATTATTTTATATACATAATAAAAAATATTTTGCATACATGTTTATAAATGTAAAAATAAATTCAATATAATGTCTAATTCAATCATTTACATTCTTATAGTAATTTAAGTGTTTAACTGTAAAATTTACTAAATATATCTAATTATTTTTAAAACTCACAATACTTTCAAAAATAAAATTTACCAAATTTTTAATTAATTTCTTTCACAATTAATTATTTTTATAACACAACTAAAACAATTATTTACCCTTATTAATATTTTTTTCCTCAAATCTTTTCGCATCACGTAAGTCGATGTTTTAGAGTATAGAAGAAAGCATGTGTATGCAGTAGGCGTAAGATTTGTTATTTTTGACAAGCGAAAATAACTAAAAAATTTAAAAAAAAGAGTGGGCCCAAAATTTTAAGGCCCATGTGATCCAAAAGATAGCCCAATAATTTTGTTTGAATAGAAAAACTCCGAAGCAGCAAAACCCTCGCATCGCAACTGGCGTCAGTTGTAATTTGAAGATTGAAGAAGCAAACGATAAAAAAGATGGCTTTGACCAATTTCATTCTGACGGTGGCTGGCGTCAGCGCTGTGGTTCTTCTACTGAGAAGTGACGTCAAACAATCGGCCTCTATTTTCAGACGCAACGTTAAACATATTCGCAATTGGCTTGAAGAAGAATCCACCGCTGCCTCCAAGTAATTTATTTTTCCCCTTTTTTTAAATTTCAATTTACTTTATATAATATGATTTGTGGCTAATTCTTTAATATATATTTTTATTATTCTTAAATTTGATAGAATAGGGAAAATTAATCAGTAACAAACTGTTGTTACGAAAAGATGATAGTAATATTGCTTTTTAATTTGTATATAAACGAATTTAGGGTTCAACAATTGTCTGGTTAGCAGCTTAATGCCATTTCAGTTGAAATAATTCGAGGCTATTCTCTAAGTTAGAAAGGGAATGCTGTTCTGTTCAACATATGCCCTAAATGATTAATTTGACATCTTTGTCCCATTAGTTTAGTTATTTGGGTGCTGCAATTTGTTGTGGCAGAGGATTTGGTCCTTGATCGAGTGAAATTAATCGTTTTAGAGGAATCTAATTACGAACACCAAGTAGTTGAATTGCAGAATGCTTTAAATGTTATGAATGCTTTGTTGCGTCTAGCACTGCAGCATTTTCTGAGGTTATGAATATATGTGTAAACAGTAGGAAATGAATATTTTTTTTCCAAGAATTTATTGCTAGGGCCTCGGAAGTTAACCATTGCTTCAGGTTCTTATTGCATTGGTTTTTATTCTAATATTGACGTGTTCTCAGAACGAGGGTATAAATTATCTAGTTTCCTTGTATTGTTAGGCGAGCATAGTGCAGTTAGCAATCCTGTTCTGAAGAAGGTTCAATATGAGTCCAACACATCTGTCTGATGGCTTCAATCCTCTGCCGGATGTTTATATAGAAGCATCCTTGATGTTGATTTGATGTCTTTTAGCAATCCTTTATCTTCTTTTTATTTTTTCCCTTTTTCAAGCTTTCCTGACAAATTTAGCTGCGAAATTATTTAGTACTGAATTCATGGAGTTCTCATGAATTGGTTTAGTCAGCTGTGATAATTTGAAGTTGCACTGATCGGCATGTTGAGTGGCAATCGGCTACCCTTTTAAGGCCCTAAACTGTAAATTTTTTTTTTGGCTTAAGCTAGATGATTTGTGTTAGATTCCAGCCAAGCATGAAAGACTTCTGTCAAAACTGGGCCATGACAATACTGCTTCTCAAGTTCTTGTGATTGCTTTAAATAATAGGAAAAATAACCTCTGAACTCAGGTTGTAATTCTGACTGTCTTTGTGGTGAAGAAAATCTAAATTTATCTTCTCCATGGCCTTCCTAATTATGCATAATGGTTGCGGTAGTTTACTTCTTTGCTTATCGTTTCGTGAATATCTTTATTTATTATTATTTTCCATAAATGCCGTTTAAGTTGTTTTGTATGTGAGATTAATGTGACTTTGATGAATTTTGTTTCAGAGCTGCGGAGAACATAAAGCCCAAGGAGCTGGAGACAAAGATTCCTGAGAAGGACACCCCAAAGGAGAAGCACTAAAATGTTTTGGAAGGGGAACCTGAGTGTTGTTTTATAAGAAGAGTTTGTAGGTTGATCGTTAACTTTTTGTCAATTTTTTTTTCTTTTTCGGTGTACTTGGAATAAATCTTGATTATGCTTTCTGGGACCTATTCCGTTCCCTATTTATACTGATGTGTGTAAATTACCAAAAAGAACCTTGTATTTAAGTTATATTTTATTCTAGCTTTAGCATTAAATCTTTTTGAGACTTCTAAGTGAGGTTGTTCATTGCTGAAGCTCCATGTGCCCTGTTTGTCAATTTTGACATTCTTTTGGCTGAAATGTATTCAAACCAAGCCCCTTATGCAGAGGCTATTGCCTCTCTCCATGCAAACTCAAATCTGTGTTTTGTTCAACCATTACCATCACGAACTCGTTTACAGGCTATAATCATCACCAGTCCGTGCATCGGCCTTGAAGGAAGAATGTTGGAACCAATGAGGCATGTGTTTCTTTGAATTTCTTTCACAAATCACGTCTTTAATTAGTAATTAGCTTGCGAAAATTATCCTTACCTCATCTTCATGTCATAGAATCGTCAGAACGAGCAACTTTTGTTATTTAAGTTGATTCTGACAAGTGATGGTAGCTTTTGGTCTTTGCTCAAAACACAAAAGTCTGTGGGCAGCGTCATTATCAACAAAAAGAACAACCATTTTCTGGTGTCAAAATTTTTGACTTCATTGCCCAATCATCCATGCACGGGCATAAGCGTAAGGATAGAAAAACGAAAGGGATCCTGTGCTAACAAATTATTGGCGAAGATTTTGTTCATTGTATTTGTATTGTTCAAGCAGAAGGAAAGTTATTGCTACTAAGGTCCCGGTGCAGCAACATAACAGCTGGCTTGCTGTGTAATCGCTAGCAACAGCAAAAACTGTTATACTAAGTTAAAGTAGAAGGTGAGCGTGGGAAATGAATTATTGAACAAAGCATTGGATTGACTGAATATATTTAAGGACAGCAACTATCCTGTAGTTTGGTAAAATGGTCATAGAAACCCCCTTATTTTCAGAAATAATCACATAATTTTTTATGAGACACACAGACCTTTGCTTTTTTTAAAAGAAATGGTCGTATGAACCCTCGAGGTTTGTCAAGAAGGTGGATCTGTGTGTCCCAAAAGAGGCCCAAGTGACCATTTCTGAAAACAAACAAAATATTCGTAACTACTTCACTAATCCAAAATGTGTCGATGTCCTATTCCCTTGATTGAATTAGTACCAAGAGGCTCACACTGATCCCTCAGGTTTTATTTTTTTGGCTGGAAGCGGCATATTGAAGAATGCCCGGCAAATGGAAACAGCCGGTGCTGTTGGATTTTTGGAAACACTTAACGCAACAAGTGTAAACGACTGAACAAAAAGTTCCCTGAACTCAGGGGCGGGAATATGTAACGGCCTGGGGGACTTCGAGTCGAGAGAAAACTTCATAATTTGCCTCTCAGGTTCCTTGCTTCCATATTATAGCCCATTCTGAACTAAAATCCTGATTCTACCTAGTTAAGGATTTCTACTTGCCTCTTCTGTCCACCAAAAGTTCTGTTACAGGTGCATCATTTGATGCTCTTTCAGTAGAATTTCAAGGTGTGCCCCCCAAGTCCTTCCCCTATTGAATTTTTCAAAATGTTTCCCTTCAACCATTTGTTTGTTCTCTGTTTTTCCACAACTTCTATTTCTGAAGCACGTCTCATCTCTTAATCGACAAGAAAAGAAAAAAGAGACGACCGCGGGGTGGGGGCCCCCGTCAAATTTATGGCCGAATGTTTGACCCAATTAATCTTAATATATTGAGCTCATGTAGAACATAGAGATGGGAGTTGAAAAACAACTCAAATGAAAATCAGTTTGTTTTAGTTTAATTTGTCACTTGTGTGAAATATTTCCTTAATTTGAAACTTCTATTCATAGTAATTTGTAGGCCCTTCAGAATAATCTATAGGTCCTTCCAAATTAATAACAAGAAAAAAGAAAAAGTGATTGAAAGAAAGGTGCAAGATATGGATACTTAGCTATAAATTTCTTCTAAACATGACCTAGCCTACGCTGCATCTATATTCGTGCATATATAAAACAAACAACAGTACAAATAGAAAAAGGAGAGCGGAAAGGACAAGCAGCCAGCCACCTCCATACCTCTTATGAATTATATGTTCTAGAATCCATGAAAAAATTGTTCTTGCAGAAGTAAAATGCAACTTGAATTCTTTCTTCAAAAAAAAATTTCATTTCATGTGTAAAAGACACCAAACCTTTTCAATTTTACGCTCATCATTTCTTGGTTATTATGAATCATGAAATTTAATATCAACTGGCCTACACGTCCGCTTTAATTTTCTCCTTTAAGAGAAGCGGTAACAAAGCTGGAAGCCATTGGAGTTGGCAAATGAATTTTCGAGCAGCTTCGAAGTAAAAACTGTACATACTAACACTCATCATTTTTGGTAATGCCTCCAGCTTCTCCCTGTGAGAATTAGCTGTCTTATTGTGGACTTGTGATCTTTATGGGTGTGACTATATTTGCACCCTCAAATCATTTGCACTCTAAAAATTATGAAAATTGATGGTACATAAAAAATGATATAACTAATTATTACATGTGTGACAAGTATTACTGAATTTAATACAACTACTGCTTATATATATATGTTGGTTTTCAAAACAAATAAGTACATGTCATAATATTATTTGCTTGTTATATTACTGATATAATATCTTTGATGTATTTTAAAATTTATCCAAAAAACAACTATAACCACTTATTTTAATAAAATAATATATTACAAACATGTCCATAATATTAATTTCTATTAAGTATAGTAGATTATAAATTAGTATAACATAATTACGCTAAATACTCATCCATTGTTCAATGTGTAATCCTCTATATCCCTAAAAATTTTATTTCCAACATTTTAAAATATATTTAATTGAACAAGGAGTAGATCAATATATTGACTACAGGTAATATGTACCAAAAGTGAAAAAAAGATTAAAAGAATACGATAAAAATGGTCATAATTTTGCTTTTTGATTTTCAAAAGAAGAAATGAAAAGTAACAGTTTTGGTGCTATTTTTTTTTGAATTTATGTTATTTTTTTCAATCTTAATAATTAAAATTGATCGATTACCTTTCAGCATTGATGAGGAGGCAAGTAGACTGTTGATTTGCTTAGTTTTTCTGAAGCATATATCTTCATGGCGAATAATTTGATTCAGGAAAGTAACGCAATCGATGAAGTTGTTGACATCATATATAATAAATATGAAAAGTAGAGTCAAAGGTTGCTAGCTGCCAGATTATTCAGCTTTGCATTTATTCAAGACTATGAGTGATGCCCAAAAAACTTTGTAAACCTCAGTCACACTGGGACCACCAGTATCATGATTTTCCAGCTTTCCCTTTTCTAGTCTACTAGAAAATTGCAGCATAACCCATTACATTATTGTTAGCCTGTTAGGGTTGTAATTTATGAATCTTCGATGAAATTCCCGACAGATGGCCAATGGCAGTGACATGCTGAGAATTGGGATAATTTATCTTTTTCCCCCTCCAAACCCAGTGAGAACAATAAAATGGAGGTCAAACTTGAACCCATAATAAAATAAAATTGAGAACAGAGTAGAAGCAGATTCCGGCGATCCTACTCTAATGCTTAAGTAATTCAAATTTAGTGTTATAATGCACTGGGCTCTCTCTCACTACAGTAGTTTGGTAATCATAACTTGGCGAATGTGGGGAGCCGTTGGCTCTTGGTCAACTTCCTAGATATGTGGATATGAAGTGGAGGTACACGGTGCTTGTAACTTCATCTCATTTATTTTAAGTGATTGCAAAGTAATTAATGTGCATTGCAGTTAACTGGCGAAGTTGGCCTTGTTCGATTCCCTCTAGTACTGGTAGTCCGTACGTATTTCCCGAGATAATTCATCTCCTTGAGCTGGTTTGTTTTATTCCACCTGAGCTGGTTGTTTGGAGAAATTAATTTCCTATCAGCATGCACGTATTCGTAATGAATAAACGTTCTTCATGATTTTTTTTTCTTCTGGTACATGAAAGTAGGAATTTTCATTGTTCAAACTATGCAAAAAATACAAGCCTGAGATCTAAGCTTTAGCAATGAAGTAATTGCAAGTTGTGTTCAATTTATTACAGTATTCAACAAATGTATGAAAAGGAAAACAAGTCTAAAAAATCAAGACAGTGGAATCAATAAATTATAAGTTAGATTGATGATTTTCACATAAGCCCCATTTTTTTTTTCAGTTACATAGAATTTTTTGTATTAATTAATATGTTCGCGGTATTACTCATAAATTAACAAGGAAGATCCCCTCCCATAAATATTAATTAATTTTAACTGGTTGCTTAAATTTAGATTTAGAGTCATCACATAGATATTCCAAAATTAAGTTTTTTCAATGTTCAATAGTCAACACGTGACAATTAAGGCCACGTTTGGCATTATGGTTATGCAGTTGTAGTTTAAAACTACAACACTCAATTAATTTTATCGACACTTGTATGATAAAACACCTATAATATTTTTATTATTTTTGTAAAAATTATTATTTAAAAACCATATTTATCATGAACTATCAATTTCTTTTATAACTATAGCTTCTTTTTCACCTCAATATCAAACATGCATCATCGTAAATATAAAATGATTTGAAAAATTGAAGTAGAATAAAAACTCTATATATACATAATAATTTTTTTTTTAAATTGTAGTGAGTCCGTTATATTAAAGCTCCCCTAACTTGCAAATCACAGAAATATATCATAAAATTTAAAGATGACTGAGATGATCACACTTTGAGCATTTACAGCATTAATTAGGAACTAGGAGGTATTGAACCGAGTAGAAAATTTTAAAGAGCATTATGTACATGTCTCACAAAACTAAATCGACTATTGAATGTTTAAAATTTATCCATACATCTAAATTCTTTCGTTAGCACTTAGCAGTACCATTTCTACAACATGATGCTTACAATTAAGTCCTGAAGTCTTTGAAGATCCTTATACATATAAAATCAGATCATCACTAGGCATTCTTATATAGCTTGTTGGATGAGCAAACCTGCTACAGTGTTATGGCAGACTGAAGAGTTTAGCCAAAAATACTCAAATCCATTAATGAGATTATCTCACATTGTTCCAAAAGCTAAGTATAAAAGCTTGAAGCTACATTCAACTCATAATTAGCTAACTTTTGAATATGAATTAGACTCATGGATTTTCGATGTTGTTATTAAGATCAACTTGTGCATAAATAGGTTTATGTTATCTTTTTACCTAATAATGATCAGTCAAAAAGACTAGTTAACTCGTGCATTCAGAAAATTTTTATTACTTAGTAGACAAATTTACATTAATCTTCTAAACACACACCAAACCAAAAAATAAGATTCAATTTAATGTAAACATAAGTCTTTAAATTATGTAGGATCTTCTTCCAATATTAATTTTACAATGAGTGCACAACTTTATTTCCACATCCATCTAAGAGTAAATCCTAAATGTCATGCATCTTTTGTGGAGGCATACAGATGTAATTTCGCACTGACCATAAGGCTTCAAAATGGAGTGTAAATTTGCAACTGATTCAAGATATGCTCAAAGTTGTCAGTGGGCTTCTCAATTCGATGATTATGCATCCCTTCGTAAGTAGTCACTACGAAGCCTTCATCCTTTGTTAGACGTTGAACTTGCTTCTTTACATTGCACCCTTCGTGTGTACAACGGTAGTAGCTTCTGCATACCAAATTTAATAATCGTATTATGAATTTCATTACTCTCACTAAAAACTATCATTAACTGATCATGACATAATTAAATGATCTGTATTGTATGTTTATAATTACAACAGCTGTATGTGCTTAATATAATTCTCGGCACCTCAATTTCTAGATGCGTCAAAATGGAAATGGAGAGTGGAGGAATTTACTGGAAAGAGAGTCGTATGTTTCATTCTGAACCTACCTATCTGAACGTGGATATCAAATTAGATTAGGTTACATGGAAATAATTGTGAGATCTATATTGATAAATTCAGTTGATTCATTTTTTATTTTCGGATATCTAAATCAAATACCTGGGGCTTCTCTCTACATATATGTGCTTGTGTGTGTATTGATATTGCAGTGTCATAGAAACCCAAGATCTAATTAGCAGATTTTCTTATTTGGACATCTAAGAAAGTCAGTGTATTAATTTGATTACACCTTTTACTACAGTCTTTAGAGTACATTTTGAGAAAACCTAATATGCCCTAATTTGTTGTACAAAAAAGAAACAGAGAGTTGAAAACTGTGATCTAGAACTCTTGCCTGTCTAAGTTCTTCTCTTCCAAAACGATTCGTACAGAAAGGAAATTCGGGGGAGAGTGAGAAACCCTAGAACTAAATTAGAACTAATTAAAATCTAATTCCTTTGCTTATGTGGCAACCAAGCAAGGGCTCCTGCATATATCTTACATGGATCCGGAGCTAACCCTAATCTGAAAAGAACAATTGCACTAAGCTCTTATCCCCGCAACCAAGATAAATTGATTTCTTTATCAAATGAAATCTCACTTTTTGCAGAATCCTTAAAGCCGTAATAAGGCTAAGATGTACTTGAATATATTATAATAGGCATGAAGGTAATAATATCAAAAACCAACTCAAAATCTATGGAATAAAGAAGTTGTAATTCACTTAACTAATTACGTACCTGGGGAATTTGTTGTCCTTAACAGCTTTCTGACCATATTTCCTCCATCGATAGCCGTCATCGAGTATATCAACTTGGCTTCTTGTTTGGAAAGCAAATCTTGGCTTCTTAATTTTCTTTTCTCCCTTCATTTTACTTGATTTCCCTTCACTTTCAGACCCATGAAAAGCTCCATTAATAGAATCGTTTTTAACTATATCTGTTTTTGGTCCAGAATTTTGTTTCAACCCTAAGAACCCACCTGATGATGAGCTTTGATCCCCATGACTAAAAACATGATCACTAGAATTTGCTATATAATCTGTTGTTGTCATCACAGGATAAACCGATTTCCCTGTAGATGAACAAGGGAAAAACATTTGGCAATTTTCCATGCAATCAATCAAGCCAGCACTTAATTAATTACCAAAAAGAAAAAAAGGAAAAGGAAGAAGAGTTTAAGTTTCTAAGAATGTTGAAAATTAGCCAAAGGAGAGGCTGCAGGTTGGGAAGAAAGAAACCTCATTCAGCTATATATAGAAGAAAGTAAGTATTAAATTAAAGGTGTCGTAGACGGCAAGAACATTTTCCACGGGAAAGAAAATAGATTGATTGGAATTTTAATTAGGAAAAAAATTTAAAAGTGGAAAAATAGAGGCGGCTTTATCATTAGAAACAAGACCTCTAGTGTGTTAATTAAATTAACCGAGTTTATCAAATAGACACGACTGTAACATTTTTAGAAATATTATAGAATCATTTGATGTGGGAGAAAGTTGTGGCACGAAATTCGCTTGGTTAATTTGCAAAACGTTGGTGATGACCATCATAGAATTACTGTCAGCTTTGACTAACACCAGTTGTCTATATCGCACGTGTCTGCTGTTTGTGGAATTTGACTCATAAAATTTGAAAAATCTTGGGCACTCTGTTTGTACTGCAGTGCTTCTGTTAAATTTGTATCACATGCTTGCCTTCCAATCAATCAATAGTACAATAAAAAGAATTCATACATGCACATATATGAAGTCTGAACAGAGTTCGGGGCTAATCACGTGGACGACCTCATTATATTTGCGAAGACCGACGGCCCATGTAATGTTTTCTATTTCATTATATTCTTCTTCTTATTGGGCAAATTGTTGGACCCATATGCCGGGCTCTTTCAAAGAAAGATCCTCACGTGGGCCATTGCTCCTCATAATCACCCATGTAATCAAAACTCAATATATGACAATAATCTAGCAAAGATAGATGTGACTTTCTGTTGCGATATATCATTTGTTAAAATGCATCCATCCATAGACTATTGATATGAAGAAGTGAAAATTTTGGATTACTGCTCTCTTGAATTAATTATTTTTATATTATCTCTCACTTTTAAATACTTAAAAGTTGTTTAATTATTTTTAAATTGCCTCTCACTTTTAAAAATTTAAAGTTATCTTAATTTTTGTTCAAAAAATAAAGAAAAAAATATGGGTGAATTGATGAATTTTTCTGTCTTCTTAACAAAATACTGATAAATTGAGATTTTTTTAAAAGTAAAGGAGTGATTTGAAGTTATTCAATTGATGAGAATCATCAAGAAAATGTGCATTTCTCATGGTTTTTCATTATTTTTGGTATTTTATTTGTTGATATTTTCTGCAATTTTTAGTTGACTTTTGATTAACAAATATGAATTTTGCGTTGATTTTTCAAAATCAATTGTGTGTGAACATAGTAGCATAGATATTACATAAATTTTGTTTATAATAAATAAATAATTGATTATTCAGATATTATGTTATGGATACGTCTGCGAGTGCGTATTTCTCAGTTTCCTTCCAGGAAGTAGCATAGATCAATATTTCTCCTCATGATGCATGAACTTGGCCACTTTCTTTTTCTCTTAGTTGTTCTAAAAGCAAAAATGGAATGATCTCATTGATACTCACACATATGATGACTTTACTAAACACAGCCCCTGATTGTCAACAACGCTTCTTCACTTTCTTCTTTCATTGGCTGATGGCTAGCTAACAACAAAGTGGCAAAACTAGAGTACACCCGCTGTCAGTCACAACGATCCCTAATTAATTTTCATCGACTCTTCTATACCCGACCCCTAATCAATTTTCACACATATAAGTATGTGGTTTGAAATGAAAAAGTTGAAAGTATAACCCATATTAAAGGGTTTGCAACCTTAAGTCAGATCAATATTTCTTATTATATATGTTGCATGATAATATCTCTATTAATATAAAGTGTGGACTTATAGTTTTACACCGCTATAAATTAAAAATTTATTGAGGTACATCTATGTATATAGGTATAAAATATTGAAAATATATGGTACTTGATAAAATATGGACAAAACTATGTACATTAAAATTTCTCCATAGTTACAATATTTGGATCAACTAATTTTATTACTATGAGAAAGGTATAATTTAATAGAGGTGTATTTATAAAAATTATTATTTTGACTTATTTATCCTTATTGTATTGATAATTAACTAATAGAGCATGTCAAATCCAATATATATATAAATATTGATAAAAGATATAGATATAGTATAGAAAAACTAGTGTGTAAAACTGTATAGACATATAGTGTTGGTAATATGCAAAGTAATCTTTGAAGTCTAAAGAATAACTCATGATCTCAAATAACTTTTAAAAACTATATATTATTCCATTTTAATCTTTTAATATAAAATTATAATTATTACTATATGAAGGCTATTTCGTCAAGGCAGATTCAAAAAAATTATAATTTAATAAAATGTGGAGTTAATTATTATTTATAACTAGCCTAAATTTGAATAATAATTTTATATTTTTATATAGAATATCATTATAGAGAGATTTGATTATATCATCTTATACAGAGATAATATATTAACATGTGTCAAGTAGGTCATTAGTAGACCCCATGACAACGTATTTACCCTTGAGATTTCTAACATTTTATTGATGTTTGACATTTTAAAATATTTTAGAGAATTACAAACAAATAGAGAAAATTTTACCGAAGAAAATATGCTACCAGATCGAGCAGTTGAATTTTCAATATACAAACCAAATCAATTCACCAGAATTTTAAAACAAATGAAAGTCAAATTGGTTTGGATGCATGGGGTTACATATTAAATAGTTCTAATCGACAAAAAGTATACAACATCGATATTAAATAGTTCTAATAGACAAAAAGTATACAACATTGATATTTGGCCTGAAATTGTCTATCAAAATTGTTAAAATTATTATTTTTTTGGTTAAAATCAAACTAAAATTAGACGATGGCACATTGCCTACCAACTGTCATGGGGCAATGGCTCATCGCTCAGATTGGAAGATACGCTATTGCTCAGCCATCGCCATACCCCAAAAAAAAAAAAAAATTGGGCATATTCAATTTAATAAAATTTTGGACCAAATATAATTTTTCTAAAACAAAAATAAAAAGCTTCGGATTGCTGTCATTTTGAAACCAAGTCTGTAATTAAAAAAAGTATAAAAAAATGGAATTCTAGGTCTAATTAATGAAATTTGACAGCATATATACAGTAAGTCGGTATTTTTTGAAGTTTTTCATACCATCACATTGAAGGTGGTACCTCCAACATGAATCGGTTTGCGTATTTAGATTTAACATGGAGTTCAGAAACAAAAAACAAGAACCAAAAAAAAAAAAATTAACTGGAAACTTATGATAACAAATTTATAAGTAGTAAACAACAAAGAACTCATATCTTTTTTTGGAATAATAATAAAATCTGCCAATGCGATTAGACGCTTATCCAAAATTCTTGACTCTTAGTCTTAGATCACCTAGTCTCTTAGATTAGTTTTATAATGACAAAATTAATAATGAAAGTGACCACTAAGCCATCTAGTAATCTTATAGATTTATAACTTAGAATTTATAAGAAGTCTAATGATTTTTATTAATTTATCTCACAAATCATATCTTGATTCATTGCTATTCGCTACGAGTAGAACTATAGAATTGAACTTTATTTTTTTTTTCAAACATTGATCTACGACCTAGAAAAATTACATTTGACTACCGTAGCCAGCCACCCATTCCTTAAGAAAAATAAATTGCATAAATAATTTAGAGAGAGCTATCCAGAAGTGGATGAGTTTACCCGTAATGGTCACAGATACTTGAGCTGTCCTATCATAGACTGATATACACGCTGTTACATTATCTTATAGGGTCTCATGATAATTAATTTTAAAATTTTTACTTTCTAGTCTAAACTCTAAATGAGAATTTTTATTAGTGTTACTAAGTTGGATACAAAATTATAAATGTAATAATAATTTTTAAATATATTAAATAAATCAGACTGGTCTATTAGTAAGATCCCATTTAGGTACAATTCTTATTCTTCTTTAATTTTAAAAATAAAGACTTTATTGAAAGGTTTTAGTAAACTACATATGATGAAATTTACATCTACCTAAAATTTATTTTTTTTGTATGACTAAATTGTTATTTATCAAATAACTAAAAACTCATTAAAAATTATTTTGAAATAAATTCTAAGTTAACTTAGCGGTTGCCTTTGTGGGATTCCTACAGAGGACAAACGCAAAGGCTTGCTTGGAACTTTCAACGTACTTTGAAAAGTACGTACCGGACTAGCATGCCTATGAAAGAAAGAAATAATAATAAATAAATTTTTTGAGCAAGACAAATTCTAAAACATCCCATTTATTTGGTTAGCTGGGTAAATTTTCGGGACGATTTGCGACAAATAATAGATAATTATTTTAGTTGGCAATGATTATCGGGCGCCCCGCCTTCTCAAACTTCGTTTTATGTTGCCAAAAATGTCATACTTATTACCTGAGGAAAATACTAATAGACCCCAATTGTTTATGAAAACGGACACAAAGTCGTTAACGTTTGAAAATAACACTTAAACCTAAAATTATATGGATTCTGTCTGGTTAAATAATTATAAGGTTAACTTAGCATATTCCCTTCTAAATTCAGTGAATTTACCTAAATTTCTTTGTTCAAAATAACAAACCTAAGACACTAAATCGATGAAACTAAAAACCCTATCAAAAAAGTTACAAACCCTTAATTCCCTAACCAGTGCTGTTGCTGTTTGTGCCGCTGCTTTTACCTAGCTGCTATTCGTGATGCTGTTTGTGTCGCTTCTCTTGTCCAGCCGCTGCTTATGCCTAGCCAATCATGGCGCTGCTCTTGCCTTGAAACCTTTGCTCGTGCCGCTGTTCGTGGCCTGAAGCCACTGCTGATTAACTTGTTTGATTTTAGAGAAGGCAGACAACTCTGATTAACTTGCATTCTTACAATGCAGCCATCATGAATTGAGTTAAAAATGCTTCTAACAATCCTTAGTAATATATATTTTTTAAGTTTCTAGTTCTTTTTAAATGCAAGAAGCTCAAATTAGAAGATAATTTTTGTGCAAAAAAGGGGATCATTAAGTGAGGATTGCCCCTAATATATACCTGGTTTTTCTTAGTTCTTGGTCTTTATTTTGTTAGTTATCATGTATGTTTTTTTTATTTCTCCCCTGCCAATAATCATTAAAGAAAAAAATGAATTTTCATTTTGTTGTGTGATCATATGCTTTGGATTAGGAAGCTACCTCTAATCGTGAGGAGAAAATTGAACGTTTCCAGGCAACATGAAAGATGTATATCTTGTGACTAATGAATATGAACTTGAGGTAATGGATGAGAACAACAAAACATTTATCATTAACCTATTCTATCAAATCAGATTTCTATAGCAAAATTTCAACCTTATTAATAAGGGTATATACGTAATTAAATTAACAATTTGTAGGCAGAATGAGTAAATTAATACATTAACTTGTATGTTAGAGGGAGATAGCAATAATTATAAGTTGAAAATAATTTCTCTGTTAAAATTAACAAAATAATAAACTAATTTAGAATTTAAGTGTCTTTTTCAAAACGTTAAAATTTTGTCCATTTATCTAAACATTTATTTTGTATCAATCATTTTCCCTTATCACATTAGAGCAAGGAAAATTCTGACCGTACATTAAGTGTCTATTTCATATTTTTAACAACCAAAAGGGCTATTGCTTTAGTGGATATGCTCCACTGTGGAGCCAATAAATCTAAACCATATGATTAAAGGCATGAATTTGTGGTTAAGATTAGAAGTAATAGAAGGGAATTTGAATCGCATGATTGGACATAGCAAATGAACGTTCAAGAATAAATAGACAAGGGTTGTCATGTGACTATACAATTATTGAATCTAAATGTTTAGTACGTAGTTAAAAGATATTGGATACAATATTATACAATTTTTGTAGTTATTTATAACAACATGAAGATAACTTATTTATAAGTAACAAACCATCATTAATAAAAAGCTAGCAACAATATAATTCACAAATTCATATTCACACAACATAAGTTCCTTTTCGTCCTTCTAAATCAAGCAGCCAATGAGCTTCGACAATAGCTACAAGTGATGGCATAAGCCCTAAAACCAAATGGCAGCTCGAAGAAATTTGAGGAATATCGAAATATTTCCATTTATTGAGGCTAGTCAATGGAGTTATAATTTGAGATAAAGTGGAGCGAATATGATCCCTATTATAAATCATGAATTTTACCAGTATGACTTTAAAAGTGAACCTAAAATTAGATAATGCATAGCAGTCCAACGTGTTGTTACTATGGTAAGTCATTGATCATCTTCAGCAAGCTTGGATGACAATGTGTTCATGTCGTCTGATGCTGTTAGTGAGGCATGTTAATAACTCTATAAAATGAGAGTTATCACGGTAATTCTAAACTTAAATCAAAACCACTTCGAGAGTAAATGATGTGTTTTTATTACATTTTTGTTATATTTTGCATAAACATTCATTTTAGTTTAGTCTTGATAAGTTTTGCTTGATTTAAAGTAATTTGTGCTCAAAACATGTGTATAATTGTAGGTTTTCAGAAGTTTATAATCCATGAAGAGATCCTGAGGTACTAGAATAGCAAAAAGGAGGAAGAATATGACCACAAAAGAAGTGAAACACAACCTGGAGCAATGTAATGTTATAACCGTTGCTAGAGCAACAATTGCTGAAGCAATCATTGCTATAGCAATCCTAGAACAACGATGGAGAAAACTTAGCGTGGGATAGTTACAGAATTGCGATCTATAGTTTCCTGATTTGATTCATGTACGATCTAGGCTTTTATTTACCTTAGTTTTTAGTTATAAAAAGGGGCGCAGGTCACATAAAACGACGACAAGAAATTAACATTGAAAAATCAAGAGGAGAAAAAGAAAAAATCAGATTTAAAGGGAACTGCAGCCACATCATTAAAGAATCCAATAGAGTTATTTGGATTCACTATCTATCGTTCTTCACTTATTCTTTCTTCACTCTTTGATTAAATCAATGTATTTCGTGACCATTATGTTACTGTTTGTCTTTCTCTTTCAAAATATGAACTAAACTTGCTTGTAATTGAGTGACAACAATCTAATGGGTTTTTAATTGTTCTTATGAGTTGCTATATAATTATTATAACATTTTACTCTTGTAGCTATTATTATAACTGTTATTTCGGTTGACCACTCATTTAATGGTTCAAGTTAAAATAGAGTCGCAAAATGACATGTCTTAGTGGAAATTATTAGAATAATACTTGATCCTAATTTGAGTTTCTTGAATTAAGTTTATTTTGAATCCCATAAGGGTTATACTTGAAGTTAAGATTTGTGACAACTTAGACATAGATACTCACCTTGTAGGGTGGTGAGAATAGATGCACATAATGTCATGTGGTGAGAATTGATGCACATAATGTCTTGGATTAAGTTTATCTTGAATTCCATAAGGGTTATACTTAAAGTTAAGATTAGTGACAACTTAGACATAGATACTCACCTTGTAAGGTGGTGAGAATAGATGCACATAATGTCATGTCGTAGGTAGAATAATAACTGGTCATTGCTAAAATACTTAAGGGTATGAGAATTCCAACACACGACAGCTGAATATGCAAAATCAATCTGCTTAGTGCTATAGGAATTGATGTAGCAACTAGTATTAATTTGATGAAAAATAGTTAACCTATAAAGAGAGTATGATCATTCAACTACCTTATTCTCATTTGATTCTTTTATGCTATTTATTTAACTTATTTTATCACTGTATTATTTCGTTTTATTTTATCATAATTATCTATTTCGGTAGAAATTAACGTTACATTTATTCATCTCGAAATAAAGGTAGATTGCACTACTGTGATTGCTGTAACATTTCTAGTAACATCAATCCTTGTGGAGACGATCTTGAATACTCATAACTTTATTACTTGTTGTGTACACTTGCACATTGGCATCAATAGTATTTGATTGAAAATTTACGAATAAGTTTTTGGCGCTATTGTCGGGGATTGATTGTTTATTTTCTAAGTGTGAAGTAAATCTTGATATTGCCAACTTGATCTAATTTGATCTATTTATTGATAGATCAATACTTGCATTAGCAAAGAAAGATCTGTAGTGTTCCAATTTGATCTTGAGATTGAAAGGACTGTAAGGAGACTGCGAAGAGAACAAAGGAATTCAAAAACTGTTTCAGACTTGGATAGTCTGCAAGGTGTGGGAAATTTAGACCCTCACGAGCTATTACAACCTGTCAACATTCACGAAGAGCAGAAAGAGCATGTTAACCATAGACAACTAGGCAATAACAATATCATATACATGGAAAATGACAGAGACGTGGCTATTAGAGATTATGTTGTGTTAACTCCTTAAGTTGTACACCCTAGGATAATCAGATCTGAAGTGGAAGTTCTACTTTTGAACTGAAACCAGTGATATTTTAAATGTTGCAAACAGTAGGTTAATTCAATGGTCTGTCAAATGAAGATCCCCACCTCAATCTTAAGTTATTTTTGGAAGTGAGTGATGCTTTTAAAATCGCTGGAGCAACACAAGATACTTTAAGACTGAGGTTTTTTCCTTACTCCTTAAGAGATCGAGTAAGAGCATGGTTAAATTTATTACCTTCTGATTCCATCACTACATAGAATGAGCTGGCTGATAAATTCTTAATGAAATATTTTCCACCAACCAAAAATACAAAATTGCGGAATGAAATCACTTTCTTCCATTAACTTGAAGATGAGAGTTTGTATGAGGCTGATAAAGATTTAAAGAATTGCTTAAAAGGTCCTCATTATAGTATTCCTTGTTGTATAGAGTTGGAGACCTTCTATAACAGGTTGAATCCAAGTATGAGATTGATAGTTGATGCTTCAGCAAATTAAACTTTGTTATTCAAATATTACACTGAAGCTTATGAAATTTTGAAGAGAATTGCAAACAATAATTGTCAGTTGCCATCAACTAGACAACCAACAGTAAGAGGAATAGCAGAGGTATATAATATATATGCAATTATAGCTTTATCAGCACAAGTAACCTCATTCACTAACATAGTAAAAGCCATGACATCTACTCCAGCAGCAGTAAGGCAAGTTGCTAAACTGTCCTGCGTGTACTGTGGTGAAGAACATGAATTTGATAATTGTCCTAGAAATCTAGCATCAGTAAACTATGTGAATAATTACAACCAACAGTCTCAAAACAACCCGTATTCAAATACTTACAACCCTGGATGAAAGCAACACCCAAATTTCTTGTAGAGTAATCAGAATCAAAATGCTCCAACACTGAGTGGACATAATAGAAATGCTCAACCACCTGCTTTTCATCGGCAGAATCAAGGGCAAAAACATACCAGTCATAATCCTCTCATTTCACTAGAAACACTAATTAAGGAATACATTGCAAAGAATGAAGCAATTGTGCAGAGTCAAGCCGTATCTATAACAAATCTAGAAAACCAAATTGGTTAGCTTGCTACAACAATGAGTAGCAGATCTCAGGTGAGCTTGCCCAGTAACACAGAAGATCCAAGAATAGAGGGAAATGAACATTGCAAGGTCATCAACTTAAAATCTAGAAAGAATATTGATATTCCATGTGATTAAAGAGGGGTGTAACTTAATTCCTTACAAGAACCACTTCAAGAGGAGAGTAAGTTACAACAACCCAGTCATCAAGATACTGATGTTAGCGGTCAAGCTGCAGTAACTATAGAAGAGAATCAATTAATAAATGCTGAGAAATGAGTTGTAACACCAGTGGTAACAACTTACAACAAACCAAATGAGCAGAGATTGGCATCTCCTGAAACTACTCAGTAATTTAGGCATCCACCATATTTCCCATAAAGATTCCAAAAATAAAAAACAAGACAAACAATTTAGTAAATTCTTCGAAGTGTTGAAACAATTACACATTAACATCCCTTTTGTGGAAGCATTAGAGCAAATGCTTAATTATATGAAATTTCTAAAAGCTATCTTGGCAAGAAAGAGACGATTGAGAGAATTTAAAACTGTTGGTTTAACATAGGAAAGCAGTCACTTGCTCCAAAGTAAGATTATTTAAAAATTAAAGGATCCAGGAAGATTCACAATACTATGTTCTATTGGAACTAGGTACAATAGCATAGCACTCTGTGATTTAGAAGCTAGTATTAATCTGATGCCATTATCTGTATTTAAGTAGTTGGGAGTAGGAGAATGTAGGCTAACAACAGTCACTCAGCAATTAGCTGACAAATCTCATGCATATCCTAAAGGAAAAATTGAGGATGTACTGGTGAAGGTTGACAAATTTATATTTTTAGTGGACTTCATTGTTTTAGACTTTGAGGCTGATAAAGAGGTACCCATTATACTTGGAAGACCTTTTCTAGCAACTAGGAAGACTCTGATAGATTTGTAGAAATGAGAGCTAATAATGATGGTGAATGATCAATAAGTCACATTCAATGTATGAAAGGCTATAAAGAACCTTGATGAGGCAGAAAATTACAATTTCCTAAGCGTAATGGATTTTGTTGTAGCAGATAGAATCAACAGATGCTGCAGTAATGAGATCATCAAAGTTGCCACCTTTGAGAGATTTGAAGAAGAAAATGTTGCAGCAAAGCAGATAGACTAGATGGAAGGAAAGAAAACTGATAGACATAACAGATTTATTGAACATCTAAATCTTTCAGATAGGGAAGTAAAAATAATTTTACCATCATTTGAATCACCTCTTAGTCTTGAATTAAAATTATTACTCTCACATCTGAAATATGCTTATGTTGGTCAAAATAACTTACTCTCTATAATCATTTCATCTATTTTGGATGTAGGTCAAGAATAGAGCCTGATAGGTATGCTTGGAAAATACAAAAAAAATAATTGGATGAACAATGGCATAAATTAAAGGGATCAGCCCATCCATATGCATGCATAAAATTTTGTTAGAAGACTGTTACAGTAATTCAGTGACGCAACAGAGAAGGCTAAACCCTACTATGAAGGAAGTTGTAAAGAAGGAAATCATCAAATGGTTGGATGTTGAAATCATATACCTAATATCAAACAGCTCATGAGTGAGCCCAGTCCAATGTATTCCAAAGAAGGGGGGAATAACAGTAATAGCAAATGAGAATAATAAACTTATTCCTACAAGGACAATGACTGGATGGACGGTATATATAGATTACAATAAGCTCAACAAAGCCACAAGAAAGGATCACTTCCCACTTCTATTTATAGATCAGATTTTGGACAGACTTGTTGGAAAACAATACTATTGTTTCTTAGATGGGTATTCAAGTTACAACCAAATTGCTATAACTCCAGAGGATTAGGAAAATACTACTTCTACTTGTTCGTATGGAATTTTTGCCTTTAGAAGGATGCCCTTTGGTTTGTGCAATGCTCCAACAACTTTTCAGAGCTGTATGATAATTATTTTTTCTGATATGGTAGAGCAAATATTGAAAGTTTTTATGGATAATTTCTCAGTTTTTTGAGAGACATACACTGATTATCTACACAACCTAGAAGAAGTTATTAAAAGATGTGAGATGACCAACTTAGTACTCAATTGGTAAAAATCTCATTTCATGGTGCAAGAAGGCATAATATTGGTCATAAAGTATCCAAGAATGGTATTGAATAAAGCAAAGATAGAAGTGGTAGATAAATTGCCACTTCCTACTTTAATTAAGGGAGTTAGGAGTTTTTTGGGTCATGCTGGATTTTACAGAAGATTCATTAAAGCCTTTTCCAAAGTAGCCAAACTATTATGCTCATTGTTGGAATATGATAAACCTTTTTATTTTGATAAAGATTGTCTTCAAGCCTTTGGAGAATTAAAGAAAGCTTCGATTACTGCACTAGTGGTTATATCACCAGATTGAACTCTACCTTTTGAACTGATGTGTGATGCCAGTAACCATTCTATTAGGGCAGTGTTAGGGCAGAGAAATGATAAGATTTTCCACTCTATATACTATGCCAGTAAAATTCTTACTCAAATTCAGATTAATTACACTACTATAGAGAAAGAGTTGCTAGTAGTAGTATTTGCTTTTAAAGTGACAGTGTACACAGACTATGGAGCCATCAAGTACTTAATCTCAAAGAAGGATGCTAAGCTGAGATTAATAAGATGGATCTTATTACTTCAAGAGTTTGATCTGAAAATTAAAGATAGAAATGAGACTGAGAATCAAGTAGCAGACAATCTGTTGAGGCTAAAAGCATACACAAGCACATTGACAAGAAATGACATCACTGAAACTTTTCCTGATGAACAACTATTAGCAGTACAACAAGTACAGATGTTGCAGCAATCAGGACCTTCATGGTATGTAGATTTTATTGACTACTTAATAAGTGGATTGCTACCACCTAAGTTGAAGTTTCAGCAGAAAAAGAAATTTCTTCATAATGTTAGAAGCTACTATTGTGATGACTTGTATTTGTATAAGTTATGCTCAGATAAAGTAATACGAAGATGTGCTTTAGAGGAAGAGACCTCATATACTGAAATCATGCCATGCTGCAGTATATGGAGGACATTTTGGTAGTCACAGAACAGCTGCTAAAGTTCTACAATCAGGTTATTACTGGCCTTCTATTTTCAAAGATGCTTATAAATTTGCTAAATGTTGTGACAGGTGTCAAAGGACAGGAAATATAACTCAAAGACATGAAATGCCATTGGCGAACATTTTGGAAGTGGAAGTCTTTGATGTATGGGAAATAGATTTCATGGGTCCTTTTCCACAATCTTTTGGGAACTTATATATCCTGGTTGTTATGGATTATGTCTCCGAATGGGTAGACGCTACAACATTACCCACCAATGATGCTAAAACAATAGTGGACTTTCTTAAAAAAAATATTTTTTCCAGGTTTGGCACTCCAAGAGCAATTATTAGTGATAAGGGTACTCATTTTTGCAACAAAGTATTTGCTGCAGCTATGGTAAGACATGAATTCAGGCAGAAAGTAGTAACAACATACCATCCACAATCCAATGGCTAAACAGAAGTGTCTAATAGAGAGATTAAGAAAATCTTAGAAAAAGTGGTGAATCCATCAAGGAAAGATTAGTACTTGCGCTTACATTACTCCCAATAGGCCTATAGAATAGCACACAAAACACCATTTAGCATGTCTCCATACCAAATTATGTATGGGAAAGTTTGTCACTTGCAACTCAAGCTAGAACATAAAGTATATTGGGCACTGAAGCAATTGAATTGAGACATACATGCTGCAACAGAGCAAATGAAGCTTCAACTACGTGAGCTTGATGAATTATATATGTTCTCATATAAACATGCAAAAAATTATAAAGAGAGAACAAAGCAATGGCATGGAAAATATATCCAACACAAGAAATTAATCCCTAGTCAACTAGTACTACTCCATAATACGAGGCTAAGATCATTTCCAGGAAAACTAAAATCTCGATGGTCTAGACCCTTCAAGCTACTCAGAATTTATCCTTATGGGGTTGTTGATCTCTTAGATGAAAAGACATGCCAAGAATTCAAAGTCAATAGGCACAGAGTTAAGCATTACATACACTCAGCTGCAGATTATTCAAAGGAGGTCTTACTTTTTAAAGAACCAAGTTTGTGAACACTCAAAAAAGTCAGGCGGAAAAACCTTAAATCAAGCGCTCAATGAGAGGCAACCTATTGCGGAGGCAATCACTTCAAATGAGATGAATCCTCCTTGGTTTTGTTAAATGTTTTTCCTTTTATTTTATTTTATTTTTATCCTTATTTATTTTCACTTCCCTCATTTTGGATTATTTAACTTTTGTTTGTTGTCTTTTAATATTTGTTTCCTCTTTAGTTTCAGATTAGTCTTATTTATTTTTGAAATTCTCAAGAAACATGTGTGTGACAAATAGATTACATACTAACAATTGGGGCTGTATTGTTAATAGAGAGTAGTAGCAAGCCATGTGTCAGCAGCTATTGGAGAAGAATATGTAACCGTTGCTAGAGCAAACAATTGGGTCCTGCAGCAGCAAATATTACCGTTACAATAACTTTAAAATGAAGCCTCTCACTTACCGTTAGAGAAAATATTTGACAGATGGAGGGATGGATTTAGATAGAAATTGACGAAGAATATTCTTGAAATTAATGCACTAATTTCTCTTGCCTACTTGTATGGGATATGCTTAATGAATTTAAAATATTTTCTTTCCTAATTTATCTATCTTTACCGAATTTATTGTCATAATTTCACATATATATGGGAGTTACTGTGCTTAATGAACTCTAACACTATTTTCCCTCTCTTTCGCAGTCACGACTCTAATACTTCTTAACTCATTCTTCTCATTTTACTCTCATGCATATTACCATCAAATTCTTACTGCTATAGCAATGCCAAGGTACAAAAGTACAACCAGTCGACTAAAAGATCCTTCACGCTTCCAAAGTTACCATACGGAAGGAAAATATAAAAAGAACCGCAAAAGATTTTAGAAGAGAAAGAGTTTCAGTTCCCACCTCAACCCTTTGTAATCCTTATACAATGCTGCAACAAAACGTGGGTGGCTAGAGTTTTGCAACCACCCTCGAGACCCTGTGTTGCCAGTAGTAAAAGAATTTTACACCAATTTGGTAAGCCCTGGTCAGTACAATATTTGGGTAAGAAACTCACTTGTTTAATTAGAATCTCGAGTTATAAATGCTTTATATAATTTGCCTGCTGAAATTAATTGTGAGTATGCCAAGTTGCTTGACAAAGTGACACTGCAAAGATGGAACTAAATTTTGATGACACTTACAGCAGAGGGTACATCGTGGGCTAATGAGGAATGGCGCGTAATTAACAGGATAGATTTAAAACCCATTACTAAGGTGTGGGTGAAATTCCTGAAATCTAAGCTTATGCCAATTACTCACACTACTACTATTTCACGTGAATGTTTATTACTATTGTATGTTATTGTTCAAGGGCTTCCTATAAATGTGAGAAGCATTATTGAAAAAGAAATTCAGGATTGTGCCATGAAAAACCATAAAGCTGTTGTCTTGTTATTTCTTTCACTCATCACCAGCATCTGTGTAGTATCAGGAGTTCGTCTTGATGCAAAAGATGAACGTGTCAAGAATAATAGTGCCCTTACTGCATGTACCATTGAGAGAATTGCTGGTGAAATTGTTAGAGCCACATCTGAACCAGCTGTAACAGGGGTAAGATGAGCTATTTGGCTAGAACAGATAATACAAGCACTGAGTACTAGCATCATTCAATGTACTGAGGCTCAGTAGAGGGAAAACAATCGACTTTAGAGCTTCTTACAGCACCAAGAAAGTCACCTACACTAATTTGCTCTATACATGAAAAGAACCCACCGAAAGTTTCTTGATTCATTGATCTAGCAGTACAATTTTGACACCAACACTATAGAGGCTCTAGTACAAGTCAGTAAAGAAGCCACTGACACAGATGAACCAGAAGATGAAGTTGCAGCAAAACCGCAAGTAGAGGCTGACTCAGAAGCTGCTGATCAATCTGACCAACTTGTGGAAGAGGATGACCAGTCTACAACTGACAGTTCACCAATAGAGGTAGAGGAAGAGTTTAAGAAAAAATGCGAGGAACCCCTAGTCAAGACCTCTTCCAAATCTATAAAAAAGCACATCATTCTAGAAGAATAAGATGAACCTAAAGAGGAGCCCCCTATTCCAATCATTTCTAGGAATGGTAAGGAAAAAATAGCTACCCCTCCTACCTCTGACAATGAGGCCAAGCAAGTTGATGTAGGGCTGGTAGCTGCAGTAGCCAGTGTCACCCGTACACCCATAGAAGCTAAGCAACTGCTTGATATTATTGGCACCATCACAGCTGAAGGACATGTAGCTGATACCCCAGCTCCAGTTCCTCTATAGTCAACTCCCAGCAAACATGCTCATAATAGTCCTAGAGGATCCAACAAAAGAAAGAGAGGCACTTTTGGAGGCATTGCTGTAGCAGCCAGACCAGAACTGAAAAAGATCAGATCGGTGTCAACCAAGCAAGCTGCCTCAACTGTAACTTCTCCCACCATCCCATTGCAGAAAAAGAAAAAGACGCTACCAGTTACCTCCCCACAAGAATCCCTAAAGGATAAGCTGCGAAGTGCATCCAAAAAGCGCTAAAGTCACTTTACCATATTGTAGCAATATCTAAACACTAGGGGAGTATCCCCTTCTCATTATTCATTTGATTTAATTTTGAAAAACTTTTCTTTTTTTAAGTCGTCATTCTCTAATTCCACCTATAGGTCCTTGTCTGGTTGTGTGATTTTGTTTTTGTGTGCTTGTGAGAACACAATACCATTTGAGTTTGGGGGGTTGTGTTTCTATGTGTTCTGAATATGTGTTTATGTTGGTGTTGTGTGAAGCTTTATTATCTAATATTTGTGTATAGATTTGAAAACCTAATGAAAATAAATTGAGCATTAATTAGTGATTACAAGAATACCGAGTAGAGATAGTTATAGATGGAGAGTGAAATTATGTCTTGATACTTAAACTTTGGTGGATTATATGAAAATGCTATAATAGTGCCAAAAAAAAGGAGGAATAGAAAATATCTCAAGTTTGGGAGAAAATTTTTTTGGACTGTGCTTGTTATGAAATAAATGCTGCTCTAATGGCTCAAGTTGTTGAGTAACCAAGGCTGAATATATACCTCATATGCAGATTTGAGTCCAAAGGCAATAAGAGTTATGAGCAGTTTTGTAGCATCTTTGTTAAAAAAACAGTGAGACAATAATAAAGAGGAAGTCATCTGTCTAGGATATTGAGTAACCAGGTATGTTCATGAACCCCATGTTCAGGCTTGAGTTAAAAGATATCTTTAGATAAGATTATGTTACAGATATTGTTACAGCAACTCTAATTTGTGCATTACTTGAGTAATTGGGTGTCATCATCACAATGGATTGACATTCACATAAAAAAAATGAATATTGCGGTGAAGATGATTGAATACTCTTAAGTTTTCATTCTTATTAAAGCACAGTTTGAGTATGTATGATTTCTACTACCCCATATGGGAATAAAATTGTGTTAACTCTGAATTATATGCAATCTCTTGGTAATGTTTTAGCATATCTGGAATTCAATCAAAGTAGCACACACACACTTTGGACAGAAGGAAGCTTAAGTCTAGAACTGATCTAAGATGGCTATTTTGTATGATTGAGATTGTGATCTGAAGGTGGAATAATCCTTACAAATTTGATGATAAAGCTAAGTTATTTGTTACATGATTGTGTGCATGAAGTGTTAGTATGTTCTCATTATTTGAAGACAAGTAATGGTTTAAGTTTGGGGGTGTAATAACTCTATGAAATGAGAGTCATTACGGTAATTCTAAATTTAAATCAAGACCACTTCGAGAGTAAATGATGTGTTTTTATTATATTTTTGTTATGTTTTGCATAAACATTCATTTTTATTTAATCTTGATAAGTTTTGCTTGATTTAAAGTAATTTATGCTCAAAACATATGCATAATTGTAGGTTTTTAAAGTTTATAATCCATAAAGGGATCCTAAGGTAGTAGGATAGCAAAAAGGAGGAAGAAAATGACCACAAAAGAAGTGAAACACAACCTGGAGTAGCGTTGTGTTATAGTCGTTACTGGAGCAACCATTGCTGTAGCAATCCTAGAACAACGATGGAGAAAACTTAGCGTAAGATAACTGCAAAATTGCGATATGCGATTTCCTAATTTGACTCATGTACGCTCTAGGCTTTTGTTTACCCTAGTTTTCAATTATAAAAAGGGGCGTGCATCATATAAACAATGACAAGGAATTAACATTGAAAAATCAAGAGGAAAAGAAGAAAAAATCATAATTCAAAATAACTGAGGCCGCATCATTAAAGAATCCAGCAAAGTTATTTGGATTCACTATCTATCATTCTTCACTTATTCTTTCTTCACTCTTTAATTGAATCAATGTATTTTGTGACCATTATATTATTGTTTGTCTTTCTCTTTTAAAGTATGAACTGAACTTGCTTGTAGTTGAATGACAAATAATCCAATGGGTTTTTAACTGTTCTTATGAGTTGCTATATAATTGCTATAGCATTTTACTCTAGTAGTTATTATTATAATTTTTATTTTAGTTGATCACCCATTTAATGGTTCAACTTAAGATAGGGCCACAAAAGGGCATGTTTTAGTGGAAATTATTTGAGTAATACTTAATCTTAATTTGAGTTTCTTGAATTAAGTTTATCTTGAATCCTATAAGGGCTATAATTAAAGTTAAGATTTGTGACAACTTAGACATAGGTACTCACCTTGTAGGGTGGAGAGAATAGATGCACATAATGTCATGCCGTAGGTATAATATCAACTACTCATTGCTAAGATACTTAGGGGTATGAGAATTCCAACACGCGACAGCTGATGATGCAAAATCAGCTTGCCCAGTGCTATAGGGATTGTTGTAGCAACTGGTATTAATTTGATAAAAAGCAGTCAACCCATAAAGACAGTTTGAGTATTCAACTACCTTATTCTCATTTGATTATTCTACGCTATTTATTTAACTTATTTTATCACTGCGTTATTTCATTTTATTTTATCACAATTATCTATTTCGATAGAAATCAACTTTACATTTATTCATCTTGAAATAAAGGTAGATTGCACTATTGTGATTGCTGTAGCATTTATAATAACATCAATTCCTGTGGAGGCGATCTTGAATACTCATCACTTTATTACTTGTTGTATATACTTGTACATTGGCATCAATAATATTTGATTGAAAATTTACCAACACATGTGAATAGTCATGTGAATCACTTGAATCAATTTGAATTAAACGGCGTGGTTCAACTACCATTTTGATGGCTAAGACATATACACACGGGACATGCAAAGCTTTGTTGTTCAAATGGCTATTATAAGTTATTGAAAAGGGTGGGAAATTTCTAATTTTTTTACAAAACCCAATCAGAGCTTGTTATTTGATTCATTTAATTCCTCTATGGTTCCTTGATAACATTTTATCTTGTATTTTCTCAAAATAGTGAAATCTTTTGTTTTTATAGCTGAACTACTCTAATCCTTCATGTTGATATTATGACTCTCATTGCTTCTTTCTGTATACGTCTTGTTAATTTGTTTTGATCAAATTGGATACACATTAATAGGGTATTAGGTTTAGATTTAAAGGTTAAAGCATAAGATTGGATTTGAAGTGACTTAAAATCAACATCTTGTTGGTTCAACCTTAATAAAGTGGTACCAAAGCTTCTATTTTAGCTTTTGAACTTCAAGATGCTAATTCTAGAGCTAGATGTGGACAAGTTTATAGGAGAAAATGATTTTCATCTCTAAAGGCCCAAGATAAGAGCATTTCTAGTGCATCAAGGAATGGAAGAGGCTTTTGGAGAATTATCTTCAACCAAAAAATAAAGAAAGGTCTCGGATGAAAACCTACCCTCTATTATTAATTGAGGCACATAGTGCCATTAACTTAAGCCTTGGTGATGGTGTTTTGAGAGAGGTTGGTGGTGAAAAAACAACGGTTAAGTTGTAGAAAAAAACTTGAAGATGCTAAAAAATCATGGCAAAGAAGCTGGCAACTAAGAAGAAGTTGTATACTCTATAAATAGAGGAAGCGTCATCAATTTTATATCATATTTATGCATTAAACAAGATTATTCTAGATATTAGGGGCATAAATGTGAAAATTGATGATAAAGATAAGGCCATGATATTACTATGTTCTTTGCCCAGCTCTTATGAGCATCTACTTGACATATTAATGTATTATAGACAAACACTTACAATAGCAGATGTAAAGCAGACTCGAGTTTGAAATAAAACAAATCACAAAGAAATATGTGAAAGAAACAGAGGGCTTAGGGCATATTCAGTGTCGTTTCAAATATTTATAAATAGGTCCAAATTTAGAATTCAAAACAATACTTATTAAAAGCAATCTTTTTCATTTTAGTTTACATCTTGAAAAATAACTAATTTCATAAAATCATTTTCTTGTTTTAAAAGCATAATGTGTAATTTTTTATTTATCTAAAACATGTGGTTTATTATCATCAAAATCAACATTTTATAGCCATATAGGCTAACAGTTGCTTCTTTTGTTTGGTTAATTGTTGGATTAACACATATTACACTTGTCACCATATGTGCAATTCATGGCCAAATGCCTTATTTGCTAGTAAGTTTGGTATGTTGTGTTTGCTAAGGAAGATAATGCACCAATTTTATTTACTTGTTTTTTTTATTTTAGTAAGTAAAACGTTAATGCTTATATATGCTTAGGACCATGGCCTTTACAAAGCACTAGTTCTTTAGGTTAATTAATTCTATAATTTTATTGTTTGGGTTGCTTTAGTGATCTTGCATTAAATGTCTATAAAAAACATTGCAATATAGAATTAGAAAGTGTTTGGTTTGGATTATCACTAAAATGATCATTGTGGTATTTTCCCGTTTTCTTGCTGACAATGATAATTCTGTATTGATTTCTAAACTATATCTTCCATTTCATGACTTGAATCAGGAGTATGAATTTCATAAAATCGCAATGACATGTGAGCATGATCCCAAACTCTGAGACCTTGAGAATGCAAAATGTAGGACATCATAACCGAAAGCATGTATTCATGGCAATTTTTGTGCCAATTGCCATTTATTATTGCACAAGAAACATGTCCTCTTAGATAATTTTTTATGGATGATTTTTGTCATCACTTTTTTCACTAGTATATGTGTTTGTCTAGTGTACTTTTTTCCCCCTATACCATGTTGTTTTGGATTGATCCCATTTTGTTAATTAGTTTTGTAAATAACTAATTTGTTGTTGTATATTAATTACAGTGTAAAAACAATGACAATGTAAACTTTTTTTTCATTAATGCTAATACTAAATTTTTATTCTCATGTAATGTTTTATAATTATTTTGTTTAAATTATTTATGGTATGTTAGTGTATGTATTAGTTAAAAAATTATTTTCTAACTGTAACTATGGCTTAAATATTTAGTAAAAATTATTTTTGAAAATGATACTATCGAACACATATTCTATATTTTTATTATTTTCAATTGTATCTACCAAATGCATATTATTGTTTACAGTTTTTAAATACAGGATACAGAAAATGATACTAGACGTATACGCAATTTTGAAATACAACAACTGTAAAATACCATTTTTATTTTCATTTCTGTTTTTAGAAAATACAAATTCAGAAACAATACGAAATAGGCCCTTAGTTTCAAGGGAGAGATTAGAGAAGAGAGATAGTTCAAAGGGTAAGTAAAAGGCATCCAAATTAAAGCCAAAGAACTTGAGATTTTTCTAATACCATAAAGAGCGACGCTTCAAGAAAGATTACGTAAAAAGAACATACAAGAACAAAGATGGAAATGAGAGAAGTGGGTGATACTGCTGTTACATTATAAGCTCAAAATTCTGATAGGTATGACTAATCTGGTGTTCTCATAGCTACAAATGGCAAATCCGAAGGTAATTGGGTATTTGACTCTAGCTAATCATTTTACGCATACTTAAATTAATCCATTTTTATAAACTATTAGACCTATGATGGTGGGATATTCATAATGGGGAATAACGCCTGCTATGGAGTTGTAGGTAAAGGTTGATTAGGCTTAAAACGACAGATGGCGAGATTAGGGAATTAGATAATGTCAAACATGTACCTAAGCTAAACATAAATCTAATTTCTTTTGGGATGCTATATAAGATGAGATGCTTAGTTAATTTTGAATCTTGGACTTTAAAGGTGCCCAAAGGGTCAATAGTATTAATGAAAAGTGTAACAAGTAATGGGTTGTATATTCTTAAGGGAACAGTTGTTACTAGTGAGGTTAGTGTGTCAAATCAAAGTTAAGACAAGACAATGTTATGGCATTTAAGATTAGGCCATATGAGTAAACAAAGGCTTGAAAGAACTAAGTAAACAAGGGGTCTTAGGTGTGGAGAGAATAAATACATTGAGGTTTGTGGAAAGTGTGTCCTAGGCAAATCTTTAAGCGTCAAGTTTAGAAATACAACGCAAAAAAGTAAGGGCACTTTAGAATATATCCACTCTCATTTGTGGGGGCTTGCACAGACAACATCTTTAGGTGGAGATAGGTGCTTTGTGTCTCTTATCAATGATTATTTTAAGATGGTTTAAGTATATGTGTTGATGATATAAAGATGAAGTTTTTGAGAAATTCAAAACCGAAAAGACCTTAATAGAAATCCAAACAAAGAAAGAAGAAGATCAAAATGCTGAGAATTAACAATAGTTTAAAGTTCTATAATAAGAGGTTTGATGATTATTGTACTGAAAATAGAATTGCAAGACACAAGACAATCAATCATACTCTTCAGTGGAATAGACTAGCAGATAAAATGAATAGGACCTTGATTGATAAAGTGAGGTGTATGTTGAGTGTTAGAAAGTGCATATTTATAAAGGAGAAATCGTTATTTTATATATCAAGTATTGCTAACAACCGTTACTTTTATGTGTTTAAATTTCTTATACTTTAATTATGTGTGTTTTATTTTAATTAAGTATTTGATGTATTTTAGGGGCATTATAGTCATTTCACAATAAACGAGAGATCAAATGGCAAAACGGACATTATTTTTGAACTCAGGACGGTCGAAAACCTTAGGAGGAGTATAAAAGGAAAAATGACACTGTTCACACGTACGGTACTGTTCACATGTACGGTATTATTCACATATACGGGTACTGTTGACTGTACTGTGCAAATAGTGGCTGATGACGTGGCGAAATCCTGAGCGTCCAAACTGTTTTTAATCCGATGGCCATGATTTACTCGATGTAACTATAAAAAGGGGGCCTCCCCCCCTAATTTGGTACCTCTGAATCCATTTTTAGGGTTCATTTTCTGTAATTCTCTCTCTATCTTGTATTTTCTTCGTATTTTAATAAATTCCCATTTTGCCCCTAGTTCAACTATGAGTGGCTAATTTTCTTTCAAGCTTGGGTTGAAGGTGAAGTCTCAACATGTGTCATGGGCTTAATTTGGTAAATTTATTTTCTCTTCCCCTCTAGTTTTTGTGGATGTTTTGACTTCTCGTCGACAAATAATACTAATTTTATCTAGTACTGCCCTGGTTTCACCGGCTCCCTAGTATAAGGTTATTATTATTTAGCACGATAAGCCCTTAGCACCATATTTATTAGAGCGTGGTTCATGAGGTGTGGATTTCCCTCTCATGATTTAATTGGTATTAATATGGAATATTTAGCCCATGATGCATGTTGATACGGATCCAGATACCCAAGTACGTCATTTAATAGATTTACACTTCAATTTATTTCTGCCATTTTATTTCCAATTTCAGAATTTAATCTTGCCATTTTAATTTAAGTTTTAGCATATTTCAAATCATTTCCACCATAAATCCAACCATCCATTTACAGAATTAATTCTATAAACAATTAAAATCCACCTCCTCGTGGGATCGACACTCGCACCATTAAGCTATACTACAACAGATTCGTGCGCTTGCGAGTTCAATAAAATTTGCACAACAAGTTTTTGGCGCCGTTGCCGGGGAGGTAAGTAATTTTAATTCTTAGAATTAATTTTTGTAAATATTTCCATTTAATTTCTTTTTCTTGTATTTAAAAAAAAAAGAAAAAAAAAAGTGAATCTACAATTAGAGGTTAATATTTCTTTTCTTTTTCTCTACTTTAAATTATGTAATTTAATTTTCAAGTTAATTTTTTATTTCTTATTTGTCATTTTTATTTATCTTATTAATTTATTTTTAGTTTATTTCACATATTTGTTCTTGTGTTTTTATAGTAAGTTTGTAATAGCGCAACAAGGTTAGTATCGTAATTTCTCCTTCTTCTTTATTTGTTTTGCTCTCATTTTTATTTTTATTTTATTTGTTTTGTTTTTCATTTATTTCTTGTATTTCTTGTATGCATGGTCGTAGGTCATTATTACCCAATCTTGAACCTATAGACCTTGAATTAGAGAAAACACTTCGCACACACAAAAACATTAAAAACAAAATGGATTTACAAGCACCACAGGAGAGGCCATTTAAGGACTACTTTAGTCCCTTAGCTAATTTGAGCACATCATGCATACGGTACCCAAATGTAGCTGCTAGGAGTTTTGAATTAAAACCTAGTGTGCTAAATTGTCTCCCCACGTTCTATGGCCTAGAAAATGAGGACCCATACAATCATTTGAATGATTTTCATGCAATTTGTCAAACATTTAAATATGAGAATTTTTCAGATGATGATGTAAAACTTAGATTATTCCCATTTTCTTTAAAGGATAGAGCTCGTTCATGGCTTAATACATTACCTGCTAATAGTATTGCATCATGGGAACAAATGGTTACAAAATTTTTAAATAAATATTTCCCAGTTCATAAAACAAATGCTATTCGCAGGGAAATCTCGGAGTTTACCCAGAGAGATGACGAGCAGTTTTTCAAAACATGGGAGCGATTCAATGGGCTACTCTTGAAGTGTCCACATCATGGGTACGAGAAATGGCACCAATGCCAATACTTTTTAGAGGGATTATTGCCGAATGTGCAAGAATGGCTAATGGCGACAAGTGGAGGAGAGCTAATGTCAAAAAGTGCATCAGAGATTTGGGAATTCTTCCAGCGACAAGCAGATAATTCCCAACAACGGAGTCGATCACTCAGGAATACCAGAAGGGTTAAGGGAGTGAATGAGGTTCACATTGGCGAATCCAATTCGGAAATCAAAGAAGTCAAAGCAATAATTGAAGGTCTCTCTCGACAAATAGCATCGTTATCGACTGCTAAATCAACAGAGCCACATGACCTTGACTCATATCCAGATCAAGCCAATGCCATAGGAGTAATGAGAAAACCATCAAATTACAACCCATACTCCAACACTTATAACCCTGGATGGAGAGACCACCCCAATTTTTCATGGTCTCAAGGATTCCAACAAAATGGACCAGCAGCTCCAGCTCCACCAATGCAACCAATTGCTCAAAATCCTCAAGCCTCTCAGCCACCATTCAGACCATACAATCAGAATCAGAACCATAACTACTCTCAACCTAGACCATGGGAGGATGCATTCCAGAATCTTAGGAATGTTACTCACTCCACGATTGAGCAACAAAACCGCACCATTGATGGACTACGCAACGAATTGAGAGCGGGCTTCAACTCACAAGCCCAATCAGTTTCAAGCTTGGAGAAGATGGTAGGACAACTTGCTTCTTCAGTTCAGACCTTGGCAATGACTGTTGAGAAAAGTAAATTTCCACGTCAACCAGTGCCTAACCCTAAAGGAGTGCATGAAGCAAGTACCAGTTCACCACAGCAGCATGGAGAGGTCAAAGCTGTCATGACCTTGCGGAAAGGAAAAGAAGTCGACAATAAAGTGGAAATGCCAGTGACAAAAGACAATCAAATTGTACCTGTGAACGTTGAGGACTCATCACCGGAGGAAAAAGAAGACACCAACCCACGAGAATATGTTCCAAAAGCTCCATTTCCTCAGAGGTTAGCGAAAGGAAAGAAAGGAAAATCTACAGGTGAGATTCTCGAAATTTTCAAACAGGTAAGTGTTAACATCCCATTACTTGATGCTATTAAACAAGTTCCATCTTATGCCAAGTTTCTTAAAGATCTGTGTACTAAAAAGAGAAATATGTATGTTCAAAAGAAGGCATTTTTAACAGAAAACGTTAGTTCTATACTCCAACATAAAATTCCTTTAAAATGCAAAGATCCAGGTTCCCCCACTATCTCATGTAGTATAGGGAACCACACAATTGAGAATGCTTTGTTGGATTTAGGAGCTAGTGTAAATTTGTTGCCTTATTCAGTTTTTGTGAAACTTGGACTGGGAGAATTACACCCAACTCCAGTGGTGTTACAACTTGCAGATCGGTCCACGAAAATACCTCGTGGTATTGTGGAGGACGTGCTTATCCAGGTAGACAAGTTTTATTTTCCTGTTGACTTCATTGTAATTGACACTCAACCAATACAGGATTCAAGAAAGCACATCCCCATTATCCTAGGCCGACCTTTCTTGGCAACTGCGGATGCTCATATTCAATGCAGAACTGGAAATATGCAGTTGTCCTTCGGCAACATGACTATGGAGCTGAACATCTTCAATATTGCCAAACAACCTCACAATGCAGATGATGGAATTGTTGATGTGGATTTAATAGAAGCATTAGTTGATGACACTTTTGTTTCAAACCTTAGTGATGATCCTTTACAAACATGTTTAACACACTTTGGTTTGGATTTTGATATTGACAGATCGGTCGATGAGGTCAACGCCCTACTTGACTCAGCACCATCTATGAACACTAATAAATGGAAGCCCAGAGTTGAACAACTAGCGCCATCAGAGAAGAAACTCATTCCATCATCAGAATCACCACCGAGACTCGAGCTCAAACCATTGCCCAACACCTTGGAATATGCATTTTTGGGGGACGAAAGTACTTTACCGGTAATCATCTCATCATCCCTCAATGACGAACAAAAAGGTAAGTTGTTGGATGTTTTAAAAGAACACAAAGGAGCATTAGGATGGACCATAGCGGATATAAAAGGTATAAATCCAGTAGACTGCATGCATTACATTCACCTTGATGAAAATGCTAAATCTACTAGGGAAATGCAACGTCGGTTGAATCTTAATATGAAAGAAGTTGTTAGAACAGAAGTCCTTAAGCTATTAGACGCAAGTATCATTTACCCAATTTCTGATAGTTCATGGGTCAGTCCTGTTCAAGTTGTCCCCAAAAAGTCAGGAGTCACTGTAGTTACGAATACCGATAATGAATTGATACCAACTAGAGTAACTACAGGATGGCGTGTATGCATTGATTATAGGAAGTTGAATTCTGTCACACGTAAAGACCATTTTCCTTTACCATTCATCGATCAAATGCTTGATAGGTTAGCAGGTCACGAATTTTATTGCTTTCTAGATGGCTACTCAGGATATAATCAGATTCCCATAGCACCAAAAGATCAAGAGAAGACCACTTTCACTTGCCCTTTTGGCACTTTTGCATATAGGAGAATGCCATTTGGATTATGTAATGCACCTGCTACATTTCAACGATGCATGTTAAGCATTTTTTCTGATATGGTTGAACGATTCCTTGAGGTCTTTATGGATGACTTTTCTGTCTTTGGTGATTCATTTGATTAATGTTTATGTCATCTAACACTAGTTCTGCAGAGATGTATCGAAAAGAACTTAGTCTTAAATTGGGAAAAGTGCCATTTTATGGTAACACAAGGTATTGTTCTTGGTCACATCATTTCAAGCAAAGGTATTGAGGTTGACAAAGCCATGGTGGATCTCATTTCTAATCTTCCTCCACCCAAAACAGTCAGAGAAGTAAGATCTTTCCTTGGGCATGCTGGTTTTTACAGACGTTTCATTAAAGATTTTAGCAAAGTTTCTAGACCCTTATGCAATTTACTTGCTAAGGATGCACCTTTTATCTTTAATGATTCATGTCTTGTGGCTTTTGAAAAATTAAAGCAATTGTTGACAACATCACCCATCATTCAGCCCCCAAACTGGAGCTTACCATTTGAGCTCATGTGTGATGCATCTGATTATGCAGTAGGAGCAGTATTAGGACAAAGAGTTGATCGAATTCCCCATGTTATTTATTATGCTAGTATGACATTGAATGATGCACAGTTGAACTATTTAACTATTGAAAAAGAAATGCTAGCAGTAGTGTTTGCATTGGAAAAATTTCGATCTTATCTCATTGGTTGTAAAATAATTGTGTTCACAGATCATGCTGCTCTGAAATATCTTCTCACGAAGAAAGATGCAAAAGCTAGACTAATTCGTTGGGTGTTACTTTTGCAGGAATTTGACTTGGAATACAACAAGGTATTGTTGTAGCGGACTATCTCTCTCGTCTTCATTTTGACACAATTAGAGAGCCACTAACATTGAATGAGTCCTTTCCAGATGAACAATTAATGAGTGTGGAAGTTTTACCTTGGTATGCTGATATAGTTAATTATCTTGTTACAGGCAAACTTTCAGAGCATTGGACTAAGCAAGACAAGGCCAAATTCTTTGCAGAAATAAAGAATTTCTTTTGGGATGACCCATATTTGTTCAAATATTGTGCAGACCAAATTGTCAGACGATGTGTCCCAGAAAATGAAATTCAGAATATCCTTTCATTCTGCCATGAACAAGCTTGTGGAGGCCATTTCAGTGCTAAGAAAACAGCGACTAAAGTTTTACAATGTGGTTTCTATTGGCCAACTATATTTCGAGACGCTTATACTTTTTGTTCTTCATGTGATAGGTGTCAACGAATGGGGAGCATTACACGAAGGAACATGATGCCACTAAATCCAATTTTAGTGGTTGAGATTTTTGACGTATGGGGTATCGACTTCATGGGACCCTTTCCCTCTTCTTTTGGCCATCAATACATCTTGGTAGCTGTTGATTACGTATCGAAATGGGTAGAAGCGATTCCATGCAGAACTAATGATCACAAAGTGGTGATAGGGTTTTTGAAAAGTAACATTGTTTCACGCTTTGGATTCCCTCGAGCGATAATCAGTGATGGTGGTGCCCACTTTTGCAATAAAGCATTCAAAGCTCTTTTGACAAAGTATTCAATCACTCATAAAGTGGCGACCCCGTATCATCCGCAAACCAGTGGCCAAGTGGAGATCTCCAATCGAGAACTAAAGCACATATTAGAAAAGACGGTGAGGCCGGACAGAAAAGATTGGTCATTAAGACTTGATGACGCATTATGGGCATATAGAACGGCTTTCAAGACCCCGATTGGGATGTCACCATATAGGCTAGTGTATGGAAAAGCTTGCCACCTACCTGTGGAACTCGAGCATCGTGCATATTGGGCTATCAAGAAATTCAATTTTGACATGCATCAAGCCAGCTCAGAAAGAAGATTACAATTGGCAGAACTTGAAGAAATTCGTAATGACGCGTACGAAAATGCCAAAATTTACAAGCAACGAATGAAAGTCTTCCATGATAAGCATATTATGAGAAAATCTTTCACTCCAGGTTAGAAAGTACTTTTATTCAACTCTCGCTTGCACCTATTCCCAGGTAAGTTACGCTCTCGATGGTCTGCTTCATTTATTGTTCATACTATTTTTCCACATGGGGCAATTGAAATTAAAGACCCAAAGAACGGTGTCACATTTAAAGTTAATGGTCAAAGATTAAAGCCATATCTAGAGTACCAACCACATGGAGAAGACACCGAAATAAATTTGAGTGACCCACCAGATTTGAATTGATTTTTTCTTTTCGGTGGTTTGATTTTTCTTTCTTTATTTATTTTTATTCTTTTGCTAATTGAATTTATTTTTGCATAAGTGTGTTTCTTTTGTCATTAACTTTTCTTTTATCATTGTTAATAATGAGTGCCACACGAAGATCGTTCCTCCTGAACATGCTTAAACCACTTCAACGTATCAAAACTCATCTCAAAAGGCAGATTCATTCTTGTAAAACACATCGCATTTGGGCTCTACAACCACCAGAGTTAGTAGCCTACGTTGAGGATTTAGAAGGCCAACTCAGAAATATTGAGAGAGGTGTTTTCGACATCCAGTTGGAGCTTGAGGTAAATTCAATAAGAGGACGATTTTAATTTTCTTTGTGTGTTTCAATTTGTTTTTCTGTTTGTGTGCTTTAGTTTGTTACCCCGGTGAAGTGGCGGATAACGGTACTCCGTGACAATCAAGTCGGTTACTTCAGTTTCCCATAATAACTGATATTCTGAGGTGAAAGAATGGACAGAACCGAGATTCTAGTGAAGCTTCACAAGCGATTCCCTTCACTCCCTCAGAATGCCCTCCTTACGATCTACAAAACTCGGTCCGAACGCATGCGACTGCTCATGAGGAATAACATACTTGCTGACATCCGTTGGTTAATTGAAGCGAAAGTACGATTGGCAGGTGAGTTACCTCCAAAATTTATTGCATACATGCCTGGTTGTGGGAAAGGAAACTATACAAGAAAACGACGAGCTCGAAGAATTTCTGTTGCTTGTCATAAGTGTGCCAGAATGAATTGCAATAAAAACCGATGTTCTTTAGGAATGGTATCTGATAACAGGGAAGATAAAATTCAATTCATTAAGGATGGCTTGAATAAGGAGTCATTGGATGATATCCTTTTGTCTCTTGAAACGCATCCCAGTGGATATGTGCAAGGAGCGATTCTCCAGTTATGGCCATTATTCCAGAAAGAACATGCACGATATAGTCTCGGGAATCTGACTATAAAAGACCCTGTTTGCCAGTTTATAAGAAAATTGGATGGGAAGCCTATCCTCGACCCATAGAGGGCGTTCAAGCCGTTTCTGGACGTAAAACCAGAGGAAGATGTGAGCCACAGTCACAACTACCTGTCAATATCCTTTTACTTTACTGCTATTTTATTTTATTTCACTGTTGCTTTATCAGTGCATTATTGTCTTTAATAATTTTCTTACTGTTTGTTTTTACTGTTTGCTTTTTGACTATCGAGCCATGTGCTTTACGCGTTTTTGACATTGACCCGCCACCTCATACACAGTTGTGATCCATTGTCACCAAGAATCTTAAATATGACTTTTTGTTAAGCACTCACAAATTGTTTTTGAGAACTATCCCAATGGCAGCTACTCCCAATAGACAATTCAAGAACATTTGTGTGCTTTCTGGATTTACCTATGGCAAACATAAAGAGTTCGTTGATGTAGCCATAGATCTTGGTCGAAACATAGCAGAGAGAAAATTACACTTAGTGTATGGAGGAGGTAACCGAGGGTTATCAAAATTAGTCTCAGAAGCTGCTCTTGTCAGAGGAAGCCAAGTGTTAGGCATCATCCCAAGAGTCCTAAAACTTTTGGGCAGTGTGTCTGACTCCACGACTGGAGAAGAATTAGTCGTCTCAGGTATGCAAGAACGGATAATTGAAATGCTCGATCATGCTGATGCTTTTATTTTCCTGCCAGGAGATCTTGCAACACTAGAGGCACTTATCACACTAGCATCTTGGGCCCAACTGCACATTCACCAGAAACCCATCGGTTTGTTAAATGTCAATAATTTTTATAATGGCTTTATCGCATTTCTTAACCATGCAATAAAAAACTACTTTATTCCTTCCAGTGCGAAAAAACTTTTTATTTGTGCTCACACTGCTAATGAGCTACTTGACATGTTACAAGCTTATAAACCAGAGCCAGACCCCTGGAGCTTTGTGTTGGAGCGTTCAAATGATGATGGTAACAATAGCCGCAATAAGAAGTACAAATTAGATTTAACTCTTCGCCTGTAAATATTTTCTTCTGTGTTGCACCAACCAGGTGATGTCTTCTAAACTCTACTTCTTTTCTTTAAAACATTGAGGACAATGTTTCGTTCTGGTTGGGGGGAGGGAATAATGGACAATTGTGGAATCTTGGTTAATTTTTACTAATTTTTTGTTGTAGAAACTAACTGTTGCTAACGTTTTGTGTTGAAGATGGCTGAATATAGTGTGTAGTGACTCTAGAAACGCATCTTCATCGTTTGAAGAAAAAAAATTTAAATTTAAAAAAAAAATTTAGATATTTTCTTTTTCTTTGTTTTGATGTTCATTTTTCTTTTTCTTTTTTTTTTAATTTCTCCTTTATAAATATACATTTTCAAACAAAAATTTTTTGAGTCAAAGATGGTTGAATATAGAGTGTAGTGCCTCTAGAAACGCATCTTCTAAAAAAAAATTCATTTTCTATCATTTTCTAATTAATTTTTCTGCATCATTTTCACATTTCTGCTTGCATATTTTCTTTTTACGTTTAGAATAGGTTGGGGGGTAGGGTGTTGTTTAAAAAAAAAAATTTGATTTGTTTTAACATTGGATAACATGATGATTTCAAATTTTAGTATTTGTATTATCTTTAGTCTGAAGTGATGTTACACTATGTTTGCTACTCTACATGTTGATGTCGGAGACAAAAATGAGTTGCTTGAATAAATGAACATGTCATAATAAGTACCAAGTGAGTTTTTGAGCCTATTATTTTTCTTGGAGAGTAACCCTTTTGCCCATTCTTTATATAGCTTAGCAGTTTATTATTGTACACGATCTCTAGATTGCTTTTGAGTTAACCTTAAAAAAAAATTAAAAAAAAAAGTGTGTTGTTACATTTGGAAGCCCATTTAATTAGTAGATATGGAAGATTATTTAGAGTCCTAAAAGATGATGGAAAGGCTCTCTTTGATCCGTTTGAGCCTTTGTAGCCATCCCTTTTATGAATATCCATAGTTAGCCCTTTTGAGCCTTTAAAAAAAAAAAAAATTTTCTTTCTCAACTTATTATCTTGACCCACTCCGATTTGGAGTATTACCCAATATCTTACAAGATCCATCACCTTTTTATGTTTGAGAAAACTGTAAATAAATATTTTGTATATTAAAGTTATGCCTAGTTCAAAAAAAAAAAGAAAGAAAGAAACAAAAATTGTTGCTTCAAAAAAAAAACAACAATAATAGGTGAAATCCACCTTGCAACTTTCAAAAAAAAAAAAATTCTATGCATTTTTCTCAAACATACATTTTGTCTTCCTTATTTCCCTTCTTTGTTAGCTATGTCCCTAGCCTACGTTACGTCTTAATAAAAGTCCTTTTTGATTTTAGGGAACTATAATCTGAAGTAGAAGCTAGTTATATGGGCTAAAAAGATGTAGTGATGCATAAAAAAATATAATAATAATAATAAATAAAATGGGTTTACTAGCATTTTTATTTGACTGGAGGTCGTATTATTTCTAAGTTAAGGGCATATTTCTTTTTGGTGAAAGCATGTGAGACCACTTCTTATTATTTTCTCTCAATTACCATTCATTGGAGTGACTATTTTTATTTGGGTTTAATTTCGTTGTGAGAGTGTCACTACTTCCAGTGAGATTTTGGGGTTTAACATGTCATTCTTAAAGGTAGCTACAACAAAGTCTACTGGGCTGATTCATGTGGATGGTTGATGTGGGTGTGATGTTTCTTTAAACTTGAGATAATGCTTATACTTTTATTTGATTGTTATCATTAATCTGATTGAATAAAAAGAGGTTTAAAAAAAAAATCATTCTTTGAATTTTTGTTTTCGCTTTATTTGGTAGGGACTAGCAATAAGCTGGTTGGGATTTGTGTTGAGTGTTAGAAAGTGCATATTTATAAAGGAGAAATCGTTATTTTATATATCAAGTATTGCTAACAACCGTTACTTTTATGTGTTTAAATTTCTTGTACTTTAATTATGTGTGTTTTATTTTAATTAAGTATTTGATGTATTTTAGGGGCATTATAGTTATTTCACAATAAACGAGAGATCAAATGGCAAAACGGACATCATTTTTGAACTCAGGACGGTCGAAAACCTTAGGAGGAGTATAAAAGGAAAAATGACACTGTTCACACGTACGGTACTGTTCACATGTACGGTATTATTCACATATACGGGTACTGTTGGCGTTACTGTGCAAATAGTGGCGGTTGACTGTACTGTGCAAATAGTGGCTATTGACTGTACTGTGTAAATAGTGGCTGATGACGTGGCGAAATCCTGAGCGTCCAAACTGTTTTTAATCCGATGGCCATGATTTACTCGATGTAACTATAAAAAAGGGGCCTCTCCCCCCTAATTTGGTACCTCTGAATCCATTTTTAGGGTTCATTTTCTGTAATTCTCTCTCTATCTTGTATTTTCTTCGTATTTTAATAAATTCCCATTTTGCCCCTAGTTCAACTATAAGTGGCTAATTTTCTTTCAAGCTTGGGTTGAAGGTGAAGTCTCAACATGTGTCATGGGCTTAATTTGGTAAATTTATTTTCTCTTCCCCTCTAGTTTTTGTGGATGTTTTGACTTCTCGTCGACAAATAATACTAATTTTATCGTACTGCCCTGGTTTCACCGGCTCCCTAGTATAAGGTTATTATTATTTGGCACGATAAGCCCTTAGCACCATATTTATTAGAGCGTGGTTCATGAGGTGTGGATTTCCCTCTCATGATTTAATTGGTATTAATATGGAATATTTAGCCCATGATGCATGTTGATACGGATCCAGATATCCAAGTACGTCATTTAATAGATTTACACTTCAATTTATTTCTGCCATTTTATTTCCAATTTCAGAATTTAATCTTGCCATTTTAATTTAAGTTTTAGCATATTTCAAATCATTTCCACCATAAATCCAACCATCCATTTACAGAATTAATTCTATAAATAATTAAAATCCACCTCCTCGTGGGATCGACACTCGCACCATTAAGCTATACTACGACAGATTCGTGCGCTTGCGAGTTTAATAAAATTTGCACAACAGTGTATGTTGATCCATTTTAAATTACCTATGACACTATAAATAGAAGCTTTCTCTAATGCATGCTACATTGTAAACAAAATCCTTTATCTAGTATCAATTTCAAGACATCAATAATGCTATGTTTAGGGAAACCAGTAGATTATTCAAGCATACAGATCTTTGGTTGTCTAGCCTATACATACATTAAATAAGGTAGATTAAAACCTATGGCTTTAGTGTATAGATACCTTGATAATGTAAGGGGCATAAGCTATAGTGTATAGAACTGTGGCTGTTAAAAGCAATCAAAAGCATGGATGTTGTGTTTAATGAAAAAAAGATACTTTATAAACATTAAGCATCTAATAATAAGGCTATTTGGTAGAGTTTTATGGTGGTAGTGCAAAAAGGACTTTTGTTTTAGAACCTAACCATAATTTTGGCTCTAAAATGGAGATTTCTGAATAAAAAAGTGAGTCAATTAATGATCAAGCATTTAAAGGTTATCTTGCAAAGGAAAATGGAAAGAGAGTAGTTAAACCACCAAGGAGGTATGCTTATACTGATTTAATAGCATATGCATTGACAACAACTCTTGAATTGTCAATTGAAGAACCAAAAATAGAGAGACTATTGAAAGCACTAACTAGAAAAGTGGAAGGCAACAATGAATGAGGAGATAAGCTCATTGAATAAGAATTAAACATGGGAATTAATTCAAAAACCAGTAAATAAGAAAGTGTTAGGTGTAAATGGATTTATAGAATCAATGAAGGTATACCCGAATTTGAACCGTAAAGGTTTAGAGCTAACTTATTACCAAATCCATAAATTCTGTAAAGCTATTCTCACCAGTGGTCAGACATTGTTCTTTGAAAAAAAATTTAGCACTTTTTTCCACAACGATTTACATCTTCAATGAATGGATATAAAAATAGCTTTTTGGCATGATGGGCTGGGTAAAATGATTTTGATGTCTCAACTATATGGCTCTATCGTTTTAGAAAAATTTGATTGGGTGTTTTATCTCAAGAAGTTTTTATATGGTCTTTGGTACCTTCATGACTTAACATAGTCTTCAAAAGTGCAATTTTGAATTTTGTGTATATTTTAAAGACTTAAAAGGTGGTAATGATATCCATTTACTGCTCTATGTTGATGACGTGCTAATTGCACGCAAACATATGAGTCAAATAGATATACTACAATAATAGTTAAAAAGTAAATTTGAAATAAAGGATCTTGGTCCAGTTAAAATGATTTTGGGAATTGAATTGATTATAAATAAGAAGAAAGGCACACTCTTTCTTACACAACAAAAATATGTCTATAAGATACTTGAAAAGTTTGGAATAGCTAAAGCTAACTTGTTTAAACAATTTAGCAACTCATTTTAGGTTATCTTATCAGAAATGTCCTAAAACTACTAAAAAAGAATAAAAAATCAGTTCAATGCCTTATTCAAGTGTTGTAGGGTGCCTGATGTATGTCGTGGTGTTAATCGGACCAGATATCTTCTACATAGTAAGTGTAGTGAGTCGACATATGTCTAATCTAGAGAGGGAATATTGGAAGGCTGTGATATGGATTCCGAGATATCGAACAAGCACTGTTGACCATGGTTTATTGCATGGTAAAACAGAAAGGATGAAGTATAAGTTATTAGCTTTGTAAATGTGGATTATGCAAGTGACTTGGGTAAAAGAAAGTCACTCATATGTTATATGTTCTTTCACACTAACTACACTATAAATTGGAAAATTACTTCGCAAAATGATGTTGCTCTGTCAACAATAGAACCATAATAGATTGTAACAGTATAAGCTATAAAATAAGCAATGTGGCTTAAAAAGATAGTGATAGAATTAGATATGAGCAAAAGCAAATAACTGTCTTTGTGATAGTCAAAGTGCAAACCGCTTAAGCAAAAACCAAATCTATCATGAGAAAACAAAGTATATTTATATAAAGCATCATTTTATCAGGCTTTAGGTGTCAAAGGGAGTGGTAAGTTAGAAAAAAAATCAATACAGATGATAATGTTGCTGATATGCTTACTAAAACTATACTATGAGCCAAATTTAAGCATTGCTTGAACTTAACTAGGATCTACAAAATCTGTAGATGTGAGTGAACAGATGAAGATGAAGAATAATTGTTTTGAGTTCAACGTAGAGAATATTCAAAGTGAACATAAAGTCAAATAATGCAGAGTAGTTCGACGTGCCGTCACTGTGATAATAAAGGCATTGACATGTTTTTATCATCATCAGCAAGCTAGGATGACAATGTGTTCATGTCATTTAATGCAGTTAGTACAGCACATGACTAGTCATGTGAATCACTTATATTAATTGAATTTAATAGCATGGTTTAGCAGTTGTTTTAATGGCTAAGGCATATTCATATAAGACACATGAAGCTTGGCTGTTTAAATAGTTGTTATAAGCTATTGAAAAGGTCAAGAAATTTCAGAAACAGTTCTTGTCTTCTGAAGGACCTTTTTAGATCCATATCTAATTGTATATAAGAAACATACCAATAAGGTATTAGGTTTTAGATTTGATGGTTAAACTATAAGATTCGATCTTGGAGATGACTTGAAATCAACATCTTGCTGGTTCAAACCCAACAAATAAGTGTTGGGACAAAACAAAGTGTAAGCTAGTAATGAATAGTCATTTCCCAAACGCAAAGTCATCAATAAATTTTTCTATCTATATAGTCTGACGTGGTAAAACACCTTATACCCAAAATTAAATGGTCAAGCAAGGTGGGTAACTGAGACCCTAGTAAGTGTTGCTTGTTATCTGAAGTAAAATTTCCTGAAGTGTTCTATTGATTTTCAATGAAAATGTAAAACACGAAATATGTGCAATGGTAAAAGATATTATTTGTATGTAAAATTATTTGATGGATTTTTTCTAAACCAATTTGCCTACTAATGATGTTGGTGACTTAATTGTGTAGGTTGCATTGTAATGAGTAGTTATAGTTGGAAAATATTACACATAGGTATTAGACAAAGATATATTTTTTCTTCTTTTTCACTTCACAATACCCAAAAAAAAATATTAGCATATACAAAGAGTCATTATAGGAAGTTGTTATAGGCTATACACTAGTGGTGCATTTACTAATTAGTAATCGGAATAGACTAGAATAGGAATAAAAAATAGGAATGAAAATAAACTATTTACTTAAACTATAAGAATCGAAATTAGAAAGGGCTTCATTTTCATTGATGTGTTTATTTTGTCCTTAGTAATTATCCTTTAGTAACAATAATAATAACAATAATAATATAATTAATAATAAATTTAAGAGAAATTATCATTTGTATACCCTTAGTTTACTCCATTATAAAAAATACTACAACACTTTGAGGGTGTATCAATCGTCCACCCTAAGTTGACAAAATGCATCAGCTGACCACCAAATCGTTAGTTGTCGTTTATGCATGATGACGTCAGAAGGGTAATTTGGTCTTTTCATATGACACAAGTGATAATTTAAGGGTATACAAGTGATAAAAAGAGAATTTAAGAGTATACAAGTGATAATTTTCAAGGGTAAAATCGTCAATTCACTGTAACTCCATTAACTTTCAAACAACAACTAACGGTTTGGTGGTCGGTTGATACATTTTGTCAATTAAGGGTAGATGATTGATACACCCTCAAAGTATTATAATATTTTTTATAACAGAGCAAATATAGAGTATATGAATGATAGTTTCCCTAAATTTAATAATAATATTAAATGTAGATAAATAAATAATAGTATTAAGATGTGATGGAGATGCCGATCGACTGGCGATGAGTTGTGATAGAAATCACTATCGATGTGATAGAACCAACTAACTACTCAACTAGCACGAATTAAACTGGTGATGAGTTGCTGCAGTATGGGGAGTGCTACATGATGGAGGGAGACAACGGTGACAACAAGCACGAGGCAGCTAACGATAAGCATGAGGGAGACAATGGCGACAACAAAATGAGGCAGTTGATGGTGAGCACAAGGGAGACAACAACGAATGAGTAGTCGGTTGGTTGCTTGCTTAGGGCTTTCATCTTTATTCTTTAATTTATATTTTTTAATTGTAAAGAGGTATTTTAGGGATATTGAAAATATAGTGATGATAATTTTGTTACTTCAGGGAATAAGGTTCTAAATCCCTAACCCCTTACTAGAATCCGAACCATATGAATCAATTCAAAATTTATGTGGGCCCCATGAAACTCATTCTAATTTTCAGCTTTAATTTAGTAAATAAACATATTATTCATTTCAATGTCTCTAATGCCTAACTTGTTGAGTAATTTGTATAATATTTTATTGGAATCAACCTTTATAAGTACATTAATTTGCCAGTTGATCTTCAGATTTAATAAATAGGAATTGAACTATCTTGTCCTCGATCTTTTCTCAATAAAATGTTAGTCCACCTCAACATGTTTTGTTCGATTATGCTAAACTAGATTTTGAGAAATGTAATTGTTGCCTTATTGTCAAAAAATAAATTCAAAATAGAAATAGAGGTACATGTAGTCTCTATTAGTAACATGGTCACCCATATTTTCACTAAACTTGACTAGTCGACATCAACGAATAGGCGTTGAGCCTAAGGACTCAAATCCAATAACATATCCTGTTCTAAAAAGGATAAAATAATACAAGTCATAATCCTCGTCAAACTTGAATCCTATAGATTAAATATATGTCTGATTATCTCACTTATATAAATAGGTCATCATATAGATGAGAAATAGATAGGTGTAATATTCTCTAAGCCTTTCTCTTACTTTCTTTTCTTTCTCTAATTTTTTTTTTGTTATCATCTACTTTTGATCTCTAACTTAAGCATTGACGGGACTATGCTGGTAACATCCCAGCGACCCCCTGATTGTTTTGTAGGATTCCGATAATCAATCTCTTTACTCTCAACAGTGGCACTACCAAGGATATCAAGCTCTCTCATATCTTGTTCCCCAAGTAAAATAACTCTTTCTTAACTTTATTATTGTGCCTAATATTGATATCAACATAACCTTCACAACCAAAAAAGTTCATGTAGCTCTTTGGCCATTCTTCTGAACTCAGCTTTTGCTACTATTACCTTCTACTTCTTACTCCTTCAAGAGACCGAGTTACCTCCCACAAAGGTGAAATAATCATATGTGGATCTCATGTTAAGTGACACTTCCTTCTCAATTTTTGCATATTTATAACTATCAATATATTCTTAGAGAACATTAAACCTTTCCCAAAAACAAACTTTAGATAGTGAACAATTCAAATTTTTACATCCATGTGAACTGCCCTAGGATAATAAATGAAGGAAATTACTAAGCTTAAGCAATTAAGTTATTTGTAGCCTTGTATAGGACAAATAGGTTAGTTTCTTAACTAATCTTTATTGTCTTTTTGTACTAGTAGGTACTTGATAAGAACACTCTCTCAAAATGTGATCTTGAACAATTAGAGTCAGCAGGCTTAAGTCAAGCAATCTTATCTCTGAAATTAAGTCTAAGATATACTATCTTTAGGATAAAAATATGCTTTGCTTTAACCAAGCCACTTACAATGCCCTAAAACTAATATTGTAAGCCTCAAAGATCTTTAATTTTGAACTCGAGTTCTAAATACCTTTGGAGTAGAAATCTACTCCCTGTCATCTCTGGTGATTATCATATCATCCAGTGACAGTGCCAAAAATTATTTAATTCAACAAAGTAGTTAACAAATAACATATATCAAAATAAAAATTCATTAAAGTATTTAATTCACTAAGCTTATAATTGTCCTCAACGAGGTTTCATATATTGCAAACATTGAAGAATAACCTCATTATTGAGACTACAAAATATATCTTTTTGTATGTATACAACAAGTCTATCATTCAACCATTGATCTCCCATCCAATTTCGCAGATGATTTTTCACAAAATTCATAGTTGGAAATACTCTCTTTATTGTAACTGTGGCAACTAGTAAAATCAATATTAATGTCACCAATAAATAAACTAATAAATATAATTGATCCTTCTTAGTCTCAACTAATATTCTTGGTAGCCCACCAATGCATTTCGATCCTGAAAATCTGTGGTCAGAACCCGCATCCATAATATAAATATCAAGTTGAGTTTTAAATGCCACAAGATCCACTGGAGAAAAATCATTTAGATAAAATTCAGCAAGGCGAAATAGTTTTTTTTTGTTTTTTTCAAAATGAGTCATTGGGGCACAAATATGCCACATAAAGAAGCAATTCAATATTCATCTCATTGAAAAGATTGCTTAATTCTTGAAGTTCCATGTCCAAAATTGCATAAAATAATTCAACACAAAAACAATGTAAATTTGTGATCTTTTGAGCCTTGTGTTGTAATCTCCTTTGAGTTCGAAACAATGACTTTCTTGAGTAATATTTCTCCATAACTATGAGAAATAAACACAATTAATTGTGAGAATTTAAAAAAAAATTGAAGACAAGTTTCATGTCAAAATTTAAAAAGAATGAAAAAATTACAAAATATTAATTTAATAAACCAACTGCTTGACTAAATTCTCAACCACTAAGTTACTAGTCCATCACGACATCACCCATGGCATTGTTATTGGTAAATTTATACTAATAGCCATAAAATTTTTGGGTTTTTCCATCTTAACCTCCCAAACAAATTTCTATCAAAATTAGCCATAAAAAATCTTAAGTCCAAAATACTCCTCTCTCTCATCTCTCTCTCAACACTCTCTTTCACTCATCTCTCCCAAACCGGACAAACTTCCATCATCGGCGATAACATCAGACCTCATCGACGGTTACTTTATCCCTCATCGGCGTCCGATCTACCATCTATAGTCTTCAACAAAACCTAAGTTAACTATTTTATTTATTTTCATTAATACATAGTGGTATGAGTTATTTTCTGAACTTGCTCGAGAGCTTCGGTGAACTACAAGTCGTGGGTGAATCTGGTGACAGGCTGTCTGTCGCACCAAACAAGTCGTGGGTGAATCTAGCGATAGGATGTCTGTCGTACCAAGCTATATGCGATAGGTGTCTGTCGCACCAAACCTTGGTGCGATAGGTTTCCTGTCACGTGAAGCTTTGTGCAACAGGCATCCTATCGCACGATTCACCCACAACTGGCAGTTCACTGAAACTCTCGAGCAAGTTCAAAATATAATTCATATCACTATGTGATGTCGATTAGTGTTAGATCATGATAGATTATGATCGGATTTTATTTTTATCGTTGCCTTTTATCGTCGTCATTGGTTGATGATTCACGAGTGGAAAGCTGCCTTTGGTTTGACGAAAGAGGAGAAAGAAATTTGTTTTTGGTTTTTAAAGAAAAGTGATTTGGAGAGAAAAACGTGTGTTTTGCTAATATTGATAGAAAAAAATTGAGAAGATTAATTGTAAAAATAGTAAAAATTTTATGATTATTTTTATAAATTTTCCATGGTTATTCTATTGTTTATAATCAGTAAAGCTAAAAGCAATGGCACTTTATCAACCCCGAAGCATTGCCATAATAACTGAAAGCTAATAATATTATTCAATTCAAAAAGGCATAAACCAATTCAGGAATTAGAATATTAAATCATAAAGTGACAAAATTATTTAATTATCAAAATAATTTAATCAATTCAATATGAAAGCTACAGAGGTGCGACTGTATTACCAGAAAAAATGGTGGTAACTTGAGGCTTTTGAAAATAAGGTGCCTATTTGAAAATAATTAATTTACGATAAGGTATTCTAAAATGAACCTGATTTGAGATCATTTCTATTTAAAAATTTGTGCTGCATTTTTTTAACTTTACTTCTACAATTATGAACAAACGACTTTTTTATCTTATGTATAAAAATAGTAGGTGCCAATTAATTCCACGATAGAATTTTTGACCTTGTTCGTCTCATTCTTGAATCACGGTTTATGATAATTTATTAAATAACTTTTACTTTGCTAATTAATCACAGAGCATTTTGTGTATTAAATCTTATTATTATTTAGAGTGGAGCTATTGGCACTATTGGCACCCTTACATTATTTTTACAAAACCCCACTTTAAATAAAATTACAATTAAGGACAATTGAAAATTAAACACATATATTTTTTTTTCTAGGAAATTATTTAAGTCATAATCAATCCTTTAAAAAAAATCTATATGTTACTTCCTATCTAATTAAAATAAATTGTACAAATTTAGAATGATATATTATTCTCTTTTAATTTTTTATTGTTTAAATATTTTTATACTTAAAATTACTTTGAAATTATAATTTGAAATATGTATTATTTTAACCAATGATTAACATTAAAAAACTTATCACTCATGTTTTAATTTGTGTGTAGAGTAATAATAAAATTGAAAATAATTAAAAAATAGCACAATAATAGTTTTAAAAATAAAACAAATCAAATGAACATTAAGAACGTAGAAAATTGTATTTAAAAAAAATATTTTTAAAAATAAAATGAATATAACTAAAAAGAGAATTTTATCAGGAAATAAAGAGGTACTAATAATCCAACTCTATTATTTATTATCATCCGAAATTTTGATTCTTCTTCTTTCGAGGCACAAACTTTCTTTGCCGTGATTGGAATGGAATCTGGTGGGCGCTGCCACCAATGGTGGCCTTGACGGTTTTCAGTTCAAAGTTGTTTTGAAATTTCAACAATTATTCTCCAAAAAAAAATGAAATTTCAACAATTAATGACATCAAGATTCCACCAATTACAATTTATAATATAAACAAATTATGATTGAACTTTAAACAATTTAGCCACCTTTCCGCTAACTAACATAAAACTGGCAAAGGCTAAGGTTATTTTTTCCTAGAGAAATAAATTATAAATTGCTATTCTACTAAAAACCCTTGTTGCATTAACAATAATGAAATAAAGTTATTGAGAATCACATGTAAGATCGCATCCGCGGCCTGGTTATAGACTGTGCCCCGTCTACGTATATGGTTGTACCAGTCATATAGCGTGAACCATCACTGATTAAGTAGATGACCGTCGAAGCCAGATCATTTTTAACGTCCAGCCATCTGTGCAGTGGTGCCGCCTCCTTGACCAACTTAACTGCCCTCTCCTGGCCCACTGCAATTGGATATTTGTCTTGCAGATGCAAGCCACGGGCAATACCATTAACCCGGATCTTGTGTTTCCCAATCTCCATTGCGGCTGTCTGGAAATAGTATGGAACAAATTAGAACAGAGTAATACAAAAGATTAAACAGAAATGAGTCAGACTTTTTAATATTTCTATGATGGAGAAGTAATTACATAGAGACAATAAAAGAGCTCTTAATACTAAGGTCCAAATTCAATAGAAACATGGAGACACAGAGAACAGATTTTCTGACAGTACTACGAAAAGACGTGAGAGACCTATATTTCTAAACACCTAAGGCCAAATTCAGAAAACGCAGAAAAGTCTACCCTTCAAAGCCAAACCAACTCCATGACATTGTACTTTCAAAAGGGCATGAAGCAGAGAAGTGAGATGACATAAACATTCTCCAACTTCAAACAAAGTTGAAAGTGAGATGAAGTTAACATTCGCTAACTAAAAGAGCTCATTTTCGCCATTGAAAAAAGTTGCCAAATTTCCAGAACAATAATGATACTAAAATATCACATGTCCTTCATTATGACCATACACTGCTCAAATGTGCATTAACTTTTCAAGTTAAACAGCCCAAATATGATCATGTTAAAAATTTGAAATCACATGCTTCATATAAAACTTCTCAACTAAAAAGCTACTCCAAATGAGATGTTTAGTAATTCCAAGCCAATCCTGCCTCCAGGGTTTATCACAGGATTCATGATGATGGCTATCCTTAATATAATGGGCTTCAGTTCATAGCAAAACGTTTTGGTAAGAACAATATATGCAAAAATGAATTGCGATCCTTTTGGAATGTACTTACCCGAACTAACTGATGGATACTTGCTGCACATGCACCATAGGCAGCAGCTCCAGGATAAAGTCCTCTCTCAGCTCCAATTATTGAGGTCAAGAATACAATGGAACCTCCTGCCTTAGACTCTTTCATTCTTCTGCCGACAGCCTTTAACAGGAACCATGGAGCTACAAAATTAATTTTCACTAACTTTTTGAACTCATCCTCGCCTACTTGTAGAGGGTCTTGCATTTTTCCTGTTTCACAAGATCAGAAGTCATAAGTTTGCCTACTCAAAAGCACATTGGATCAGCCTCAATATAATCAAGTACGAAAAGATAAAAAGAAAAACCAAGTGGAAGTAAAAATTTAAGAAAAGCAACTCATATTGTTAGTCCAAGAGTCATCTCGAATTGTTAGTTACTTATTGATAATCTTAATTTCTTACCACATCATTTTGTTCTCTTCAATGCAAGCAAATTCAGAGTTCTCTAATTTCACCGTCTCAAATCAGGAAGTTAGAAGTTGTCATTCTTTTTTAAGTTGCATGCTGCATATTGCCAAATTCCTAATTCTATAAATTTCATCAACATAAATCAGGAAGGTTGAATCTTTTATGTTCCCATTTAATAATAATAGAATCAGCACAGATGAAAAATCACAATCAGACTCCTAGATAGCACATTTTTAGAGATCAGACTCCAAATCTGAATTATACAAATCTTTCTTTTTCCTAACCCATCCCTTCCATTGATAAGTAACTTGCTTGGTGATCCATCTTTACAAAGTGTTCCAAAAACTCTTACTTTAGAGGTCCAAACACAAAAACCAATGCTTCCTCAAACCTGTTCAGTGGTCGGTTGAAAGCACCACCAAAATTTTAAAGCTCAATCTATTGTCTCTACATGTTGAGAAAGGTAAAGTTATTTGCATCAATGTGTTCGATAAAAGTCCCAAGCAAGTCTAACTCATAGGAAGAACTCGGCAAACATGCATCAAATGAAAATTGTATCACAACAGAAAATGGGAATTGCAGCTAATCATTTTGTATAGGAGAAGAAATAATTGAGTGGGGACTCGAACTTAGTGTCATGGTCAAAGCTGAGGGCACAAGCCCATCGCTAAAATCCCAGCTAATCTTTCTATATAATACAAATTTTTAACCCCAACCAATCATTTGAGTCTCATCACAGTCTCAAGACTTTCCACCAAATATTAAAATAACAATAAACGTTCCCTAAGGCACAGGTGACATTAGCACGTTAGTCTAAATAACAGTAAATTCAGTATTAAAAAAATAAAAAGGTAAATTCAGTCAACAAAATCACAAAGAACACACATACCTTCATAAGTGTAACAATGCACAAAAGCGTCCAAATTCCCCAAAATCTGACATGCCTTATCGACTGCCTCATCAAAAGCTCCTTCTCTGTCCTCTTCCATGTCCAATCCTACCACTTCAACTGGCTGGCCACCCTTCAACGAACCCATCATCTTCTCAGCGACACTACTAAGACGCCTCTCATTTCCCAACAAAACCAATCTGGCCACAACCCAGAAACTTAATTTAAAAAAAATTAATCTTTTTAATCCCACCCACACAAATGAACAAAAACGGAAAAAAAAAACCCAGAAACAGAATATGATTTTTCATTGATTTGTGAGTTTTAAATAGAACCTGCAACCCCGTTTGGCTAAATGGAAAGCAATGTTTTTGGAAATCTCATCGCCATCAGAAGTCAACAATACTCTCTTTGATTGATTCTCCATTCTCAGAAACAGGCTGCAAATGGGAAATCAAAATCCCATCAGATGCAATCAGGGAAAAAAAAATTGGAAACGGTTGAAAGAGAGTGAGAAATGAGAGATAACATGAACAAACCATAAAAAGAAGCTGAACAAAATTCCGGCACTAGATTGAAAGACAAAAGTCGTACACTATTGGAACTCACACAAGATTTGCATGTAATCTATTCTTCTATTAAATAGGAAAAACAAATCACACAAAGGCGTGAAACAACAGAACAGCAACTGTAAGCAGCTGCTGTTCCGTGTAACTCCATGTCTCTACCCACGTTTTGTGGGCCCACCACTTCAGCAAGAGACCAAAGTTCTCTGCCGCTCGATTTTACTCCACAATAGACAGGATCATGTTTGGTTCAACCAACCCAAGTCGGGATTTATATTTGGCGTTTACGTGTCGTGTTCGTATTGGCTGGAAAAAAGCTTTTTTGATTTTAAGCTAGTCTAAGCTAAGCCGAGAACCAAAAGTTTGGTCACTATATTGGGAAAGGTGAGTAAGATGCTGCGAAAACGACAAGTTAGGAGATTGTTGTAGTTTTGTCGTGAAATTTAGAGGGTGGAAACTTGGAAAGTGACTCGCAATTGCAAAATGCAGCGATGGCGTAGATAAAGATGAATTAGTTTTGAACAGAAACTTCCCAAATGGTTTTGCTGGTTCACATTCTATGGTTTGTGCTCCCACAATTAATTTGGTTGTTGCTGTTGTTGTCGCTGGAATTAATTCAAGTCAAAAGTAGAACGCCTGGTCTTGAGTTCTTCGTATGAATTCTCTTCGTGGATCTGAATCACATTTTTACTCGTCAAATAGTTGATACACACAAATATTAGACTGGAAAAGAGAGGCTCATTCCATAGTTTAATCCATAGCTTGGCTGCTTGCACTCGACACAATTTCTTTTATTATTGTTAAGAAGTTTTTGTTAGTGATAATAATATTTTTTTTTTACATATAATTACATTATATATATAAATTATAATTAGGATAAAATTATAACCAACAAAAGAAAAAAAAAACTGTTATCTATAATAACCAAAAACAAATATATATATATATTTACACACACAGGAGTTGGCTAAGTTACAGATTCTGTAACTTACAGATCCAATTGTAGCCAACTCCTATTGCCTGCATTTGCACGGTTTTTCTCTCTCCTCAGGACAGGTGTACTGCTTCCCATTGGGTGTGTACGAGGTTACAGATTCTGTAACGTAGATTGGCCCACACTATATACACACAGGAGGTGTATCATTGGCACACCCATTAATCTATGTTAGGTAGGGAGAGCCAATCCAATAAAGATATATATTTGAATGAAAAGCTGTTTTGCTGTTTTTCATTGTCGCTTATTGTAGGGACGAGGCTATATGTTGGCTAGAGTATAAAAATAAATATTTTAACCATAGGCAAACAATAATTAAAACAGATTGAAGATAAATTAGCCACAAAATAAAATACACCTTTTATTTATTAATCCTTTAGATAAGCACAACAACATCGGAAATTGAAAAAACTAAAATTGTAATCAATTGCTATTTTATTTAAATTCCTAACAACTTCATATGGTGATATATAATATCAATTAAAAAGAAAAATTTAGCCCGCTCCAAAAAAAAATCCCAACCTCGCCCCTCGCTTGTTGAGAGTGAAATGTACAGCACACATTTAATGGATATTTAGTACTTAATTATAGAATTCGATCTGACAACCAAAGTGTGCCAATACAGTGAGCGTGTTGAAATTAAAAGACTAAAGAATATTCATTATAGATGCATTTGGCACATTGTATATGTATTGCATTATGGTGCATTAAACTGTAATGCAATATCATATTTGATGCTATATACACAATAGTATACATAAAATATTTTATATCATCATTTATATTATAATTAATTTTAAATTAATATTATTTAAGTTTATTAACATTTAAAGTATTTATTACTAGTTATATTAAATTATTTAAAAATAGTCAATTTTATGTGTTAACTATTGTAATATAAATTATATAATAAAATAATGTAATATTTATTATATTTTTATATATTATTTAATGTTAAATTTTTAAATATCAATTATTATAATATAACTAAATAATGTAACATTATATGATATTTTTTATTTTTATATATCATGTAAGTATTATTATTGGTTATATTTAATAATCAATTTTTATATATTAGTTATTATAATATAATTGAATAATATAATTATTATAATAATCCAATACAGTCTAATGTTATGAGTGGTGACAAACACACTCTATATCATCAAAAAAATTCTACCACAAGACAAAATTTTCTCTGTCTCATACACTTTTTGGTGTTATTTTTTGCACTCATTTCAGTACAAACATCATTATTTGCGTTAAGAAGATTATTACAAAAAAAAATAATAATAATAAGGTTATTAAATTGATTTAACATTGAAGCATTTATTTTATTAACTATGTGGTATGAGATTGTTGAATTTAAACCAAAAAAAAATATATATATGTACTTAATTTGTTCAAGAACATTATTTTAGAAAGTATATGATTACAAAGTTCAGTTCTAATAACCTTTCAGGGAAGTGGATTTTGGACGAAATAATTGTCTGTCTGTCAGTAAATTATCGCGATTGCATGTACTCTCATGATTCCGGAAAAATAATTTAACTGGATGTACGTACCACGACTAGACTGACAGACAAAACAATTAGAATGACGAGGCAAAAGGCCAAGAAAACATCCGGTGAGTTCATTTAATTGAATTCAATTCAAATTAAAACTAAAACGTTTGCCACGAAGTCCACGGTGACTTTTTTCACTTGAATTTTCTCTGTGCATGAACCACATTTTGGTCGTCAAAACTGTTAAGCGTTGCCCCACATATATTAGATTTAATTGAAAGAGAGAAGTCTCTCGTGTTCAAACTAAACTAATCTTCAAGTTGATGGAAGGTTCATTTCATCTGAAGGTTTCCTGGAAATTCAGATTTTTATGTTAAAGTGCTGTACTTAAAGATGCGACCCTTGATTATATGTTCTTTTGTTCATTTTGTATTTTAAGGATAATTGAGTAATATATTCAATTCATGTCAGTGTCTAGCCAAATATATTTTCTAAGTCAAATCTTGGAATGGCTTACAATCTATAACACGATTTGTCAAACTCCAAAGTCTCCGCTTAGTCAGCCTAGATTTGAAAAGTGCTTAACATAGAAATTAATCCAATCTAAAATTGCCATGACTAATAAATTAGTTAAAACAAATTTAAACTAATTTATTAAATAATAAATTGTTCTATAAGATTTTAGGCTATGTTTGAATGCGGGATAAAAGGTGGGATTAAACTAATTTAAGAGATAAAAAAAATTAATCCAACCTAAAATTGTGTTTGAGTGTCATGACTAATCAATTAGTTTAAATTTTAATCCAATCTTCATAAGATTATTAATCCTCATTTTCACATGGGTCTAGATAGGACTCCACTAATATCAAAATTCTATTCAATAATCTATTGTTAACTTGTTTCAAATTTAAGATTAAATGTCCAAATTTTAATTCAATAATTTATTTTAACTAGTATGTAATATTAAACATAAAAATTTATTCAATTATTTTTTAACAAGAATATTGAATATTAAATTTAACAGTTTTAAAAATGATATTTTAACCTTTGTTAGATTAAATTTAACATAATCTTGTCCGAAACTATACTAAACGAAAGACAAGATTCTATAATGTACTGTAGTCCAATCTATTCTAACTCAATCTAATTCTAAGAATTAATCTATTCCAATGTGGTGTTCCAAACAGAGCTTTAAGATTAATAATTATTACAAATATTACTGTTAATGCATTTTCAAAAAATTGCTTTCCTAAGTAGATTAATTTACAAACTTGAAGCATAAGTGCGAATTATTTTCAAAATCATTCACCTCACTTTTTTTTCGAGTTTTTTCTTAAACAATTACCTTCGATTTTCAATTGTTAGAAAATTATCACATAATTTATTAGAGATATAATTTATTAGAGATTTGCCTTTCCAATTTTAGATCTCAATTTTCATCCCTTTCTTAATTTCTCAATCTTTATTTCTCTTTTTTTTCTTTTATGTACACAAATATGTGAAGGCAAAGAATTTAGCACACATTTTAAATTTATTGTTTCAATTTTATTATTTTCTTAAGTTAATTCACACGACTAAAGTGAATTTTCTTTAGTCCACCTTACAAACAATTGCTGGCTTCACTTAGGATTAGGATACTCTCTTGAATGAAGCTTTCATAAATTTCTAAAATTATTTGTCATGTGTATTTTTAGTAATAGCGCATAATTAGGTTTTTAACTATTTTTTTTTATTTTTTTACTTTTTTTATATATTAATAAGTGTTAAATGGATGAAAGAATTATGAATTTGTATTAAAATTTTCAATTGATTGACCCTATATCAGATTTTCGGCTATAATTAATAAAACGACGGCTTTATTAAAATTAATTTTCAGTTGTAATTTCACGTTTACAAATATTTTATTAATATTATTATTACTATTAAAGCGGTGGCTTCAAGAAGTATGAAAAGAGAAACTTCCCACGAGCACGAGGCTTTGTTGGCACTTGGTTCACATTCGGAGTATGCGTGCTGTACGGTCAAAACAAAAACTTTCGCCATCAAAGTTCATGAATCAAAGTAGGTAGTGTATGACCACGTTCACAACTTGGCGAATTTGACTTATACATGTTCGTCATCAAAATAGTTGTTGAAGTCTCAACGATCAAAATACTCTCCCTATTCAAATTTCATTTGATTGAAGATTTCTTGGTAAATTCATAGATTTTCTTCTTAGGTCATGTTTGGTTTGAAGAAAAAAGAAGAGAAAAAAAGAGTGGAATGACGAGGAAGGGAGAATAAATGAATGGAGAAGAATAATGAAATTAAATTTTTTTTGTTTGATTTGATATAAAATTTGATAAGGAAATGAATTATAATTTTTTTCTTTAGACAAATTTATCATTTACCTTAAATATTAAACTATTTATATTAGTAATAATATATATATAATAAAATGGCGGTCCGGTGGCCGGCAGCGGAAGTCCTGCGGAGATTCGGAGATCTTCCAATGAAGTCCAACGGTGGTTTGGCGACCTTCCGGTGAAGTTCGGCGGTAGTCCAATGATTTTTCGGTGAAGATCTATTTATAATAGTAAATAATAAAATAAAATTATAAATAATAATTTTTAATAGCATTAAATAAGTTAAAAAGTTGAAGGGTAATTTTAAAAACTTTAGTTTCTAATATAAGAGGAATTTAAATTCTTCACTACTTAGTGTGTAATTCAATTTCTACATTATGATGGATATTAAATTTTAATGGAAATTAAGTTCTTATACATTTTATCAAACCAAACAATGGAAATAAAAAAATAATTTACATTACTTTCTCTCCTCCATTCTCTCCTCCCAACCAAACTCCACCTTAATTTCCATTATTCTTGTGCCGAGAAATAGCATGGTACGTCAATTTCACTGTAAAGATACCCTTGGGAGATCCCCCCCAATAGACTTGATCATCTCCTCTCACTGCCATTGGCGGATGGATGGATGCAATTCTAAGGAGAACATGATGAGGGAGGAAGTGACTTAAACTTAACCAATTCCAATTCCCGTTATCATCCACAAAATCGGCTACAGTTTTATTAATAATATCATCCGGAATTGAACTAGTAGCATAAGAATACAGAGGCTGAGATTTTGTAACCGAACAATCCGTCCAAAACCGAACCTTATTTCCATCACCAAATTCCAACGGATCCCCATCCTGGTATCATTCCACAATTTCCCCATAGATTTTCACAAGTAAGATCCATACCTACTTGGTAAATCAGGAGGAAGTTTAGTATTATCCAAGCCATACTTGGTGAGCAGAACGAGACCAGAGCTTAGTTGGAGACGACACCCGGACCCATCCCAATTTCATCATCAAGACTCTATTCATAACATCAAGATTTTTGAAACCTAAACCACCAAAATTCTTAGGCTGACACAATTAATTAAGTATTGAAGAATGCATATTTATAAAGGGTAAAATTATCATTTTATGCTCCAAATCTCACTAATATTTCTATTTTTATGTGTTCATATCCTCTAACCTTTAATTGAATGTATTTTATCACAGTTTAAATATTTTTATGTATTTTAGAGGTATTTTAGCCATTTCATAATTATGAGAAGTCGGACAGTGAAATGGATGACATTTTTTAGTTCAAACAGTTGAAAACCTTAGGAAGAACATAAAGAGGTACGCGACACTATTCATTTATATATAACTATTCACATGTACGGTATGATGATGTGGCATTGATCAATGGCATGATGGCATCCTATTGGACCAATGATGTGGCATTGACTGATTATGTGGTTTTGAGCGATGGCAGGATTCTATTGGACCAAAATGATGATGTGGTGTTGATTATTTTACTGAAATATTGATGTGGCTTTGATTGATGATGTGTTCCAATCAATCAAAGATTGCCACGTGGCGTAATTTTAAGCATCTGAATTGTTTTCATCTTATTGCCATAATTTACTCATTGTATCTATAATAGAGGGCTCCCTCCTAATTTAACACCTTTGAATCTATTTTTTAGCTCCTTTTTTTGTAATTCTTTCTCCATCTTATATTTTCTACGTATTTTAATAAAATTATCATTTTGTCCCTAGTTTAATAATGACTGGCTTAGTTTCAAGTTTGAGTTGAAGGTAAAGCCTCAAAATGATCCATGGGTTTAGTTTAGTAAGATTTTTTTTCTTTCTAATTTATGTGGTTGTTTTGACTCATTGTCAACAAATAGTGGACCTTATTTAGATTTTGCACGGTATACTGGGTCCCTAGTGAAAGATTGTTATTGTCTAGCACAATGAGCACTTTATACCATATTTATTTAAGAGAAAAATTTCTCTTTAGTATTTTGTCGATCGTCTTAAGTCAGTGTCGACAAAGAGTGCATCTAAGCTGTTTAGTAGATGGTCTTGCCACGTTGTCAACAGAAGAATTATTATCGTCTGGCACAATGTGCTTTTGACACCACACTTAGCGGAAGATCATTCCCTTTGGTACACTAAGCGCTTATACCATATTTATCAGAGTGAGAATTATGTGGAGTGGAAATACGCCCTCTTAAATTAATTTGAACTAAAAAGAAATATTAAGCCTATGATGAAATGTTAAGTATGAATCTAAATACTCAAGCATTTCATTTGCATTGGTTTATCTATGAATCATTCTCAGCATTTTATTTTAAACTTAAGATGAAAAAATCACTTCCAACCAACTCACATACGCACTTAGAAAATTAACTTTACACATAATTAAATTTACCTTCTCGTGAGATCGACGCTCATCACCATAAATCTATTTTACAATAGATTCTTGTGCTTTCGAGTACAATAAAATTTGCACAATAAGTTTCGAGTATCATTGCCAGGGAGATAAGCCAGTTTAATCTGTGGAGTTAATTTTCTTTGTAAATATTATGTAAATAACTTTTTCCGCAATTTTTCAGTGTGCTTTCACAGTAAGTATATGTAACAGTTTGATAAGGTCGGTAACGTAACCTTATCCCAACTAACTAAATTAATCTTTCGTTGAGAGATGGTCTCACTCGAAATGAAGCACTTGCAAGATTGATCAACTTTAGACTTAATTAACGAGGGCAACTTGGTTGTTTGCATAACATAGATGGGGAATGCTTGGATAATAGATTGTCTAAGGGTAATTTGTCCAACTAAAGATAAGTGGGTGGCATTCCAACCAGACAGCCGTTGATCCATTTTATCAATAATACTTTGGTATGCATTCTTGGATACCCTATAATGAACGAGCGGCATTCTTGGATACCTTAGAATGAAAGAGGGGCATTCCAAGATATTTACCAAGATCCTTAGTGGTAGAAAATCCAAGCATAGTGATAATATTGTTAGCAAGTGCAGTGTAGACATTCTTAGAGAAATAGAGTTGAGTTATAGCTTTATTAACCTTCGCTCTTGAGCTGCAGCAAAAATCATCCAAAATTGACATGAGAATAGTAACTTGGTCATACGAGGCCTCAACAAGCAAAAAGAGGTCATCCACAAATAACAGGTGAGTAAGGGTGATCCCACGGTGTGAAGGATAAGTTTCCACTATCACTTTTTCACAGCATGGTAGATACCATGGCTCAATCGCTCAATACACAATGCAAAGATATATGGAGAAATAGGATCCCCTTGCCTAATCCTCTTGGATGGCCAAAAATCCTCAGCAAGTTCCCTTTTCCTTAGCACATTTATCCTTGCAGCGGTAATGCATTCTATTATGATTTGAATAAAAGTAAAAGGCAGCCCCAGGTCAAAAAGAGTCTCATGAATAAATCTCCAGCCTAATCTATCATGAGCTTCCTCCAAATCAACTATAATCATCATTTGATCCCGACAACCCGTTTTTCTTCTCATAGAATGAATAACTTTCTAGACAACCATAATGTTCTTAATAATATGACGTCCAGGAATGAAACTCGTTTGGTGAAAGCTGGAAAAGAAAAGATTGTAATCTATTAGCAATGACTTTCGCGACTGTCTTATAGACCACAATGCACAGGCTAATTGGGTAGTACAATGTGAAATTAAGAAGATTGTCATTTTTAGGGATAAGTAAAATCAGGATTCGATTAATTTCTTCAGGAATATATCTAGTGATGAAAATATCTTTAATCAACTGGAAAAAAGACAGATTAATTGTTTTCCACTGGGACTAATAAAAAATAGTTGAAAAAGGATCAATGCCCAAAGCTTTCAAAGGCTTCATATTAAAAATCGTTCTTATAATCTTATTTTCATATATATAAGCAAAAAAGACAGACAAACTAGCCACATCAATAGATGGAAAACGGCCTTGAAAGTGATACAGTTGGTAAGTCCTTTACTCAGTTGTGTAGAGACTCAAAAACAAAATTGTACTGCATGTGCCTTAATAGCCTCAACATCATACAACCACTGACCAAAACCATCTGTAACAGCCTTAATCTTATTGTTTTCTTATGAAAGTATTAAGTGTTGCGATCCCCATGCATAATCCAATCCTTTCAAGACTTATACTACCTGAGCAACTTCTTCTCAGTTAAAACTTCCTTAAGTTCTGTCTTAAGCTTAATCTCCAGACAGATAAGGCTTTGAAAATGACGTTTTTCCAGAGCCTTTTGAATACCTTCAATCTGCGTTAGAAGGCAATGATTCCTTTGGAAGATATTATTAAAAGAATGTTTATTCCAATGAGACACTGCACAAGTAAAGATTCCAGCCACTTAAAGATAAGACAGGTGAGAGTTCTAATTAGACTCGATGAAATCAGCAAAGTTTTGCTTGGTAAGCCAAGCCGTAAAGAAACGAAATGGAAGATTACCCTAAACCTTCTTAGCAGCCCTATCAAAACGAACCAAGACAGGTCGATGATCAGATTCAACTTTTGAAAGATAAAAGACTAAGTAAACTTCTTTAGCCACTCCTTATTACAAATTGCCCGATCAAACCGTTTGAAAAGAGAACCTCGAGACTAAGTAAAACTTGGACCTTTAAACTTTAAATCATATAATCTATTTGAGCGAAACCATTTATTAAAATGATCACAAACACCATTACTATGAAAAGAACCCCCACGTTTTTTTAAAGTATAAAGAATGGAGTTGAAGACACCTCGCACAATCCAAGGCTAATGAGTTGTACGAGAAATCTGTCAAAGGTAGTCCCAAAAACGTCTCCTAGTACAAGGAACCAAAATATTAAAAACAACCATAACCCAGGATAGAAACTAATTATTCATGGAAATACAGAAATGAATAAACTGTTTATGATTTATAACAACTTCGACGTCAAAACAATTCTTCCACAATAGCTAAATTCCAACAGAGAATTTGATAGCTTCAACTAGATAAAAATTGTCAAAGCCACTATTCTTAATGAACTTATCAACTTTAAAACCATTAATTCTGGGTTTTAAGATCATAACCATAGACAGCTTATAACTTTTAGTAAGAGTAACAAAACTCGACGAAGCAGCACCCCGAATGTTCCAAAACATAATAGAAATAGACAGAGGAAATAAAATGAAAGATGGAAAGGGTCCCTGTATCTATTCAACTCAGAGGCCTCATGCAACATCTCCCTGTCATTTTATCATGAAGAGAGATATCCTCATCAGATTCATCTCAACTGCTATTGATATAATCACTATCCTCAGCATCATCATCCATATGATCACTTATGCCCAAAGTGCCATGATCAGGTGGATCACCTTTAAGTTCAGATGATTGACTAGGGTAATTTCAAGTAAGCCCAAATTGGGGGCGGGGGTCAAAAGGTTTGGTTTTGGTGTCCAAAAGTGATGAAAAAGTATTAGCAACAAAAGAAACAATTGAGTGGTATAATAGGTTTAAACTTGTGGTGATTGTGGTTGAATCTATTTTAGTAGTAGAGTTTGCATGGTGGGTACGTAAATGAGATGGTACATGCATGGGTGTGGAATGTGAGGGTTCAACTATTTTGGTAGTACAGTTTGCATTATAGGTATGTGAACGGGAAGGGGAATGCATTGGTGCAAGACATGTGGGTTTAGCTGTTTTAATAGCATTGGTGGGTCTAGTATCATGTATCACATGTGGAATGGGTTTTAGTCTAAGGTACGTATGTGGATTTTTTTCCTTGGTTTAGACATTTTAGGAGATTTGGATGGCAAATTATCATTTATTATGGAAATAAAGGGTTCTTTACTGGTCACATGATCTGTTTTCTTTTCATTATCATGGACCAAAACATCAAATTTGGATTCCTTGCCAAAATTACTCTATTGACCTTGAGCATAATCGTGCATAGTATGTCTCCTCCTATCAGCACGATACTTCCCTTTCTTGATCACCACCATTCATGAACCAAACTTAAGGTCGTTGTCAGAATTAATCCCTGAAACATTCCCCGTATTGCTACGATGGTGTTGTCATTAATGGTAGCATCCAACTCACCAGAGTTTCCGATCTCTTTTGATCGATCAGGACACACTTCTCTAAAGTGGTCATATTTACCACAGTGGAAACAAATATTAAGAAGGCTCTCATATTTTAATTTCTATATTTTTCCGTCTAACAAGAATTGAGAGACAAAGGGTTTGCTGAGGGAAAACTTTAACCCGTAATGCGAGCAAATTTTCCCCTTATATCGGACTCCGCATTATAGTCAATACAAATCATTAATCCTATGATCTAGTCAAGCATCCCAAGAATCTTTTTGTAGTAATGATGCAACGCCATGCCTACTAGCCAGATCCAAGCAATAATCGATTGAATTTCCTCTTAAGAGCTAACAAAATGGAGGGTCAATGGTTGCACCACAAGATAATGTCCCAAGATTTTCCATGGCCCTTAAGTCAAAACAAATTCCGCATCTCCTTCTGTTTGAAAATGGTCCAGAAAATATTCATTCTACAAATTAATTATAGTAAAATCTGACGTTGAGCTCTAAAGGCTTGTTAACCGATTGCTATAAGCTTTGTACCCAATCAATCGTCCCAATAATTTAACAACTACTGTGTGCTGCCAGGGTTTGACTAGTTGGGTATAGACCTTTTAGGAGAAAAAGATGGATGGAATATTGTTTGAGCTATAAAAAAACAACATCCACAGGATCAAAATCTAGATCATCATCATGACCAGTCAAATCCTCTACAATGGCTCTCTGTGACCCCATCAGCTTATCTCTGAAAATCTGTTGCTAAGGGTTATCACCATCAACACCCTGGGCCCTAAACTTGGCCTTCTTAGTCGAATGATCATCAGACAACGGAGAAAAGATTTTGTCGATTTCCATTTCTTTTCCTTCTATCACTTTCTGATTAATAACATTTCTACCACTCACCATAGGCAAATTCATAAAACGATCATATAGGAATTTTTTTATTTCTTGCAGTCAGCAAAGGTGCAAAATCATTGTTTATTCATGAAGTAAGCTTTCTAAATTCTGGATATAATTTTAAAGTTCGGAAAGTCTGGAAAAGCCATTAAATCGTAGAGTTTAATAGCATTATCTAGATATACTATTAAACTGCATGGTTTAATTGCTTTTCCAGATTTTTCAACACTTAAAACCTATACACACACATATAAGAGGATCTTAGTAAAATACAATAAATAAATAAATTTAAATATACTAACAGATAAAATACACAGTCTCTGATGCATTAAAATTTATGTTTATTTTTTTACTGATTTAATAAATAAAACACACACACACACATATTTGTATTTTCCTTTTTTTTTTTTGCTATTGCCTATTAGTGGGAAAAAAAATCAAAATTTGAAAAATATTAATATGTAACATGAGTGGTACACTTGTAGAGGAAGTCATAGATGAAAGGGTCCCACTAATCAAATTACATCACTTGTTTTATTTTTTATTTTTTTATTTGTTCGGTTCGTTAGGAAATATACTTTATTTTTCAATAAGATTTTTCTAGGATATATATATATATATATATATATATATATATATATATATATATATATATATTAGGACTTCTATTTAAAGAATAAGTAATTTTCCCTTTGGGACTTATTCAAGGAGGAATATAATTAGTATAAGAAAAATAATATTTTTCCTACAAGAAATAATCCTACATATAGGGAGGCTAGGTTCACTTATTGTTATAACATAGCAATCAGCTCTATACAAGTAGACAATTTTTAATGTGTGAGAAACAGTAAAGTGATTATAATAATTCTTTACATAATGAATTTTTCTCTCGCCATCCATAATGTCGTGGTTTTTCTCAAGTATAAGAGTTTTCCATGTAAATTATCATGCGATGTGATTGATTTTGTTATCTATCTATATTTTTTTTGTTTATTATTTATATGATACTTTTGTTTCCAAGATCTTTGGTAGGATTAAAATTCCCTAACAAAATGCTTGTATAGACTGATATCAAATTTTTTTTGAAACGATCACATAGATGAAGTAGTGTGCCTATCATGTGTACATGAGATTTTTCTTTTTTGTATTGTACATACAATCAGTTAATATAATCGATTTTTTTTTAATGTTTTGACATTAAGACGGTAGTAGCCACTAGGGGTTGGGGATTAAAAAAAGAAATGATTGGTTTATATGAGAAAAATCAAAATAAAAAACCACAAAATAGAAGAGAATTTACGGTTTAAAACCAAATTGAAGAATCGAACAGACTGATGTGTAATTAGTAAAAAAATCGACTGATTCAATTCGATTTGAAACTAAACTGAAACAAACCAAACCATATCCACCTAGTAGCCACACATACACACTTATTATTAAATATAAATTTACCATGAACGAATCATTTGATAGAATCTTAAGACTTTCTCTGAGAAGTCATGAGCGAGATTAATAACTACGAGGGTTTTTGGTTAGAAGATGCACCAAGAGATCATGGCTCATGTATTTCTTATTTCCTTGTAATAGTAGCTTGTATATATTTAAATCACACCCTTTTCAGGTATTATTAGGATTTGATTTAGATTTTACATTCGTTGACAGCACCATCACAACAAGGGATCATCATCAAATTAAAAGTTAAAGACGAAGTCTCAGTTTATATCTCTTAAAAGTTAAAACAAAATTCACCTTTTTACACTTCTATAACGTATTAACGTGCAATAATCAATAATAATTAATAACATGAAATAGCTGGACTCTAATTAGGCTTGGAAAATACTGCGTGGTGAACGTGAATCCCGAACCATCATCGATCATGTGCTCATGATTCTTATGATTTCTTATCTAATCAAACCCTATCTAAAATAGTAATTTAATTAACATTATTTTAATTTCTTTTTTTTAATGTATATGTGCTAAAATTATATATTTGCATTATTTTATGCGTAGTTACATTATTATTACATACTTAATTTGTTTATGAGAGATGGAGAATGACACTTTGATCCCTCTTATAAATTATTTTAATAATTTACGCCTTCATAAATTTTTAACCTTCAATTTCATCCTTAATAGTCATTGTTACCTAAAAATCGCATTAAGCCCAAAAGCCCCAGCCCGAAATATAAGTTATTTATATACTTATAGCGTACCTAAGCCACTAAACTTGGGTATCTACTTTGGATTGTGGTTTGAAAGGCACGTATAGTTATATTTGAGATTTAACATGCATTAAACTCTTGGTCAAGCCCACTTGAGAGTACTTGACCCACAAGAAAATGCTTTGTATAATTGGTTGTTGGAGAACCCATGATCATAAAAAAAAAAAAAAAAAACCTCATGAGAGGATTATTGACTTAAATCTTGCAACAAAATTGATACTCAAGCCCCCTAAGACTCTTGAAATCATAATTTCATCCTAGACTCAATTGATGCTTACAAATCCGGCAATTAGATAAATTAATGGGGTAACTCAATTGTAAAGTAGCTATAATTCTATCTAAGAAAGAAATCTAATCCTCTCTCCATTAAAATTGAATAAGATCACGACATTATCCCTCTTCTACGAGGATTCTGTTCATCTTATAGGACTAGAGCTATACCATATATAAAGTATATAAATATAGACTATATTCACAAACTCACACGAGAAGATTCAGCCTAGCAATCATAGCTTTAGTTATTCCATACAATCTTAAGCCATTAACACTAATCCTTTAATCTACAATATCCATTAATTAGAACAAAAAAAAAACCTTAAGCCATAATTAACCCACAACATCATCCTTACTATTCATTCATTACCATGACACCTTCTCTAATTAAGAACAAGCCTATATTCTTTATTAAAGCTATAACAACGCTTAAATCGTATCTACTTTGTTCATAGCTACGGCCATATTAGGTAAGGCCAGCCACTAAAACTTCTAAAAAATATTGTCCAATATTAAAAACACATTCAAAGTCCTACTATCACATCTTCTCAATCACTAAAACCCTCAAACACTACTTTTAAATTTTCATTGGTTTACAATTGTATTTTACAATCATGTTAACCTTAGAATATCAATACAAGTTTCTACATTATTCTCTTTACTTTGCTCCCATACCACCACTCTCAGCAATAACTTTTCTATTACAAAAAAGGCCAATCTCTATAAGTCAACAAACCAGAGATCAAAGTTTCAATAGGGGCAAATTTGGGCCACACCAACGTTTAGATACACTTTTGAACTTTACGCTTCAAACCGTACAATAGAATCAAGTGGATTATAGACCAAGCCTAAATTTCAATCTAGCCCAATACTATCCTATCGAGGGCGACCTTTTAGCCAGTTTAGAAGTGATACATGGCCTAGTAAAATCCCTGCCTAAGCAACAGCAAAACTATAATATAAAAAATCACTATTGAATGGTAAATATGAAGTTTTAACAAATAAATTAAATATTTTTTATTTGTAGAAATATCAAATAATCAATTTATATATGAAAAAGCCATATTTATCATTTAACAATATATCTAGTGTATCTTTTTGTTAGTGCTTTAACATATCAAATATGAAACATGTAATAAAAAATTTACTAAAACCTAATTGGTAGAAACAATTCTTAAGAGGGATCAAAGTATCATTTTTCCTTTATTTATAAGTTTTAAATGAATCCTTTTTAGTTTTTTTAATTTTGGTGAATAGTTTTGTAAGTCAAACTCAGTCAAATGATAATTTAACTATATTATTAAGTCTATGAATAGAAAGTTGACATTTTTGAATTTGCAAAGATCAAAATATTTTTACATCAATTTTAAAGTGTTATTTTCTCCTAAAAAATTACAATAATAAAATTAAGGTACGCAAATCTCATCGAAATCCTTAGCACATTTTCTTATATCAAGAGGAGGTTCAATGAATTGCAAATGTAGGCTGTGAGACACTTGCCAATGGCAATTGTAGCAGAAGATGGCATGGTGGATTTTCATATTCATGAACAGTTCTCCTGGAGGAAAATCAAGTGATAACAACAATTATAATACTAGTATAGTTATAAACAGTTGTGGCTATAAGCATGTTTATATAAATTGAAAACCATTTAAGAAAATATTATGTGGCCCTTATGATGCTTTCATAAATAACTGTCTAATAACTTTATCAAATGAGAGTTATCATGATACTTTTAAACTTAAATAATGATTATTTAGAGAGCAAATGAAATGTTTTCATTGCATTTTAGTTATATTTTGCATAAACATCTATTTTAGTTTATCTTTAATCAAATTTGTTTGATTTAGAATAATCTGTGTGCTTAAATCTCATGCATAATTATAAATGATCGGAAGCTCACATTTTAAGAAATGAATGTTATTGCAATGAGCTTGTTAAAATAAGGAAAGAACTTAGTTACAGAAAAATTGAAACAAATCTGGAACAGTACAAATGTTGTAGTCGTTACTGTAGTAATCTTGGAGCATTGGCAGAAAATTTTGCACAAGATACTTAGAAGATTGCGATTTGGAGTTTCCAAATTTGGAAAATGCATGCCCTAGACTTGTGGTTGCCCTAATTTTCAATTATAAAAGAAGCACAATTGCAAAGGAAGAGAGAAGCGTGAAACCAAGAATAAAAACAAAAAAGAAATAAGAGTAAAATAAAAATTCAAGAGCAAGATTTAGAGTTGTATCAGAGAAAAAAATTACAGAGATCAATTGGGAAACTAGTCCTTCTTATTTTTTTCTTTTTTCTTGTTTACTCTTTAATCAAGAGGATGTATTTGATGGTTGAAACTCATTTATTTATTTTTCTTTCGCAAATTATGAACTAAATTTATTTGTGGTTGAGTGATAAACAATTTTAATGGTTCATTGACTGATTATATATGTTGCTACTTGTTTGCTACAACGTTTTGTTTTATAATATTTATTTCTATGCTTTTTTTCATTTGACCACTCATTTAATAATACTAGCTAAGAAATAACATGTCTTAGTAGAACATATCAGAGTAATATTTAGTTTTAGATTGAGTTTCCTGAGTTGAGTTTTATTTAATTCCAAAAGAGTCATATTTTATTTAAAATTAGTAATGAACTAGATATAAGGATTTACCTTATAGGGTAATTAGAACCTAAATGTGTATCGTTATATGTTATGTTGGCATAACAATTGGTCACTGATAGATTGCATATAGATGTAAGACATTCAATATGTGACAGTTGATGGTACATAAGGATTATACCCAGTGTTATAGTAGATGTTGTAGTAGATGTTGTAGTAATTAAATCTAAAATTAGAAGAAATAGTCAAATCCATTAAGAAAGCTTAATCACTCAACTACTTCATTCCCATTGGCTTTATCCTTGTGTGTGACGTGAGAATTTACTTTATTGCATTTTCTTTTTATTAATTAAGTTACCAGTTTAATTATTTGTTTTATTTTCAATTAAAGCAAAACTAAACTTTTGAGATTACTGTAGCAAATCTAATGACATCAATCCATGTGAAGACAATCTTGAATACTTATCATTATATTACATGTTGTATACACTTGCACATTGACACCAATAACATTTGAATCCATTACAACGCTGTCAACTCAATTTATATAAGAGTATTTGTACAACTACTTATGACTTTATTATTAATATTAATTTGAAATTAGTAAATTTCTTTAAAAGGACAAAAAAAGGCCAATAATATATTGCCATATTGGCATAAATACAAAATTACTTCAAGCTTGAATACAAAACTTGGGATAACCTCAAATTGTTTATATAGCTTCTTGTGAGCTTTGATTGTATTGATAGTGTGTTTACTAATTAATAATCGAAATGGGTCGAATAAGAATGATAATAGACTTAAATAAGAACGAGAATAATTTATTTACTTAAGCTGTAGGAACCAATATAAAAATAGACTATATTTTTATTAATGTGTTTGCTTTATTTTGGAATCAGAATGATATATAACAAGTTATTAAAATACCCTTAGTTATTTAGTATCATAAGTATTATTATTATTTATTATTTAAATAACAAGAATAATAATAAAAATAGTTTGTATGTAATTTATAAATAAAAAATTATAAAAATATACGTTTTTTGGGGTAAAAATTTTAAGATGGTTAGTTTTAATATATGTGTTTGTATTTTGTTAATTAAACTAAGAATATTTTAGTAAATAAAATTCAAAAAGGGGTGTTATAAACATTTTAGAGGGCACTAAAAGCTCCACTCAATAGAAAAATCTCACTATGGGGATCCATAACATAGATCTTTTAAAAATCCAACATCACCCCCAAAATAAAGATCCATTGCTGAATTCTCTGAAGCCCAAAATCCATTGCAAAAGGATCCGTAACATAGATCTTTCAAAAGAGAAGAGAAAAAAGTGTGCTAATTGAATTTGACCAATTTATAAATTGTATCATCGTCAGAACCTCTTTAACATACTTTTAACTTTTATATTTATGTTTATTCATTTAAAAACTTTTTTTTAATTGAAATTCACATGTTTAACATATATTTTAAATATATTTCTTAAAATATTTGTAGTAGTATATACTCAAATAATAAACTGATTCATAAAAAATTCTCATGTGACTCGAACACAACATAGTCATCATATCAATTATTATAACACAAAATTCTATTTTTCTTGTCAAATTTGTGGGGTTTTATAAACAATTGTCACAACTAATTCTTATTTCTAACTACGTTATCTCTTGTTGAAGACATCAATTTAAGTCTTATTGGACTTTTTTCTCTTTTTATAAAGATATAAATTAGGACATAACTATGTTGCTCCCGTGTCCCTTACTGGCATTTTTTTAAGAATAAAAGCTACTTTCACTCCATAAAAGAAAATAAATACATCAGTTGTGAAGGATACAAATTCATCCATATAACAATTTTGCATCTCTCTATAGCTAGTTTAGCTAAAAAATGGGCAATAGAATTACAAGATCTATGAGCATACTTGATACTAACGTGATCAAAGCCCTTTATTAAGCTTTGAATTTCTGAGATAACCCAGAAAATCTCAGATCTTCTATCCTACTTGTTGTTTACAAAATTAACCACTTCTTAAGAATCTGATTCAACAATTAATAATCTTAACTACATACCTCATTCCATCACTTCTGCCTACACAAATGCTACATCTCCATAGAACTTTGAAGTCTTAATTGCAACTGCTATTACATTTCTAGATTCATCTCAGATAATAGCTCCTAACCTTTAGATTTGCTTTTTTGAGTTCGTAGTCGCATATATATTTACCTTGAAATATCCTTTTTATGGGGTAAGAAAGGCTCCAGGTCTTTTGGATCAAACCCTGCTGATTCCAATAAATGCAGGTGGTGGTAGTTGAGTTCTTTTGTATGCATCAACCACAACTTCTGTCTTGGCTATTAGCACCTGAGGATTCTCCCTTCTTCATTTAAATAAGAAATGGTTTCTTGCTTCCATGTCACCCAAAAAAGGGCCACCAATAATTTGACATCATCTTTGCTTCTCATCCTAGTCATTCCATGCAACAAACTCAAAATGCCTTATTCAGTAAATCCTTTGAGATCATCTGCAAGATGTGTGAGATTCCAATCTTCCTAGCATCCATACAACCCAACAATGCTCCAAACCATTTTTATACATTGACAAATAAGCTTTTGAACCACTTTTCTCTTCCAAAGGTTTTTGACTGATGGCAGGAGATTTCTTGCTGCCCTCCAAGCAAAAAGTCTGATCTTTTATGTCAATGCAAGTGTCCATATGATTTTCTATTGATTCTTTATAACTTTTAAGCTTTTTACAGGAAATTTTAGTTTTAAAGCAACCCAATATCCACTCTTGAGAGTATGTTGTCTCTTTTCATAATGTCGAAGTAGTTTATCTCTCATTGCCCTTCTAAGTAAAAGAATGTTGACTTTATTATCAGTATCTATTTTATCAAAATGGCTATAAATCAGCCTCTCATCCATTTGCTCTCATCATTTATTAATTTAAAAACTAGAGCATCATCTGGCAAAGTTGGTCTAGAAATAGGTTTGAAAGTTAATGGCCTGGAAATGTAATTTGCCTTATAAATCTAAACATCCTAGGCAATTCCAATCCTCCATCATAAGTTGCTATGTATAACTTACCTTCCCTATAAAATGCTTCTCCAAATGAAAGCTGGATTAGAGCTAAGTTTCGCGTTTAGAAAATCTTTATTCTTAAAACACTTTGCTTGCAAACCCATGCCACCAATAAATTTGAAAATTGCAAAATACTTCACCTGCCCTTTACTACTAAAACTTGGTTGAAGCTTGAAAAATCTTTGAATCTTATTCCTCCTTTACCCTTGGCCTACCTCAGTGTTTCCTATCTCGACCAATGGGCACTTCTTTTGTCACTCTTAGAACCCCACTAGAAACTAGCAATTGTTCTCTGAATGTCATTACAAATACCCATTGGGATTGTAAAAACACTCATGGTATAAGCTGGAACAGCTTGTGTTGCTATTTTAATTGGAATTTCTTGGCCCCACATAAGAAGAACTTATGCTGCCAGCTTGATATTTTGTTGTTGATCTTCAACTTGATTTCATTGAAGAAACTGCTTTTCTTTTTCCCAATCTTTTATATTCTTAAGTGGAAATATTCAAAATGATCAAGCCTTAGCAATCAAGAATATTTTTAACTTATCATTGTTTCAAGGCATGAAAAATATTTGGATATGTCATCTATGTCTAGAGGTTACAACATAATAATCAAATATTTTTTCTAATTTTCACAGTCGGTGGTTGAGGCTCTTCTAAAGATAAGACTATCATTAGCAAATAGGAGATAGAAAATCTTTGTCTTTTCCAAATGACAGCTTATAAATGAGCTTCTATTGTTCTGCCTACAACAATAAAGAGGAAAAAGCCTTTGCATATATAGTGAACAAAATATGGAGATCGTAGACAACCCTACCTTAGCTCTCTTTGTGGTAGGATTAAAATGCTAACCATGCTATTTATAATAACAAAAACAGAGATAGTACTTATACATCTCATAGTTATACTAACCCATTTTTGAGAAAAGCCTAAACTCTTTATGATTTGATCAATGAAACTTCATTCCGATCTATCATAGGCTTCACTAATATCAAGCTTTAAAGCCACCAAGCCATTTCTTTTTTCTTTACAGTGTCTGATCTTTTAAAGGTATTCATAGCCTATAATAATAATATTGTCCATTATAAATCTATTAGGAATGAAAGCATTTTGTGTTGGGAACATGACTTTGTACAAGATTTGTTTAAGCCTATTTGTTTTTATCTTAATAATACTCATATAAATAACATTACAAAGACTAATATGCTTAAATTCATTGACTTCTCTAGGTTTCACAACCTTTGGTATCAATGTAATGTATGCATGGCTGAGAGGAGCAATATTACCTTACTCATTGAGGATGCGAAGGCAAGTAGTGATAACCCTAGATTTACCATTTACCAATGCTTCTGATAAAATACTGCTAGCAGTCTATCAGATCCTGGTGCCTTTGTCAGGCACATCGAGTCAACTTCTTTGGTTGTGAAGGGCTTCTCCAATTGCTCATTCATGTCGCTAGAAACTCTCTGTGTTATCCATGTTAATCTTGTTACTATTTAATCTTGACTTGGCCTAAATAGAGTGAATAGTTTTGTAAAATAATTACAAAACTCATGCTCCACTTCTTCTGCTTTCTCAGTTGATCTTTTTATTTTATCTTTAATCTGTTACATTCTGTTCTTTTTTTTCCTAGATGATGCTTTAAGGTGTAAGAACTTGGTATTTTTATCCTCCTCTTTAAGTCAATTTGCTCTCAAGTATTGTTTCCAGTAAATTTCTTCATCAATTAAAATATTGTACATTTGTCTCTCCATTCTTTTGATTTTATCCTCATTTTCTTATTGCACTCTCTCTTACTTCTAGCTTTGTAACTATTTCATCAACTTCTCTAGCTTCTTTTCTCTTCTGTCAAATTCTTCTTTACACCAAAAAAGTAAACTAGTCATTGATTCATTAGTCACCTTTTGAAACAAGTGTATAGGATTGTCACTGTTCTAGCTTTCATGTCCGCTCTATTCCTCCTTGATGAACCTTACAATTGTCATATGGGCTCTATATATCTTTAAAATGGATTCGTGAATACTTATTCTTTTATAGTTCTAACTATTACCTCTATCTTGGACATCCATCAACACAGGGCAATAGTCAGATGTCCGTTTGTCATGATTAGTAGCTACACGGTCAATGAATTTGTCACTCCAATCCTTATTACACACAAATCTGTCTAATCGTTCTAAAACAAAATCAAGTCCAAACCTTCCATTACTCTAAGTAAATGGCTATCCTTTATATCTTACATCTACTTAATCATAATCTTTTAAAGCCCCTATAAAGTCACTGATTAAACTTAAATGCCTATCATTTCCACAATTATTTTTTATAAGGATGTAGAATTTCATTAAAATCACCAAAACACAGCTAAAGTGTAGAAGATAAACTTGTTAAGTGCCTTAAAAGTGTTCATGTGGATAGCGGTACACCTCTATACACCGCATTTGCTTCCATTTGCCATCTGTATTTAAGCATTGATGTGGTACTTACTAAAGGATTTTATTTGCACATAGGTAATTCCAAAACATTGCTAGTCCACCTCCTTTCTCACTATTGTTCATAGCAAAACAACTTCTAAAATTTAACTTATTACGAACCACATACATTTGCATAGACAACAACTTTGTCTCAATAAAAAGTACAAATTGGGGTATATGCATTTAGAGAATCTTTGGTAATGCTAGGTAATTTAGGGATTCTTTAAACCTCGAATGTTTTAACTAAGAATTTTCATGGCTTCCAGTAGGGCTGGACACCAGCCTCCGCTGACATTTCTACTGTGTTAGAATTTATGACTTCCATATCTTCTATTGCCAATGGTTCCCAGCTCAATTTGAATTTCGCCACTGGTTAGAATTGCTATCATTTTTTTTATTTAAGTGGACCAACAAATTTAGTTCTTTTTTGCTTTATAATTGGCCTTATTGACTCACTATTTAGCCTTTTTAAGGTCCCTAGCCTAATTTTATGTCCACCTTTTTAATGTTAGGATTTTGGGCTTGCAGCTTATACTTCCTTCGCTGGGACTAACTTCAGTAATTTTTGGCCTATTTTCTATCTCAGCTTCCTCTGTATGTTCATGATCTTGTTTTTTCATGCCAATTAGTTTATTTTTTGAGCCTACTATCTCCTTGTACACCTCATCTGAAGTTGCTTTCAAGTTTTTTGTTTCTTTTACATTTTCATTTCTCGCTTGAATTCTCAATTTCTAAGTTCTTTTCTATTTCTAGCTATCACACTTTGCTTTTTGCTGCTTATTTACTACTTCGTCATTGATTCCATCACTTCTTTTATTAAATGCTGCTGAATTATCCTCGCTATCTCATTAATTCTAGCTAACTCATTAGTTTGACCTATCTCTTTGTTGTTAGGCTCTGACCCAATTACAGCATTCGAGTTTTCCTAGCTCTATTGATGATGTTGTAAGCAACAATGATCCTCTGAACTTGTAAATTTATTTTTTTTATCTACCATCATTATTGTTTCATCTCTCTTGACTACGGTACTTCTATAAGCATCCTCCCACCATGATTGCCTTCATCCATATCTCATATGGTAGCTCCTCATTTGGTTGACCTTGGTACTTAGCACACTCTTTGTATTGATGGCCAATAATTTTATAGCAGAAACAAAAATTTGACAAACATTCATACACCATTGGCATTGGAATATCAGTCTTGCCTTCTTGTTTGAGAAATAATTTTTTTTCTAATGGCTATGTTATATTGAGCGAGATTCTTATTCTTGTAAATTCCCCAATGAACTCTTCACTTTCATCAATTTCAACCTCCTTTACTATCACAATATTTCCACCTAGTTCTTAAAGAAATTTTTTTTCTATACATGCAATTAGTACATTACGAATCTGTACCTAGAAAGATGGGTGAGTAAAAGATTGTTTTGTGGCCTCCCCAATTCCTTTAGTTTTGTGAAGACAATTATTACTCTATCAAAGTGCCAAGGGCCTTCTGCTATCACTCTTCTTTTATCAACTTTTTCTGCAAACTTGAAATGAAGATATTGTTGCCCAAGCTCTCGATCTTAACTTCTCAGAAAGTTCGCCATATTTGCTGTAATGCAATCTTAAGCTTCTCTTTATTGACCCCCCTTGTAAGGAGGACTTTGCCGACCAAACATCCAACCAAGACTTTCTTGCTTTTTGTTTCCATTCACACTTCCAGCATCACTTTATTTTTGTCTTCCTTTCTTATAGTTATCGCTTTGAATTTGCAGATTAACTCCTCTATAATTATGAATTTTTAATTATATTTTATGTAACAGATTATGAAGTTCTTTAAATTTTTTTAATTCAGTTTTTAATGTAATTTTACATATTTAAGAAAAAAAGACATTTCTAAATAATTTATTAAATATATTCTAAAAGTAAAAGACAATCTAAACCTATGTTTATTTTAGTTATTATATAATAAAATAATATATTCGTAATAAAATTTATCAAATACATATACACTACTTTTTAAATCTAAAACAATCAAACAACACAATTTATTAAATACCAAACTACATTTTTTAATTAGCAACTTGTTTTATCAGCTTACTCATATGTGTATATTCTGAGTCCCAACAGCGAAGTCACTCTGATGCTGACATGGCAAAGAGTTGACCCTCTCACGTGACTTGGGGAGGGGTCCTGAAGAATGCCCGCGGAGCCGGCAAACAAACAAATCCTTCAGTGTTTTTAGTAATGGCGAGCTCTACTTTGGCTCTTTCCTCTGCGCTTCACTGGACGAAATTTGAATCGTCGATCTTAATTTCACGCAATTCACGCTCCAGGTAACCAAATTAATACGACAATGACACTTACTTGTTTAATTGAGAGTCTGTTAATTTTAATTCAATTTCCATTCATTTACTTACAGAGTGAACCTTAGAAAAAAGCGCGCTGGCGGAATCTCCTGCGATTATTCCTGCCTTGAAGTGAGGTTTTTTTTTTCTTGCTTCTTTAATATTGTTCAAAATATATTGTTGTTAGTTAAAATTTTTGTCCAGCTGCGTACATGTACTTCTTAGCTGATTGCTTTCTACGAAATAACGAGCGAGGCACTCGATTTTTTTTTTTTTTTTTGTATTGAACGTAATGAGCTTGATATTTTGGGAGTACTTGGCTGTTAAGTAAAAAGTATAATTTATCAGATTGAGACCTCCCAAAAGTGTAATTCTTTTGAAATAGTTATTATAATAATTTGGTGATGAGAATATGTGAAATCTTATTTTTATTTGCTTGTAATGGTTGTGATTTGTGACGTAATTGTGAATAATTATTATTTATTTGTTTCCACCTGCATGTAGCCGGCATTGCTAATTGGCTTTTGTTTCTAGCATTTTAGTGAATGGATAATTTTTAAACAGGGAACATATCTTTACAACCATTCATGATAATGGCATGTGAATTCTACAGAATGGAAATGTTTGGATTTCAGTATTGCCAAGAGTATATCAGTAGTTAATTGTTTGGAATTTGCTCGCTTTTTATGCTTCATGTATTAGTATTAACAGCTTCTTTGCTATAATTGAATATAAAGTTGATGGTTCTGGAAGTTACTAAGAAAATATAAAATGTTACTGTTAAGGTTAGGGATGTTTCCTATCGACCCCCAGGGACCCAGGTCGACATTTTAAATGGAGTTAGCTTCTCCCTTCCTGAGAAAAGGTACGTGTTTGTGGTCTGATTTCATGGAGTGAGCTTGTTATCGTCCAATTGGTCTTGCGTGGGGATCAACCGTAGGGTTCTGTACTCATGGACTAAACTGTTTGTGGTCAATGACTGCAGTTTTGGTTTAATATTTGGACGTAGTGGAAGTGGGAAAACCACTCTCTTACAGGTAATTCACTGGTGTGTACGCTATTGTTTCCCTCATGGAAGTTTTTAACGTGCATTTTGTACATACCCCTTGTCTTTTATAATGTATGAGTGTTTACCTTCTCCTTCCATCTCAGCTTCTTGCAGGGTTGAGCAAACCAACATCTGGTTCCATTAACATACGAGGATATAACAATGATGGCGAACCAAATAACTCTCCTGAACCAGTACCATCAGAAAAAGTGGGAATTGTCTTTCAGTTTCCAGAACGGTATCAGAAGTCAACTGGACATTTTCGCCTTCATTTTTTGTCATGATAAAGAATTTTAGGGATCTCAGATGTTGTGGACTTTTATTTTTTCTAATCTGTTATATAGTGAGTTTGATTTTGTTCCTAGCTGGAGTATACTCTGCAAAGCCAAAGTAAATTTATTTTCTGAATCTTCTTTCTATGGTTCATCTGTGTTTATGTTACTTTATTTCCATTATAATTCAGTTCTAGGTGACTCTTGCTTGTAATGTACTCCAGACTTTCAACTGTGTGCCTCTCTTACAGTTATTCATTTCATTATTGTGCCTAACATTTGTTCTGTTAAATTGCTAACAAGTTATGCTGTTGCAAACCAGGTATTTTGTGGCAGATAATGTACTTGATGAAGTTATATTTGGGTGGCCAAGGCAAAGTGGTAGCATTCAATTGAAGGAGTACCTTGCTTTGAATCTCCAAAGAGCTATTAACTGGGTATCTATGTGCCTTTCATTATTTACAAAAATTCTCTATGTATTTTGTATCTAATGTGCATATATTCATTTGCTAACCTCAGGTTGGATTGGATGGAACTTCTTTGGATAAAGATCCTCATTCTCTAAGCGGTGGCTATAAACGCAGGCTTGCATTAGCAATTCAATTGGTAAGAACTTATAGATTGTTTTATAGTTAAATTCAAACGCACTCAAAAATGCATGTAAACATCAAGTGCTAAAATGCTTCAATAGTTTGAAATTTTCTTTAATTTTAATTTTGTTTATTTATTTTTTTGGCCATGGGTTAAAAAATTGCTACTAATGATTGTGCATAGCTGCAGAATATTTCGAGTGCTAATTGCTGGTTAGATTTATCCTTCAGGTACAAGTCCCAGATTTATTGGTATTGGACGAGCCTCTTGCTGGTCTTGGTATGATATCTCATCCGGTGCTGTTTTCCTGCATTATTGATTGTCTTCCGTTTAGGGACTGTTAACAAATCTAGACTTATCCAACAATTAATCTTGCATGATTCTTGTAACTCTTCGGCTCTCTCTTTGTTAATACTTGCAAAAAACCTTTCAACCCTTTTAATTGCATAAGTCCTCTTCTTTCAATTCTGGTTGGGTGGCTGAATTTTAAGAATTTTTGCAGAATTTGCACTGTAGTAATTCTTGTTTCATAAACTGATAATCCCTAGTGGATGCTTGGTAGCTACATGATAAAGCTAGTATACTGTTGTTTATTTATTTATCTTTTTAGAATGTTTTTATTTGCCAGATGCATAGTTGCTTACAGGATAATTTGTTCTTCTCTTTGAAAATCTCCTACTTAATATAAATCTTTTTACCGTTTTAACTCTTTAGGGAGATGTGAGCCTGAAATCAGGAAATATCTAGGAATTAATGCAGGGTAGTTGAATATATTGATGATTGTATGTGAGTTGAAATTTCTGTATATAAATCAGAACCTCATCTGGCATTACCTTTTCCTAAGTGCTATAGCCAATTTTCCGCCAGTTATTGATAATGCAATTTTGGAAATCAGATTGGAAAGCACGTGCAGATGTTGTGAAGCTTTTGAAGCATTTGAAGAAAGAATTAACTATACTTGTTGTTAGTCATGACCTCAAGTAAGTTTATCTTTTTCAATTTCCTCTTCTAAATTTTTGTTGTTAGAAAATTATTTTATTTTCTATCAATATGCTGTCCAAGTACGATTTTGAGACCAGAGACACATCAGATTGTCCCATGTACATGTTAAATCCAATTTGACATATCCTGTGCGTGCGGTAAATCCAATTTGACATCTTAAAAATTTTTGGACTCTGAAACTCCATAAATATTAGACATTTGAACATATTTTAATGAGCACATATTTGTCTATGTTCTAGGAAAGAAAGGACAGGTGCATCCTTTTTTAATATCTGTATGTGGACAGAAAAGATTTAGCCAGTATATGGTGAAAGAAGTGGTAGCTATGGACCGGTTTCATTCCTGATGTATAAGTTCATTTTTTCTTCTCCACTGTTTCTGGGAAAAGAAGAAATTATCTCTAATAAGCATTTGATAATCTCTGACCATGGCAGTTTTCAGCATGGCACAGACTAAGAAATTATGATGAGTAGTAAAAATTTTAAGTTGCAAAAAATGCGCTTCACAAATCAATTTTCCTTTTACCAAAGATTAAAGTTTTTGTAGATTACAAGTATCTGGGTTTGGAGACCACACGAGAGGGAGAAGTACTGGGATCCCTCAATCTTTTTTCTTCCTTTAATATATCACCCAATTCTAGTGCTCTTGCTACATACAAAAACATTCTTACAGTTTTTTAATGTAGTTACATCTCTTCTGCTGAAGAAATGCAGAAATGATGTTGTCTAATTGTATATTTGAATGCCTAATTTCTTAAAAGTATAACTAAACCAATACTAATGTCATCAAAACCCATAATAGATACTCATGTCATCCAGTGCATAATAATCTGTTTCATTAGGTATAAAGTGGAATATGTTTCCATGAACTTCCATTATAAGAAATTTAACCTTTCGCCTTTATTTTACAGTCATTGATGTGTTTGCTTCACCGGTATTTCGTTGATCATATGCATTTGTGTGTACTTCTTTCACATGGAGCTCTGGTTTTTTTCATCTCAGAGAGATGGCAGCTCTGGTTGATCATTCTTGGAGGATGGATATGGGTGGATTTCTGGTTGAACAGCGCATACCGGTGTAATTTGGGAGTCAGCTACTTCCTACCTTTCCAATACATTATACTATGAGGTGGGGCCTTCATCCTTCTAGTTGTTTTGTCAACAATTGAAATTGTTTATAAAATTCCACAACACAGAATAGAAAAGAAATATAAATCCAACTTCATATATTGAGACCTTTTTAATGATTCTCCTATATAGTTACTCCAAAAAGGTTGGGATAAATGAATTCGTGGGTGGACAGTCAAAGGCTACCTTTTCATGTTATCAGGCAACATGATTGGGACCAACATCTGCAAATTTATGTGTTTGGCAGGGAGATTAATGTGTGTAAATTTCAATCTCCGAAAGCTGTAATTTGAAACCTAATATTGAACAATTCCAGATTTTGACTCTTCTATGCAATTTATTTTGACTGACTGAACTGTGCATAACACAGGTGTCAAAATCAAGCATCTAGGAAGTATTTGAGTGTTTAAGAATTCAAGTGACACAATCAACCTCATCCTTTACTAATTGAGAACCTTACAGGTCACAAGTCTCAAACAACATCATGTAATTAAGAAACTTACAAGGCACTTAGTGCCACAGCCTTTTTAATACATGGTGGAAGATGGAATCCTCCTTATTTTTCTCTCTTTCTCCAGAGTTCATTACCGTTTTTCTCACAATCTACAAGAACATAGATAATATTACAAACCATCACATTGATGCATCTTATTACTCATAAAGAACCACTGCTGCTAAGCATTTCCCTCAGCTCCTTTGCTACAGCTCCAACACCAGGTCTACATTTCAATCAATAGAAAAGGGTCAGGCTACATATTTATAAAAATTAGTCTTTTGTAGAAGTATGGCCACAAGATATGGTTTATAATCCAGTGTCTTTGGCAAAAACATGTTAACAATTTATTTCAATTATGTTACTGCTTTTTAACAGTTCTTAACGGTCAATTTTCTATCAAGTTTGAATGCATATTGGTATTTTTCATATATTGTATGGGGCGGAGTCTTTTTAAAGCGAAGAAATATTAGTTGATATGGTTTAGTTAACTGATAGAAGGAAAAAATTAGAAGATATATCAGCATGTTGGTGCTGCTGATCACATTAAATAAACATATATGAGGGTTTCTTTATAGATTAGTGCTTTTAAATCTGTACATTGTGATGAGTACCAGCCAAAAAGAAAAGTTTTGTGTTGTGTACAAAAAGATGAGGCATGATTTTTTTATGGTTGGAGATGAGATGGTGATGGGAATACCATATGGTTTATACTAAAAGAGCTGAGCATCTGTGTTTTTCATTTGTTTTCATCTTTTATTGAACTATAGTATTAAAGTTGGAATATGGAAGAAATAGATGATTGCTATTTTATAGGAAAAGTGTTTCTGCATGCTAATTAGTGCATATTCTACCCTAGTATTTGACCACTCTTTTCGTCTATTTTTTCTATACAGTGCTTGAATCTAGTTTCCTATTATCTTCCAAACTTTCCTTTATATATCATTAGTTATTTATTCTACTTACAGTTTATTTTCCAGATTTCATACATTTTTATCAGTATACTTATGCTTTTGAATGGTTGAATTACTGAAAACATTTATCAGATATTTTTCATTCTATGCATCTTATCTGAAGAAAGATTAGCTGTATTGTCGTTTGGTGGCAGTGATAAGAAAAATAATCAAAACTAGATGTTGCAGTTGTTAGAAGTTGAGTAAAACTGTCATTCTATTCTCCTCTGGACAAGAAGTAGAACTGGCATGCTGGAATGCATCCTGAAAAAAGCCTATTGGCATCATGTCATTTTTTCTTCCTAAGAATTTGTCTACGGTAAGGTCACAGATTCTTTCCTGCTTATTTTGCATGCATGGCCAAGTGAAGGACAAAAAAATTGCTTGCAATTTATAATATCTTATTTTTTTATGGGTAAAAAAAAAGCAACTAAACAATTTAAGAAAATGATACTTACAGTCTGCGTCTGTTTTGATCCAGTGCTCCCTATTTCCACTTGAAGTACTGCCCCTAAGCCCATATTGGGACAACATTTTTTCGATCTTGTGATATTCTATCTGGTCCTTCGACTCACATCCCGGGGGAGAACTTTTGTTGTCATTGTCCAGGCCTCCATCAGTGTGGACACCCTCATAAGGACTGCTCTTGATCTTATTGGTGCGGGATTTTAACTCCTTTTTAGCTATCGACTTTTCAGGGTGAATTTTCCTGTGGAACATTTGTATCACCTGCATGGCGCTTATATATAGTTAGAACAGAAATAATATTATCCAGTATATATGCCTGAAGTTATCATCTTTATTTGACAGAGCTTCCCTCCCAAAAAATTTATTGTGTAACATGTACCATTCTTGTATGTTAGGGATTGATGATACTCCTGCAATCATGTTACAGGATTGATAAAATAAAAATGGGAAAAATATGTTATCCAGTATACACTCTGTAGTTAATTTTGAACTATGTAAAAATCTTGTTTGTTACAGGATTTATAACCCTGCAATAATGGTTACATAAGGTTGTGTTATTTTGTGCTAGAATCATCAGATGATAACCTGTCTATGAGATCCTTTTTGAAATGGATGGTTTGAAATATAAGATCTGAACATTTTAAGAACAGATGACTTTTACACCATGCAGTGTACTCTCAATGAATGGCCTTGATCAGGCCCTTACACTTGTAGAAAATGTGAAACCACCTCTGAATTACTCACTCCCAATATTTCTTTGTTAAAATGGAAAAAGGTTACAGACAATCTTCACCCTTTGATTCTAGTAGTTTACTTCCATCTATCCAGGATGTCTTGGCTTTGTTGTTTGCAGAATTAATGCATTAAGTTTCTTAGACTACAACATCATGATCTACTGATTATTGATATGAGGTTTCTACCAAAAAACAATTAGTAAATAGTAGCTCTTGGAAAATCTAGTGCTAGAAGGCATACCTTATGCAGCTTCTTCTTGGTTGAAACAAATGCAGTATCACTGTCCGAAGGGGTTGGGCTTTTCAGAGATGCATGAAACTTTTTAAACATCTTCTTAATGATATTTTTGACAGATTTATGCTTTTGCTTGGCTGGCATCTCCACTTTACTATACTTTTCCATGGAACTTTTGTCTGCTGTCTCTCTTCTATGAAACAGCTCCATAAGTGATGCCTTTTCCTTCTTCACCTCTATAATTGTTTCTGGAAATTCAATTGAAGACCCAAATAGATATCCTTGGAGTGGACACACCATCATCTTTCCATAATCTTCAGAATTGGCTCCTTCCATTGGGTTGTCACAGAGTGTAACAATGCTAACATAACTATTTCTTCCCGATGTTTCAATATTTTCTTCTTCTTCTGCTTCAGCCTCAAGGAACTTCTCTAGTTGATCATTAATGAGCTTTAAGTCATATTCTGTGACCTCTGTTTTTTCGTCGATTATGTTTTCCCCAGATATAGCAAACGTTGGTGTTGCTGGTTCACTGGAAATGGGTTCCATACCAAGAGTTCCAATGGTAAGGAAGCCGTGGAATGGCTCAGAGATAACTGCAGATGTTTCTTCATTGAAGCTTTCTTTCGCTTCCTCGGCCTCAAGTTCAGAAGTGGAGTTTTCATACTCCCTTCTGGAATGCTTTGAGGATTTTGATCCATATCTTGATCCAAAGTTTGGCTTTGAATCATAGTCCTGGGAATCAAGGGTTGACTGAGCTGAAAGGCAAATGCAGTAGTTTCCTGAAATTGAACCCAAAAGGAATTAGGACATTATCAACAAATGTGAAGAAAGATCCTACCGGTTAGTTTGAGAAAGATGAACTGGTTTTCCATTTTTATTTTCCACCAATCATGGTTGCTTGGAGACCGATTAATTGCAATAACCCTGCAGACTGCAGTTATCGAGGACGCGTACAAAAAAGAAGGCCACTATACTTGTGCTGATTGGCCTATTTAATACTATTCCTTGTGGAGAAAACTGGTGGTCCTATGCCCGAGAAGGGTGGTCTCCGCCAGTTTTCATGGAGATAATTTTGGGACAACCTGAACGTATGATATGATTCTGGCAGAATGCGTTCTGAGAACGACCTGTTTTTTAATCCTCTGAGTATCAGTTTCAAAATATAAGTAATTCCAGAGGAGTTTAACTTAATAGTACAATCTTGAACTAAACTGATGTGCTAGATTACACGTTGAGCAGGCTAAGTTATCTTAGTAAGTTGTTATGTGATTCTTTTGTAAGTGGTAGCATGCCATAGGGATTGCTAAGCTGGAATACAGTTTATGAAGTAGTTAGAATACCAAGGGTGAAATCCTTGAATGGCTCAACGCTATTTTGCCGTTTTCTCTGGTGCTTCCAGCCTAGTATCTGCTACAATTTCAGGCAAAGATGAAGTTAAAAGATTTGTAACATTTATGATGTTTTGAAAATTTGTAGAGTAGGTACTTACATTCATTTTGATCTCACTTTCGAGGGCTTGATGAAGGAACACATACGAAGACAGATATAGATATGTAAGGGGAGAGAGACCTTAAAAATGATTATTAGATTGCCCAAGATCGAAATAATGAGTATCTTTTATGATGAATAAGGGATGGCAATTGTACCCGTAAGTTCGCCTAAACCCACCCGCTAAAACTCGCCTGCTGCGGGTAATTTTACGCGTTGCGGGTGAGTTTAGTATTATAAATTAAAATCCACACATAGATGCGGATAAGTTTGGTATTAATTTTATATCCAGTGAATACCTGCATGGATATCCACCAAACTCATAATATTTTTTCTAAATATTTTTAATTTAATTTCAATCTAAAAATGTATAAAGAAAATAATGTCATTATTCAAATTACCAAATAGCCAAAGATTCAAAGTTGTGTATGTGTGTATGTGACTCATCTCCCATTTTAAAGTCATAACCTAAAGAAAGCTAAAGGCATTTCCCTTCGAATTAGTATTTGAAAATATTAATCTTAATTATTATTATAGGCATTGTGTTGGATGGGTGCTTATGGTGGTGAATGAAATGAATATCTTCTCTAGGAGCTTATTTTAAATGATAATATGAAATGTAATTAATATTTTTAGATACTAGTTTGTGTTTTTAGAATGGAATTGTGTAATTTATACTTAAATTTGAGAATTTTGTGTTAAATTGATGTTGAAATTTTAATTTTTTATTTACATTGTTTAAATATAAAATTGAGTATGTTATATGGAATTTGAGGTTATTATTATAAATTTATATATTAAATATTTTTTATTTTAAATATAAAAACCCGCAAAAAATCCGTCAGGTACTATTACGAGTTTGGTAATTGTTAAAACTTGATGCGGGTGGGTTTCTTTAAAAAAATTAAAACCCACTGCAGGTTGCGAGTGGGTTTAATAATTTAAATTTTGTGCCAGTTTGAGTTTAATAATGGCAAACCCGGTGCGGGCGGTGCCCGTTACCATCCCTAATCATGATTACTAAGGGACAGTCATTGCTAGAAGAGTCTTCAGATAGACTTGAGTTTGAGTGGCGAGACAAATAGAAAGATACAAGATTTTGGTTGGCTGTTCTTTGTCAAGATCAAATCATGTAAATTGGAGAGTGGTTTGGAGACCCACAAGCTGGTAATGCTACGGCTTCCTTGCGTGTATGGATATTTGGAGTAGGATTCAAAGATACAAGAACAGAAGGCAATTAGCCACTTCTCAATTCATGAGAATATGAGTATTTATTTTTTAAGTCAGACAGTAATCTGAAATTATCATGTATCTGAATGATAAATTACATGCCAGCATAATGAAATCTGTTATTAAGTTTATGATCTGTGAAAATAACTTTACGTCTTATCGTCCTTTATTTACAACTATCTTACGAGGAACCTGGTGTGAATGAAATGCCCACCATGTCTGGCAGGACAAAAATATTTTGGTTGAATGTTTTCAGGCACACAGATGAGTATTAAATAATGAGCTATATTTTATTAGTCATGAGGGATCCCACAGGGACTGGATTCAATTCTATAAACTTATTTGTGGGTCATGGTTCAGGTAAGATATTTTTTACGTAAAAGATTCTGCTGTAACTCATTTGTCGCAATTTGTTGCCTCTTCCAAGTATCTGTTATCTGTACAAGTTAATGGGGGAGCCGTTGCAAGTGCTGGCCTTGGGAGCTGAGTTAAGCATCTATGATATTCTCTGTTGCTGTTCCTTTATTGAATTAGTCATCTTTGTTTGTGTTCTTATCTTTGTGACCATACTTTAGAAACTCCATAACATAGTAAAGAATACGTAAATCTCAGGTGTTCTTAACTGACAGTTTTGGTGCAATTTTTCTGCTATTTTTTCTGGGTTGTGCTGTAGGTAGTTATGTTTGAGTGTTTTATTTAAATTAATAAATTAACGTCTTTATAGTTAATACAATTCTGAAATATCTTTAAGGTCATATTTCCTTACGTCCGTCTTTTCTGTCATGTTGCGGTAGGCAAGTTCATCAGAAGTACCTGAGAAGTTTTTGTTGTCCTAACTGTTTCCTGTTCTGAAAGAGCTGCAATGCAATCTTGTTCTTTTATCTCACAGTATTAAGCAGAAAATGCAGAGTCGAATGCACCAGTACTTGTGCATATTAATTTGAAATATTCTCGACATGCAGGTTCAGGAATAAAAGCAATTAATTTCTTTTTGGTTTTTTCCCCCCAATCATCTCAATAAACGTCACTATTTTTACTTCCAGAGATTGATTTTGCTTTGCATGTTGTGATGCTATGAAAGCCATTAGGCTATGATTTGTCCTGTTGCTCATCATGCAATTGTACACTTGTCGCAGGCATGACTAGGACATCTTTCAGCAATAGAAGCTTGTCTTCTCAAAGTACCGACATTGCCATGTATAGAATTCTTCTAATGAGGAGCCCACTTAGATCTGGGTTGCTGGCCCTGATTTATAAACATGTCCCACGAGCATCAATGGAAGTTGCATTAAGCTAAGGAGGAAGCTGTTGTAAGCATAGGGACAAAATCCACCCATTCATTTTCAACTTGAGAAACCTTTCTTCAAGTGAGTAGTTTTGATAAACATAAGTGTACTTTTGTGCTCCGTGTTTCAATATTCTAATGAGTTGTGCTTATCAATACTCATCATGCAACTGTAATCTCATTAACCTACCATTTCTAATCTTGAATCTTGGTAGCTGAATAAATTTCCTGAACTTTCATTTGCAATTAATAAATGCAATTAATGTCATATGATGTTGTTTAATGATGTACACGTGGATGATAACTCGTGACAAATCATCTACTCTGCTTTTTTGAGTCCTGGCAGATCGAGCATCAAGGTAGTTTTAACAGTTACATATTTGCAACATGTATGGTCACTGTTTGCAGGCAATAATTCTTTCTTCCACCTCTCAAAGTTCATGCATGCTGAGTATTATATTTAAGCAAAGCATAATTATGATACTCTAGGAGTTAGATATAGCTAGCATGTAGTTTATTCAGTGTCTTCTATTCTATGGGACTGTGTATATTCGATGAAAATTCCAGAGTTCAATTGCATCGTTGCTGCTCTCTGAAACAGCAACTTTCATTCATTTATTGACTGTGCTTCTGCTTTTTCACTTTACTGACAATCTACTTCCATTTTGATCTGATAGAACTTTTTACGTGAACAGATTTTGTTTGGAATTTTGTTTCGAGCATCTTCTTTAGTCCATGGTTGCAATTTTGATTAAGGCGATACACGAGCTTTTCTTTTTTTTAATCCATCTACACTCACTCTCTTTAGAATGTAGATGTGAGGTAGTTGTTATGGGGATCCTCATTTTTAGCTAGCCAACAAGCAGCTAGAAAACGCAGGACGTGAAATTACCCTCCTTTGAACTTTGACGGACTAGAGACAATAGAATCACTCACCCCTTGCTAAAATCTACATTAAGACAAACGCATGGCCTGCTAGATTTGAGTCATTGAGTGGGGTCTCTTGCTAAAGATATACATTAAGACAAACGCATGGCCAGCTAAATTTTCGAGTCATTGAGTGTGGTCTTTTGTGACTCAATTGGATGGTTAGACCGTGAACACCTGAATTTCACGTGGAAACAGATCATTTTGATTGGGCTTTTCCCATATGGTTTTTGACACGAACGCACGCATAAAAAAAACTCTGGACTTTGTACTGCAGCAGTACTAGTAATGTGAGGGCCATGGCAATTATCGTTGTATGTTCGATACTATGTTTTTTTTTTTGTAATAATTGAGTCGACCCAAATCAGGATGTAATTGAAAATATTTTCAATATTCGCCAGGAAATGCAAAGAATTTTGGCTGGTTAATTCAATTGCATTTGTGATTCTAAATGGAAAGATTGAGATGCTCTAACCAGTCCCAATGGCCTTAAAGAATTTATGTTTTCGTATGCGTGATGTTTTGTTATTTTAAGTGGGCTATTTTCATAAACCCCCCCTGAGGTTTGATATAATTATACTTAAATGGCGAGTTTGATTATATAATTTTATAAGTGGTTGTTGGTTGTATTTGAATTGTCTTGTTCATGGGTTCGTGGTGGAAAAATTGATTAAAATGAGAATGTGTTCAACCATATGTGGCCAATAGTTGAAAAAATTAAATTATTAGTTATTTTATATTTGTGATTTACACCATACATAGTATAATAAGGCATATAAAGCCAATAATTTGTTATTGTTATGCAAATGGGTGTGTAAAATAGAAGTAGTCTTAGTTGTAATTTTTATTTTTCCAGTCAAAGTTTACTTAAGTTGATATGTTTATGAATTTATAGTGTTTGTGTGTTCCTGTCGCAGAAACACAGTTCCTGTGTTTTTGAGCGACAAGAGTATCTCATGTGCGATAAGTCTTTGTCACACTAATACAAACTATGTTTTTAGGTGACATTGTTGTCGCACGTGCGACGAACTGCTGTCGCCTATATTCAATTTCTATGTTTTTAGGCGACAAATTTGTCGCACGGGGGACAACTCTTGTTAAAACATTATTTTTGTGTTTTGTGTAGTGATATGCTCTTGTCGCACATACATTCTGTGTTTTTGTGCGACAGTTTGACATCTCTCGTGCATCAGTTTTGTGTCGCACAAAGGCAGTTTCTATTTTTTTAGGCGACATATAGTGTTTTTTTGGCGACAAGTGAAACATTGTTTTTGTGCGGTGATATGCTCTTGTCTCACATACAAATATTTTGTATTTTTAGGCGACAAGTGTTATCTCCCGTACGACAATTGTTGTCGCAAGAACTCATTTTTTGTTTTTAGGTGACAGACATGTCACATGAAATATTAAAATGTATTAATATGATCACTATTTTTCTTTATTATTATAACTGTTGTTGTTGTTTAGTAATGTCATTATTATTATTATTCATAATTATTACTTTACTTTCACTTATTAACGTGTGCTTATTCACATATGATAAAGACGAAAGACCAGTTGAAATGGAATGGTTTGATTTAGCGAATGAGAATGAGTTTGCTCTCCCTAATTTTAATGATGAGGTTCACATTGAGCAAATGACGGCAATAGAAGATTCTCTTGAGATGATGGCAGTAAATGATGATGGAGATGTCTTTGTAGATGAATGTACAAATTATAATATTGAAAATGATTTGCCTCACGCTGATAGCGAATGAGAGGTTAATGAAGTTGTTGGCGCTGTACTTGATGATAGATTAGATGACTACCAATCTGGTGATGATAGTGGTTGTGATTTAGATGAAACCGATGATGAGGCTGCGAACGAAGCTTGTTGTCAATATTAGGGAAACTCATGTGGTTTTGAATTTGTAGCCAATGGTGAAAATATTGTACTTAAATCCGGTCAATTGTTCAAGAATGTAGATGAATTCAAGAATGTTGTGAAGGTGTATACAATAAAGAATGCATTCAGATTAGAAAAAGTAAAGAATGAAAAGTCAAGAGTTACACTTAGGTGTGCTACTACAAGATGTACTTGGAGGATACATGCTAGTCCTAACTGGAATAAAGGCCATTTTCAAATCAAGATATATTGTTCAGAGCATACTTGTGCAAGAAACAACGAGAATTACGAAGCAACATCAACATGGATAGTTATTTCCTTTCTTCATCTGTTCAGGGCTAATACCTAACTGCCAATTAATGTCATTGCATCAAAGCTGTTCAGAAAATATGGGATAACTTGCTGCAATCAAAGACTATATTGGACAAGAAACAAGGCATTAGAACTGTTAGGACAAGACCATAAAGCAAGCTACACCAAACTATTCAATTATATGTATGTCATACTTTTTTCGAATCCTAGATCTACTGTATCATTAGATGAATATTGGTTAGGGGTGCCATGGATCCTTATTTAGGAGATTCTTTGTGTTCTTTGATGCAAGCAAAAGGGGATTCTTTAGGGGTTGTAGGCAATTCATAGACATTGATGATTATTTTTTAAAAGGACCTTATAAGGGAGTGTTGCTGTCTGCAGTTAGTGTGGATGCCAATTATGGCATTTACCCATTAGCCGTATGCGTAGTAGAAAATGAAAACACAGAGTCTTGGGTGTATTTTATGGAGAAATTGTATGAACAAATAGGCTGCAATTATGGGGAAGGTTTGTGTTTTATGAATGACAGACATAAGTGAATACTGAATGCATTAGATAAGGTCTTTCCTCATGCTTTGAAGATATTGTTGCAGACACATTTATGCTAACTTCAAGGAAAATTTTCCCAATATTTTGCTTAAGAAACCATTCTGGCAAACGTGTAGAAGTGAAAATGTTTCTGATTTCAGGAGACATATGGCTGAGTTGAATGAAATCAGTCTCACTGGACATGATTGATTGATGCAAATACCAGTGGTTTATTGGACGAAGCATTGTTTCCCTGCCCATACTAAAAGTAACCATGTCACTAATAACATGTCCGAGTCTTTCAACAACTGGATAAAAAATTATAGAGGCATGCCGATGCTCCGAATGCTTGAAGAAATTAAGAGGAAAATGATGACCCCCATTCACATGAGATAACAAGAAGTTCTCACTTGGTAGGATGAGTTACCTCCAGTTGTGAGGAGGAAAGTTACGAGAGAAAAAAAGGCAGCTAGATCATCGACTGTGATATTTAGTCACAACCAAACATTTGAGGTCATGGAAAATGTATCCAAGAGGACTGTTGTAGATTTATTAGGAAAACATTGTGATTGCAATGAGTGGGACATATCAGGGCTGCCTTGAAAACATGCAATTTGTTGCATTGATGCCATGAGGTTCAATGTGAATGACTATGTCCACCCATTATTGAAGAAAACGTCATTTCAGAACACTTATTCTCACCAATTATATTCAGTGCCTGATGAGAGTAAATGGCCTATACTTCTACACAATAATCTTCAACCACCAATTATCAGTAGATCTGTTGGTAGACCTCAGACCAAGAGAAAGAAAGAATTAGGTGAAGCAAAGTCCTTCATTTCACACTGGAATTCCAGTGTGAAATGCTCGAGATGTGCTCAGTGGGGCTATAATAAGAGGGGTTGTAAGGCACCTATTGTAACACCCCAATCCGAAATCTAAGGGCAAATATGTCCACAACTCACATATGAATTTAAATAACTCCTTACAACCGATAAAATTTAAGTCTCAAATACAAAAGCCAGCGGAATAACTTAAAAACTTAACCAAATCATCTACTATCCTCAATTCAAATCCATCTTCTCAACTCATCACGAATCAATCTTGAGTTCTGGAAACTGAATCACAATAAACTATAATGAGTACAAAACCCAAAAAGCAAACTAGTTTTTCTTAGACGGAAAATACATACATACTTATACATAATGCAATGGTTGATATGTCATAATCTTTTGGAAATACTGTAAAATAAATTCATAAAAATCTCTTTCTGTCACTTTCAAACTTTCTCATTTTCTTTTGATGAAATAAGTATCCTACAATATAGCACTTTGTGCTGTACGTGGCACTTTGCACAATGCATGGCATTTTGTGGCGCTCTGGCCCTCAAGAGATGGCCCCCGCATAGTCCCAAGATGTGGCCCCCACACAACTTCTAGAGGTGGCCTTGAATGCAAAATCTCATAAAACAGAAATTCTGTTTACTAAAATCCACTTTCTCATTCATAGAAAACTCAATGCATTTTCGTGCTCATGCCAATGAACCATCACACATAAATATGCCTATGTACATAATCATGCTCAACATGTGCCAACACATCACATAAACACATGGGCAGAGACATCTAAATCTATATCCGTATATATATCAAAATAAGCTTTTCACACAAGTCAAACATATATATTGTTTAGTGTGATTCGTTTTGAAGTCTAGTTTACTTACGTCTTGGCATCCTCATGTAACAAATGCGTACTGATACTATCAACCTAAAATCATCAATAACGCCTCATAAGATATAATCAAATCTCAATCATAAACTCTAATGTTCTCAAATATCTCATTTTAAACAACTCCTAAGCTCAACCTCAAATGTTCTCAATAATCGGTCCTCAAAACATAATAGTTCATAATTCTCTGATTTTTAATAAATTATTCTCTTATTGGAAGAATCTCAAATTTTACAGACCATATGCTGACACATTGGAAGTTCATTGATCAAAATTTCATGACATAATTCCTTAAAAACCTATTGAAAATAAATTCACGTTTCAGACATTATCATACTGTCAAACAGTTTTCTGTTTTGAACACACTTGCTTTAAAAATACAAAACAATTTATTTCTTTATCATAAAATCATGAAACTTTCCAGAATCATACTGGACATATATAAAAATCATTGGTCCAAATTTCATAATTTTTGAAGAAGTCTAACTATGGTAAAAATAATTTCGTAGTTCACGTTATTCACTGAAATCATAAATTTCGAGGTTTTCAGACTTGAATTTGAAAAATCATAATTAATTGAAATCTTATCCGATTAACTTGAAACAAGTTTCAAAACATTCTAGACGATGTCTAGTTTAACATACCTAAAAATCAGAATCAAAATCAATTTGTATAAATTACTATGATTTTTGTAATAACTCAATGTCAGCATATTTATGTAAAATCTTTGATTTCTTCTTCTATTACAATCATGTTTCTCCACAACAATTTAATAGAAACCAATAATTAAAACGTACCTCCAAAAATTCTCCCAACAATAACAATTTGATCTCAAGTGTTGACTACGGCAGAACTACGAAGAAGAAGAAGAAGACTTTCTTCTTCTCTTTTTCTTTTCTTTTCTCTCTCTCTCTCTCTCTCTTTCAACCAATCCCTCTTTTCTCCTCTCTCTTATAATGAAAAACACATCTTGTTCTATTTATACTAGGGTAAAAATTATCATTAAAAATTAAAAAGACTTAAATACCCTTAGGAGATTTGGAATGTTACACCTATGTAGTGTTTGAAGTTGAAGAAAGTGAAACTGAAGCGAAATTCAGCAAAGGTGAGCGATTACAATTTTGTTGTTTATTTTTATCCATCAGTATTTACCCTCCAACATATCAACCATTAATACTTATATATATGGGAAAAAGTTATTGATCTGATTCAAAGTATGCTGATGATGGCATTACTTTAAGTGCTGCATCTACTGAAAACATGGTGTCAACTCAGTCTAGTGTCATTGGACATGGTATTATCTTAATAATCTCATTTATATTTTGTTTAAAATGATGAAATAATATATACATGAAAATTAGATAATCTTCTAATTATGTATATTTACAATTGAATGACAAGTAACTGAAGAATAACAAGTATGAAGTTCAATGCATTCAGTAGCATGTCAAACGCACAAATGTCACATTTTTTTTTTGTAAAGATAGCAGCACCCAAACTAATCCCATACAATACATTCTTTTGAGGGATCTGATGATACAACACATTTTCAGTACGAGCAAGGCAATTGAGATGTCGTATCATCTTTTTGTACTCAGTCATAAGCACAAGATTGAGTTTTTGTATATTTTGTATCTATGTGATACTAACATAGCGACAATGCCATGTATAAAGTATAACTCATCTATCATAGTATATTGTTAGTGTAGTCAAATTGTGATTGTGACCAATTATAAGCTGTGGAAATGCACATGTGACTGTTATTTAAGTGATGGTGTCATTCTTGTTAGTGTTATTTTTCAATTCAATTAACTGATATTAATGTTTTTGAGGTCTCGGCACAAATTAAAATATTTGTTATTTTTGTTGCCAATTGAGTGACAAACAACTTGATGGATTCGAATTTAGTTATTATTTCATTAGACAAGTAAAATATTGGTGGTTTAGTGGAAACTGGTATAGTCTATTGATGAGAGAAATAAATTATGTTTTTGTAGTTTTTGATTTCACCTCCAGGCAAACATTCTGTAATTTGGGGAGACAAGCATTTGTCGCACAGGAGACACATCTTGTCTCCCTAAATTACAGAAAACTTGTTTTTGTAATTTTGAGCCAAACATTCTATAATTTGGGGAGACAACTTGTCGCACGAGAGACAACATATTGTCTCCCTAAATTACAAAAAACTTGTTTATGTAATTTCGAGCCAAGCATTCTGTAATTTGGGGAGCCAAGATGTTGTCTTTCAAGCGACAAGTATTTGTCTCCCTAAAATATAGAATGCTTGGCTCGAAAAGTTGGAGCAACAACTGCTCGTCTCCTGGGAGATAAATGTTGTCTCCCCAAATTACAAGATGTTTGCCTAGAAGTGAAATAAAAAACTACAAAAATATAATTTACTTCTCTTACCAACAGACTATACCAATCTCCACCAGCGAGGGATTCAATTTTGTTATAAAAACTAAACCACCAATATTTGACACAAGCTACTATCAACCTATAACACAACATAGATTCTCACCAACCAACATCTCAATGAAATTACAAAAAGAAGGCAACTCTTGATTCTCACCAAACAACAATCAACTCATTAACACAAGGTATCAAAACAGACATAATAACAATCTTAAATATATGAATGGAAGTTCAGTCGACACAAAATTCAATAATTAATTGTAGCTTGAACATTAAGTACATCGTAAACATTAATATAAACATCCCACAATCGCCGCTTCCGGGCTGTTGTTGAGGCACATCCTCAACGTTCACCAATTTCCAGGTTATCGCACTATGTAAGTTTGGTCGGATGTCGTAAAACCCAACATCTTCCGGCCATTGGGGAAAGATAACTTGAAGTGGCTTCAATAGCTGACCATACGTTTTGTCCTCGCAAAACTCCTTCATTGAGTCATAGATAGAGATCTGCTTGCACCGCAAGTCTACCTGGCCTACAACCCAGTGGTTGTCTTCCAAGTTGATTAGAATTAAAACTTGTAGATGGCCATAAGAATTCTTATTCAATGTTAAGATATCATAAAATCTTGAAATTATTATTAACAGAACTATATTGAACCGTATAGGAACACACACCATATCAACGTCCGCAAACAGTTTTGATTTCATATCTTCTCGTCCATCAATGTCGGTGTTGAGCCTGGTATAATCTAATGAATGTAGATCACAATCACCGTTATTCCACTGAGCCTTTCAAAAAAACTTATTGAATTCATCGCAATCAACTATCTCAATGTTATATTTTAATATAGGGTAGTAAATCGATGATTAGAACAACAAGTGTCTTACCCAAAAAAAGGCATTCGTATGCGTGCAACGTTGACACAAAGCATTTGGATATTGTTTCTACTTTTCACTTATCAACCGGTAGTATTCATGGATATGCTACACGTGGCAAATACATATGTCGAACAACCAACTTAATGTAATCATAAGTAAATTAAATAAAGATTAACAATAATTACCTCGTCACCTAGCCACCTCATTGAGTCTTTCCCCAACAATGTTCTATAAAATTACATTGATTGACAGATCTCATGATCAACTACAACGTTACCAGCAAACCATTGCTCAAACTCATGAAATAGTGTCGGATCATCCAATCCTCTAAGTGGATTGTTATCGACAATCATCCTTTCGTCGATCTTGTCATTTTTCGGCTCTGCGGTGGGGAGACTCTTAATGCCCTTTACTCGCTTGTAAGTGTGTAAGTATGGACTTCAAAGGACATTTGATGTCCTATATAGATGGCCAAATTTGATAATGCTGGGATGTGCTTCCTTGAGGATTTGCACGTTGTCATCATTTAAGTCCTCATATAAACTATACAATGACATTGGGGTGTGCTCATATTGATCTCCAACATCGTTAGGGGCCTATCAACAATAAAAAAACTGTTATTGTCAAATACTGTAGTTACAATGTAGTCAACCAAAAGGAATAACTATTTAAATAGGTTACCGTGTAAGAGCTACTTATTGGGGTATCGTTATAAGAGTTGAATGAATTTTCGGTACATGAATTAAATCTCGTAATAGATTTCGCAAATTGTCTGTGCTCTTGTCTAAACTCTCTCTGTTCTTTTCTAAATTATCTGCTCCTTACACTCAGCCGCAGCTTCCGACAATATCGTATTCATCATTTTTTTCATGTCAATAATCGAACGATCAATCATCTCTATTCGACAGATGACATCATAATAGAAAAATATTTGCTTTTGTCTGTGACCATAGAGAAAAAAACAACTTTATATAGAATTTATTTAATCCTACATTTTCTTGAAACAAATAGTTAAAATACCGAAAATAGCATATAACCTCTACATCATGCGAGTCGTCGACTTTATATTTGTCGTGAACAGGTGACTCAGCATTCGCTTCATATTCATCACCAACTAGTGTCTTATTTTTGTCCTCTTCGATGGGCGGCACGCACATGTTGGGCTGATGCTGCAACGAAAATAACGAAAATAAATTATACAACTTGCAACAGTTCGAGATTGGTAACATAATGTTATAACTAAGTTCAATAATTTTATTACATTATACACCCAATGTGAGATTCGTTTCGTGTAAGCCTGCACGCTTTTCCACAATAATGCGTCCTTCTCATGCATGGTTGGATTGAGAGTTTGTTTAACAACTCCCTGTGCATAAAGAAATCGAAATTTCTTGTAAACCGAACTATCTATAATTTAATAAATCCTCGCAACCAATGTAAAAATATATGTAATACTTACAATACGAGTCTGGTCGTTGAAAAACTTATACACCTCAGTAAAACATATTCTTGTGGATGAAACACCTTCCCACTTTAATATACGCAGACTCTTCTTTTTGGTTTTGATGGCCCACTTTTCGTTTAGAAACCCTTCACTTACTTCAAACAACCAAGCTTGTACCAAGTGAAAATATAAATTTCAGAACCAAAAAAACCCTAATGATTATAAAGTGCAGAACAAAACAAGCATTACTTTTTGGCTTTTCAACACCTACACCCCGGGACAAAAGCCATAAATGTTGTACTACACTTTTTTAAGACTAAAATCCTAGAAAAACTCTTATTTTTTATTCAGCATAGTATCCAAACTGTTGTATACAGTTTGCCAAGAAGAATGACCCCATGGAAGACTTCTAAAGTACTCAAGATCATCGACTTTGTGTAGCAACTTTGAATTTGGTTTACGCTCATCTTTTTTGCCATTAAGCACTCTATCTGCAAAATAATACAGCGCGATCTTTAGCGCATCAACATCGTCCGTGTTATTAAAGTTAAATCCTCAAGTCTTGCGTCAAATTCTTTAAGGTTCGCTCCTAGATCACCATCAAAGTACAAATCATGTAACATGTGTTGTACCTCAACATTTTCTTTTTTGTGTATGTCGTGCACACCATACTTAAGTCTGGTAACTAAACACCACTCACCGATCCACAATCGTGCTAATTGGCAACAAAATTCAAACCACATGTAATCTTCATCATGCTTATCATGTACTACTTGCCTAAGTAATGCGTTGTGCACAATTGCGCCATTGAAGACATAGGCATCCATCTTTGTGAACTGGCCAAAAGCGTCTTTCTTGAATAATCTTAATTATTGTCTCATCAACTTCCTCTTGATGGCTTCCATGATATTTCCAAATTTAGAGGTATTTGTAATACGCCCAGGGAAATGTTCTGATGCCGAAATCTTCATCTTGCCTAGTTCCTTTCTTAGACTGGGTGGATTACGCTTAGACTGCAGCTTCTTGGCCATTATATCTGCAAATTCAATTTTTTATTCATTAATCAAAATCATAGCTCAAAATATTACAAATAAACACATAAACATCTTTTTACAATTTTGTATGACAAGCTTGTCGCACGAGAGATAAGAACTTGTCGCACAAAATTACAGACCAATTTCATACGACAAATAAAAACACTACCATTAAAATGCATCACCTCATGTTCCTTTAGAAGAAACTTAAACCAAAAATTAAAAATAAATGGCCGTATGTCATGCGTGCAATGGGCACATAAAGTGAAGCGCACGCGACGCGCTCAATGGCTACTTGATGCATGCACAACAAACACTCGTTGCATGCCTGTTACTGCGCACGATGAGTGCTTGTCGCCTGAGCACGTTTTAGCGCTTTTCGTGCGCGCGTTTCAATGCCTGTCGCTTGCACGTTTTTTCACCGTTGCGCACTCGATGGGCCCTGTCACGCGCACGATTTTGCAGAATTGGTAAATGTCGTTTTAAGCCCTTTCTCGCAAATTTGTCGTGCTACATGATGAGCTTACAAAATTTGTCTTCGCATTAATGTGTCATTCTACTTAATCTACTTAAAATGAGACAAAAAAACCCTAATAGACATTTTGTCAAACACCTCATACGTCATTTTTTACCTACCAATTTAATTAAACCGTTTTTTATATTTACACAACAATCAATCCTAATACTCATCTATAATCATTTATACACTCATCTATCATTAATCAATCTTACACTCATCTATCAATATCGTTTCATTTCATTTTGGTATAAATAAATATGGTTAAAAAAGAAAAAGAAAAATGATTTATATGAAAGGAAGGAAAAGATAGGTTCAATTCAACTTTTTAGTCTAAATATTAATTACTTACAGTAGTAATAAGTTGAGAGAGCAGATGGGCATGAAAACATGTTTGTTCCTTTCCTGTAAAATTAAAAAAAATATATATTAAAATCATATAAATTAATTTATTAATGGAGAATGAGGGGGAAGCAAGTCTTGTGTACTGTGTGTAGAATATATAGACGGAGGTGAGTCATAGTACCAAGAGTTGCAATGATTTCTAGAAAATGCGGCCAAAATGGGGAGAGCAATCCGTTTTTGCTTTTTTGTGTCAATATTTATTTATTTATATATAAAATAAGAAAACAATATTTTATTACTTTATATTATACATTAAAAACAACAATATATGTGTATTTTACTTAACTACTCTTGTCTCTGCATGTTTTTTAAAAGATAATGGAGTGAGGAAAAAGCCTTTCTAGAGAGAGAAAGGTGATGGGGAAAGACGAGAGAGATTATTCGTACTAGAGGTAGACTTTCTCACAAAAATTAAAAAAAATAAGCACATGAACATGGTAATTTTTTTTTTTATGTTAAAATGAGAAACAAAAGGAGTTTGCAATATAAGTATAGGCAAGATTACCAGTAACTAAAGAGAAATATTGTGGCCAAAATGGTGGAGGTAGAGCTACGTGCTACTGGAGATCAACTTGCTGTCAAAAGCTCGTCCACCCACCGTCGATTGTTGCCGGAAAAGTCAAGACCAAGGTTGAATTTGGAGAGAAGAGGAGGTAAATATATGGTACCCTATTTTTATCCATAAACACACTCATTGGTAAAAGCACCTGTATGAAGATGTTGTCACCAAATCTTGGGCTTGGTTTAAGTGGTTTGGATATTTTAGTAATTTTACAAGTCAACTAACGGTCAAACCATATGTATAATGGTAGGGGAGGTAAGTGAGAATACAACTTGCCATCCAAGTGTAATTATATCAAACCTCAAGGGAGGTTTCTAGAAATAGCCCTATTTTAAGTTCTCGTTTTCTCAATCGAAATTGTCTAGATAAGTTTTCTTGGAGGCAGGCCCATTATTGAACCTAAATGTAAGCCCACTGGTAATCATCCCGGAAACCCAACTGACGAAGGCGCCCTTTTGAATCGGTATCTTTCACAGAAAAAATATTCTCAATTTAACTGTCAAACCGATATCTACGCAGGAGCATAAAGTATTAATTTCAAAAACTAGTCCCACTAATATACGAAAAGAAATTTACCTTTATCAAAGGGTGAAAGTGAACTATATATAAATTCAAATTTATGCCCTCAACATGAATACGGAATACCAGTGAGCAAATGACAAATAATTGTCTACCTTAGATCGATTTTTAAAAAACATTGCAATTACACCCGCCAAAATTCTAGAAATAAACGTTGGCATTTTATGGTTCTCAAAATATTCATTTGGATGAATTGATAGGACCATTTGCTTGAAAATTCTCTTGATTTGGTCAACTGCTCCGCATCGTGATGAGTAATATCACCTAGAATGCTAGTATTTTTTTTTATATTTTTTGCTCTATTGAACATTAAAAAATATATATAATTATTGCAGTTGCTAACATTATTTTTTTTTTACAATAATTGATAAATTATTGCACTTTCTTTTTTTCCTGAAGTAGATAACATTATTACTCAAGACAAAAAATATCAGAATTATTTATAATTTGAATTTAAAAAAAAAAAAAAACATTACTTCTACTTGGCTGCGTCCCATTGCCACAAAGGCATGATCTAATAACTGTAAAAACGACGAAAACTGATAACTGCAATGCGCGCGGGTAACACGTGTCAAACTCTCACTCGACCAGCTAACTAAAAGGTCGGTATTTTACATCGAAGTGCTCAACACAATCATCTAGAGAGCTTGCTCGCTGTCTCATCGACGCACCACATCCCAATGCAAAGGGTAGCAATAACGTATTAATGCTTAATTGTACGTTCTTTCACATATTTTATGCCGTGAAGAAATTGGTCTGCCGTCTGTCTGAAGCTGAAAGGATCAAATTATTTAGGGGTTAGGGACCCGTTTGTCAAAAATAGAACAAATATGTCCTTATTTGCAAAAACACAGATCCCATAGCATTCCTAGAGACATGTGTATCCGCCGGTAGTAGACCCTCAAACAGTCGTAACATTTAGAAGGAGAAACCAAAACGGAATCTTCAAATCATGGGAACCGAAGTAGAAGTGTCAGAGCCGTTGATTGAGAAGATCGCGGCCGTTAATGACGAGGAGGAGGAAGCGGATCAGCCGATTCCGGAATGGAAGGATCAGATAACGATCAGAGGGCTGGTGGCGAGCGCGATTATGGGGACGCTCTTCTGCATCATCACGCACAAGCTCAATCTGACGGTCGGAATTATTCCGTCGCTCAACGTTGCCGCGGGACTGTTAGGCTTCTTCCTCGTGAAGTCGTGGACGAGCTTCTTGTCGAAGCTAGGGTTTTCGATTGAGCCTTTTACGAGACAAGAGAACACCGTCATTCAAACTTGTGTGGTAGCTTGTTATGGCCTCGCTTTTAGCGGTAATGATTAGTCAATTAATATGTGTTTATTAATCAATTAATCACTTAGCGGTGTTTGTACTTGCGTTTGATTCTCAAAAATGTCATAAAAGGGGAGTCTTTGATTGGTGCTTCTTGAGATGGAGCTTTAAGATCGCATAGTGGAAAACGACTTTAGATGCTCTTGTAGAGTTGTACCTCTTCAAACATTTTCGACAAAAAGTACTTCTTAATGCACCCGCGAGTTTCTCTATCCGTTTACTCGTTGACCTATTCGAGGAATTGATTCTGTGGCTTACAAGCCGCAACTGCTGTGAAACAGAAGCTCAACTTGTGAAATAAAAGGCGATAGTTTTTGGTAAATATGATTTTCAATTAATAATTTTAACAAAAATAGTAAAAATAATGAGTTTTTTATCAAACAACTGAAGGGTAAAATCATTCTTAGCTTCCAAGTTGCAGCCTCAAGTGTTAAACACATTAGGACTATGGCTCAATGGACCCTATGTCTTTTTGTTTGCATTTTATATTTTTGGTTATTGAACTTCTTGAGTTTGATGTGATTATGCATACCCAACTTCCGTCAGGGGGATTCGGTTCATCTTTGCTTGCAATGGATGAAAGAACGTATCAACTAATCGGTGCTGATTACCCTGGTAACCGGGCAGAAGATGTCAAGAACCCTGGGTTGGGTTGGATGATTGGTTTTGTAGTAGTTGTCAGTTTCCTTGGACTTTTCAGTCTTGTTCCACTCCGCAAGGTAGTTTCCACTGTCACTTTCATTATCAACACCATTAGTGTTGCTAGTAGTGCTTACCATGGTAAAATGCTTTTATTAAACATAAGTTTGGATTGAAGTGGAAGTCCAGTTTGTCAGCTGTTTGTATTCTGGAAGTCATACACTCAGTCATGCATACTTTTTCAATCATTTAATTATAATTATTTCCTGCTATGTTTGACTTAATCTAGTTTATTCTATTCTTTTCTTTGTTTATACCCATGATATTAGAATTGTTGGGTGAAAAGGATTTTTACCCTGGGAAATGTTGTAACTGATTTTAACTATTATAAGAAATTGAAATTTGAGAAATTTTGGTATATTAGTACCATTTAAACATGTTATTATAGTCTCAGCATGTTGATTCACCACCATGATTGGCCTTTTTATCCTCTTGGGTATTAACTTCTCATTCTTTTCATCGGTGTTGTATCAGGTTATGATATTGGATTATAAACTTACATATCCCAGTGGAACAGCCACGGCAATGTTAATTAATAGCTTTCACACCAACACTGGAGCAGAGCTTGCCGGGTATTTGTTACTCACATGACGCTCTTCATTATTTTTTAGGTCGTGATATACTTCCAATTTATGTAAAACTATGGGGGATAGTTACTAAAATAGTTATGTCCGGCTGCAAGGATCATTGAATGACTTTGTAGGGTCCAGTTAAGAAGAATTGTTAATGTGTGTCACAATCCTTGCTTACAGGAAGTCCATGATATTTATTGATTTTCAAAAAGTAGTGCCCGCTAATTATCGATGGCTTCTTACTTTCCCCTTAGTTGTGTTGTTATAGCCTTCGGTATGTTGTATGTTTATTGGAAAGTCGAAGCCTTCTCTCACCACCTACCGAACCTTAAAATAAAGAGAAAAATAAAATGATTGCTTTCTTCCTAATTACTACTCTTTTGTTATTTCAGGAAGCAAGTCAGGTGCCTTGGAAAATATTTGAGCATAAGTTTTTTCTGGAGCTGCTTTAAGTGGTTCTTCAGTGGTGTTGGGAATTCATGTGGATTTGATAATTTTCCGAGCTTTGGGTTGACTCTATTTAAAAACACGTAAGGATCTATTTGGTTTACTTTCCTTACACCTCTCTCTCTTTATATTTCATTTGTGCTATTATTGCATAGTCATATTATCTTTGTTTGTTTCTTCTTTGTCCTATTTTGCTCAATTTTTACTCCATTATGTGATACAGTAGCAATGTGATCTAGCCTAAATGTCTATTTGTTTTCATATGGAATATCTGTACTTAGATATGGGTACCATATGAAGAAAAACTATTCTTTAGTAAAATAAATAAGAAAGAGAGAGAGAGAGTATACCCATTACCTCAAGTGTTGTTTGTATTATCTTTCAAATATTCAGTCTCTGGCGAATTAGTCAAAATTTGTGCATATCTTATCTATTTGGTGATGTCTGGGGATTCTAAATATTGTTGCTTTTTTTTAAGTACAGGTTTTATTTTGACTTCAGTCCAACTTATGTTGGATGCGGTCTTATTTGCCCTCACATTGTCAACTGTTCAGTTCTTCTTGGGGCCATCATATCATGGGGTTTTCTTTGGCCCTTCATCACCCAACATGCTGGTGACTGGTATCCAGCTGACCTTGGTAGCAATGATTTTAAAGGTCTTTATGGGTATAAGGTAAGGTGAATCAGACTGTTTCATTGCCTCTGAGTCAATTCTGTTACTGTTTATGCGTATTTTACTTTTTCTTAGGTTGCTTCTTCATTGTCTGTAAGCATTTACTCTGTTTTGGATCTCTCTATTTCTTGCACTTCTGCATTGGCAAAGCAGTCTCCTCTTGTTTGGCTGCTCTAAAGCTACTTTTTCTGCAATTTTTTTTTTTTTGCAGGTATTCATTGCTATTTCCCTTATCCTTGGGGATGGTCTTTACAATCTGATAAAGATAATCGCTATAACTGTTAAGGAAATGTGGAACAGAAGCACCAAAGATAGCAAACTTCCATTTGTCAATGACATTCAAGGTGAGGATACATGTTCCTTCATTATCTGTGAAATTTGATGAATCTGTGAATTTTGTTAGATAGTTCTGCTCACCGTTTGCACCCAGTGTTTCAGCTTCTGACAGCCAGTTATAAATTTTTTTTTTCTCCAAACAAAACTTCTGCCTGATTCAACCAGTATGATTGTTTAATTGTGTTAGATTTCTGTTGTTGATATTTGTTCAGAAGTTAATACAGATAATCATTATGCTTGCATATGCTTTGGCAGATACTGAGACTTCCAAATTGCTCCTGGAGCAGAAAAAAAGAGAGATTGTGTTTCTAAAAGACGGGATACCTACCTGGTTTGCTGCTTCTGGATATGTGGGTCTGGCAGCTATATCAACAGCAACAATTCCCACCATCTTTCCACCTCTCAAGTGGTACTTAGTTCTCTGCTCATACCTTATTGCCCCAGCTCTAGCCTTCTGCAACTCTTATGGCACGGGACTTACAGACTGGAACTTGACTTCAACTTATGGAAAGATTGGCCTTTTCATCATTGCATCTCTGGTTGGCACCGATGGTGGGGTTATTGCTGGGTTAGCAGCTTGTGGGGTTATGATGTCCATTGTCTCCACTGCAGCTGATCTTATGCAGGATTTTAAGACAGGATACCTCACTCTATCATCAGCCAAGTCTATGTTTGTTAGCCAGTTGCTAGGAACAGCCATGGGTTGTGTCATAGCCCCACTCACATTCTGGATGTACTGGACCGCTTTTGACATTGGGTCACCTGATGGTCCGTACAAAGCACCATATGCTGTCATATTCAGAGAAATGGCCATTCTCGGCGTCGAAGGATTTTCAGAGCTTCCCAAGCACTGCCTGGCCTTATGTTGTGGGTTTTTCGTGGCTGCTCTGGTTATAAACTTTCTAAGGGATGCAACCCCGACAAAAATCTCACAGTTCATTCCTGTTCCCATGGCAATGGCAGGCCCATTTTACATTGGAGCGTACTTCGCAATTGACATGTTTGTTGGGACGGTGATATTATTCATATGGGAGCTAGTCAATCGAAAGGATTCTGAGGATTATGCAGGGGCAGTTGCATCGGGTCTAATATGTGGGGATGGTATTTGGACAATACCATCTGCAATCCTCTCAATTTTCAGGGTCAATCCACCCGTTTGCATGTACTTTGGGCCTGCTGTCGGTAGCTGACCAGGGAAACTGTGAAACCCTTTAGGCCACGTTGTTGTACTTGTTCTATCAGTTTGTGTGAACTGGATTATTTATGTAAATATGTACGTTGTAGTGTATCTTGATGATGGAATTTTAGAACATCTATTCATTATCATACACGCGCAAGGCCTGTCCATGACGACAAGAATGAAGAACAGTTGTCAAGCCACATCAAGAATAGATGAACGCCAGTCCATGACGACAAGAATGAATAACAGTTGTCAAGCCACACTAATAAGAAGAGATGAACTTGGCTCAGATGAGTAGGATAGATATCTGCATATTTCGATCATGGCTGCACTATTAATTGATTGTTGTTGCAGATTGTGAATAAGCATTGAAGGTTTGTTTAAACGGACCCAAACAAAATTTTGTGTGTCCCAAGATCAAGCTTGTTCTTTTACACGTGCCTACTTGCCCGATGCCCTTCCTTTCTTGCTGTTGAAGCCCCTTGGCTTTGTTCCGGAAATGTAGGAAACGGTTCCAAAGCGAATTAAACATTATATGTCTAAAGTTGCAAATGAAAAGCATTAAAGCTAGGCATTAGAAGGCGTGTTTACTGCTTTGGTAAAGCTTACCTTTAAATATTGGATCAGCTGTTTTGCTTGATGCTTCATCATGAAGCATCTTATAGCACCAAGAAATGCTTTCATAGCATCTATTTTTTAGTGAATTAAATACTTTATCAGGGTTAATAAATAGATGTTATTGGAATAATTAAGTTTTATCAGATATTATCTAAGATTTCAAAGTTCGTACTAATTTCATAATTCCCTATTAGAGAAATGTTTAAGTGTCGAGCAAATTTATATTTTAGAAAGAGTAATAATAGAGTCACAAATTATTGTACAAATTTATTTTGTACAAGCTAACATGGTATTAATAGTTGAATTAAATATCACTTAGTTTACATAATTTATTTTTATTATTTTTATTTTTATTCAACCAATAAATTAATACCACGTCAGTTTGTACAAGATAAATTTATATAAGAGTTTGTAGTTGTATCATCACTCTTTTAAAAAAGGTTTCATCCAATTAATTTAATCAATAATTTAGGCATCTCACACTATTAGTTGAGTGGTAAATTTACTTAACTTCACATAGGTAAAGAGGTTTGAATTTTCGCATGTTTAATGGGAATTTTTTCATAATAGAATTCACGTATGAGGAAGTTTTTTAATTACTGAAATGGGATAAGCCGCCACCACCAACAACCAAATTTAAGAAAACATGTGGAGTTTTCATCATATGCTGAAGCAGAATTTGGAGCGTAAGGATTAGTGCAAAACAGAAAATTTGAACACTTGGTGGCGATGGAATGACAAAGAAAAGAGAAAGTAAATGAAGACTACAACATTTTTGTATTTTCAAATGATTGAGAAGTAAGTGGGTTCAAACGACCACGAATTTATAGATTCTCCAATCTCTATATACGAAAAGGATAGTACAATTCTCTTTACTCTCTCAAAGTTGCCGCTGTCATTCACACCTTACAAATAAAGGCACATCCATGGCAGAGATTATACGACCCATTTTTTCTTGTGGGCCTCACACCACCGTTTCGAATCTATCCAATTGAAATTTTGATATATTGATCAATTTTAACCACTCAATTTGTTTGCTTATCTCCTCCTAACTATTGCGCCACATTTGCGTATTGACATTAGTTTTGTAGTACAGTCTTTTTTAAGTTTAATGTAAAGAAATCAATCATGATCATTTGAATATTATATATATAACTTATAATCTTAAGGGCATCTTTTTATTGTTTGTGAAGACTTTTTATCATCGAAAATTGTTTCAATACGTTCGATGCAAATATTTTCAACCCCATTTGATTATATTGTTTCTAAGATGGTCAATATTAAAACTCTTTCTGAATTTATGTATTCTTCTATATTGACAAATCAAAATAGAATTTAAAATCAAGAACGAAAGAAGAAAAGGGCAGCTCATAGTTGTAGCATTGGATTAGATGTGACATATAAGGATAATGGTGAGGTCTATATCTTATCAAAAGAAACCATTCGGTTAGAGATTCTGGCTTTATTGGAGCTAAACCATTGGTGGATTTGGCTCCCATATAATGTGTGGAAGTGGCCTTCTTCTTCTTCTTCTTTTCCTTTTTTCTTTTTTTCAAGATTGCAAGTCAATTCACGGAGATATATCATTACAATGTAGATAGAAAATGACATGATAGTTTTAGGGTGTACAAATAAGCTTTATGATTCATTGTTCACTCAATAACCTTTTCAAATTATTATGCATTGTTGTCGTTGGTGATGCAAATTGGAGTGTAAAAATGACTAGGTTTTAAGTGGGTTTTGGAACTCAAATAATGTGTTGACAACTCATGGAAGTGAGACAAATTATTCAAAAGATTTAATAGTGATGTGATCCAGCACTTAAAAAAGCACGTATATAGATGCTTAGGTAATGTTAAGAAGATAATGATTTGCTATCCCTGATAATTTTTAAATTATGTTAAGTAGGAGTTTTCAATTATAATTTAGGGAACTAGCTGTCTAGTAGTTGGATAAAAAAAAAAAATTTTTTTCCTCATCATCGGTGAGCAAGAGTTTTGAGTTTTTCTCATCTGCATAAGTAACGTTAATTTTCTTTTATATATTAAAAATAGATTCGACTAATTTTGGGTTTAGATATCCATACTACGCTATCATAGGATACGAAGTTGATGATTATATTACAACTGAATGAAAGAAATTATTTTGATAAATGACATTATTAAGACGTTCTAGGATTTTATTATTTTAGATTTTTTTTATACTTTTTACTTTAATAAAAGAGTCAATAATGTTATTTGATTAATTCTTTTGTTTTCAGAATAATTGTAATTTGGTTTCTCTATTTAGGTTAACTTGGAGAAATTAGTTTACCCTATTATTAAATAGGGCAATCTTATCATTATTTTCATTAGCCATTTTTTATTAATAAAATTTCCTTTTATTTTGTTCTCTAATATATTCTTTATCTTTATCCTTTACTTCACAATGTTGAGTGATGTTGTAAAATTCTTACGTTGTTGAATTATTTGAATTAAAATGATATCTAGTCCATCATGAAATCAAATTCGTTCAATAGAGTGATTCATTATCATCACATCGAATTCTCTCTCTCTCTATATATATATATACATATATGTATACATATATATACACACACAAACATATATGTTTGTCGCTAAAGTTTTGATTTTGTTTTCTTTTTTAATATGCAGCTTGGCTAGTCCTGAATGCGTTTGGAATCTAAGGTTACTTGAATTCGAATAATAATAATAAGGAATAAATGTTGTTATTTTGTGCGTACAATTTCCCATTCCATTTGAACCGATTTTATTTTAAATATCTTAATATAATGTATTGATTAAATTAGATCATTGATCAATTTAATTGTATTGCATTAGATTTTCAATTATTTTGAGAAAGAAAGGAAGAAAGAAGGAGAGAAAGAAAGAAAAGCTCCAATGCTGAAGTTGTTGTGTTACCTAATGGCAAAAGGGATCCCCACTTGCCTTTTTGTCATTGTAATTAAGACATTAATTTCTCATAACCAGACTGTTGGCTAATCACCATCTAGGGACCCAAATCTCATTATTAAGAAGAAAATGATAAGTGATAACAACTAATAAATAAAATAAATTTGAGCACTCAAAGCTACATACATGCAATCGAATATTGACGGGAATCACTGGAACTTGTTGCGTTGATTGAAGCTTACCTTGCCATTCAAAATGGGCTAAACGAAACTTTTGAAAAAGATGGGAGTTGGAGGCTAAAATGATTAAAAGGAAAGATAGATCCAAGCTTATCTCTTATGGGAAACAATAAGTCTTTAAATAAAATAAAACATACAAAGAAGCAAGATCGTTTTTCTATTCAAGCTTTGAATTCATGTGATTTTGGGTATGATATTTCAACAGCTAGCTTTGATAGAGGGGTCCCCTCTGTCTCCATGATGGGAAGCAATATGTGACTAGCAATGCAATCACAAACACGCACATAGCAATTCCCACCATTATTATCACCACGCAACAAAAAGAAATTAATTGGTCTTCTACCCATCAAAGCAAAGCTATAATTATTTTTTTTTTTTCAAAAAGAAAAAAGAAGGGGGAAAAAATTGCCATAATGTCATTCCCTTGTGTGATTCATGCCTAAACCCTAAAGTTGTTTGGCAATCAATAAAGTTCATAAAATGATAAAGGTAAAGGGTGAGATTTACACAAATGCATATAAGAGAATGAAATCTTACCGTGCTAAGAATTTATTTTTAAGATATATAATTTTTGTCAACCACTTTATTTATCCTACAATGGTAAGTACAAACAAACAAGAAATTAATGTTTTTATTTTTTTAATATTTATTTCTTTTTAAAGTAGAGTAATTAATAAAGTGTAAATCAATTTTTAACTCCCACCTTTTTCAAAATACAAATTCGAGTGTGAAACAAATAAAACTATTTTTAAAATCATTCAACCAAACTTAAGTAGACAATCTTTGTGTCCATTTTTTGTATTGATTGCATGAGTGTCTCGATCATGGGAGTGATTTTCGCCGGAATGTCTACTTAAAATTAGTTTCTTCTCGATCCAACCCTTTAGTCTTTGGATTCAATTAATTGTAGTTTAAATAGTAAAAAAGAAACGATAATAATCACAATGAACCTGCCAACTTTTGAATTTATTGAAAAATTAAAGTTGCTTTGTACCATTATGCCAACTTAATTCATCTTTATAGATTGGTTTCCAAATCATAAAAATAAATAGTTCTCGTGTACAAGAAGCTCTTTTTGTATCAACATGATAGAATTCACAGATTTCAAATTCACAAATATTTACTCCTATAAATCACTATAAATCTAATCTAATGGTAGGTCACTTGGGTTCAACTCTTAATGGGCAAATTTTCTAAATCCAAAAGTAGACCCGTATATCTTAAACTAATTTAAATTTTTAGGTTGTAATATAACCTACTTGATTAAAATGTCTATAGTACAACCAATAAGCGCGTAAATCAATTGGTATGAATTTTTTTTTTAACTTAATCAAAATCTTTGGTTCGAGATTTAGGAACGCAACTCCATTAAATATTTATTGAGAGAGTTTTACCGTCTTAATAATTCTATCAGCTTGAATCTATATTAATTATGATCCAATATAATTTTTGATTAACAAATAGTTTAATATAAAAAAAAACCATTACATGAAAATGTAAAAATGAAGTAGTAGCAATTATGAAAAGCGAAAAACTTGAAGTAAGAAAGGGAGCGAATCTTGTTGAATTAATATGGCTTAATTACTTGTTCCATTGGGATTTGAATTTCGGTGAACCAACGTTTACGAATTTGAAGCCCTTCAATTATGCATGGTGGAAGCACACGAAATAGAAAAAAAAAACAAATATATATACATACGTGAATGTATATATATATAATACAATGGCATAAAGAGTACACATCACACACACTCATAACCTTATCAATTATTATTCTATCTTGTTTGAGAGAACTACATTTAATATATATTATCATTCGATAAACTGGAGAACGGGACATAAGAAATCGTTTTCAATGCATAATTTTAAAATGTGTTACTGTGCATAAAATTGAGATCATGTCAGGGAAGAAATTAAGAGCACTTGATGTCATTTTCCTGAGCTGTTTACTTTTATCCAATCAAAACGAAAGGGGCTTCATTTCTTTTGACAAGTGTACATTTCTGATCATTTCTTCAGCATTAGCACATTTTTTTTAAAAAAAAAAATTCCCCTTATTTTCTTAGAATGATTTCTGTGTTTATGTCTATTTATGTTTCCCAGACTCTCTTTGAGGTCTTTATGTTGTTCGATGAAATAACGTCTGTAATCTACTATTAGGTTATCCGTAATTCATGCATCCGTAATCTACTATTAATCTATAAAATTAATTTTTTTTTCAGACGATTTGTTTGTCAAATAATTAAGAGATGAAAATTACTTTTAGATCAATTATATATTTGTATTTGACTTTGATGTGACCTATAATTTATTATTGACCAATTTAAGCCTATTAATGAAATTTACTAACATCTTATATTTTAAATCCTCAATTGGAAGAGTAGAATCCGATGATAGATAGTGTTATGCAAGTATTAAAAGGAGGTATTTTGTTTTACCTCTAATTTATTTGAGATGCGTATATCATCTAACATCTATTAATCCAAGTATTTTCTATGAATGCAACATTTTTTTTTCCTGATGCTTGTAGGATTGAATAGTACGGCCGATTGTTTAACCTAACATATTGTCCATACTCCATAGAGAATTAGTAATTTTAGCAACATATATAAATGAATAGGGCAAAACCAGGGCATGTCAAATTTTATCAACACATTGCACCAAGTTTCTCTTATAATTTAAGATATGTAATGAAAATAGTTGAGAATAAATTAAACCAATCACTTAAAATATATGATGAAAAACTTGGTGCGATGTATTAATAAAACCGAAGCGTTAAGAGTATACAACTCACATGGATAATTCGGAAGAATTGATTATCAAGTTAAAAATGGGATGTTTTAAGTTTTATAAAGTGTCAGAACTAAGAAACTCTCGACTTCAATTCAAATCCTGAGGGGTCTACTTAGAAACTATTTGCAACTCTCTGTAAATGTAACGTAATTGAATCCCCTCCACTCTTCAACATGCAAATGCTATGTAACTGAAACCTCCCATGATGAAATTTCATTTTTAATAATATCTGCTAAGAGTGGGTTTGAAGGAACCGCAATAGCCATTCTTAGTGTGCCAAGTGGCTAAACGTCAAGCATCCACGTGTACGATTGAGTCTCTTCCAAGATATTGCATCATAGATTGGTGCTGCTATAATAGCATGCAGCTTCTGATGATTTGTTATAATTGCATTCGACTAGCGAGATCAGAAAAGGTGATTCTTGTAAGAGACCACTACGGAGAAAGATCAAAGGGTACGATATGAATTTGACGTCAAAATTTAGTTTGGACTTTTATAAAGCTTTAAACTTGCAAGGTTGAGATTGGTTTCATTTTCAGAGGTGTTCTTCGCATGTACGGGAGAAGGTACTTTTATTCCTAACATTTAAAGAAATAGTTATGGAAACTTTAAGTTTTAATAAAGTATATTTAAAACTTGTATTTTGTTATAACATTATTATGTTTGACTCTATTAATTCAGAAGAATTTGAGTATAATATTTTATAATAAATAGAAAATAATATTAAAATAAATGCAACAATATATATATTTTAAAATAATTTTAGTATTTGAAAATATTGTAATACTTTACAATCTTATATTATATCAAACTAAATTTTATAATAAATAGAAACATAATATTAAAGTTTAAATTATTTTCAATAGTATATAAACTAATTTTAATATTATAATACACGAGATATATATTTATTAAATGTAAAATCTATTTAACCCAAAGATTTATTTAACATTTTTATAACAGTTACAAATATATTGTTATAATATATATAATAGTTTTCATTTTAAAAATTATTAGTTTAATAGACAAATTAAACTATTTAAATTATATTTGTGTCTGTTAACAAATGTTATTAAGATCATTTTTTTTGTTACTGTATACCAAGGGTATTGAGTCATGTGCTTTTCATATAAAACTCAGTGGTCTCTATATATGTATACATTCTCTCCGTTGGATCATTATAAAATGAATCTCTCAATAAAATCATGTAAAAGTAAATAAGTGTGACCAAAATTTAATGGATAATAAGAGTTCATACTATAAAACCTCAAGATTTTTGTCAATTTAATACACTCTTTATCCCATACTAGATCAATTAATGTCATTTATTTTGATGGATCTTTAGTTCATGTGATCAATGATTTAAACAATCTATTTGAAAGATGAAATTGAAGTACTTGCAACTTTGAGAAAAATGTTGAGGAATCAAAACGCAAAGAGTTTATATGCTATTAAATTTATGTGTGCACCTGTTGGGATGAAAATTGGCAGTTAAAGTACTTGGCATATAAAATTACTAAGCATATAAAAAATGCTAGTCAAAAGTCAAAACAAATCTACAGATAAAGGAAAAGTAAAATGGGAAGTACAATAAATGCCTGAACAGAGAAAGTGAGAGAAAGATACAGAAACAGAATTGTGTGTGTATAGTGTAATGAAAGCAAGTAAACACCAAAGTTCAAAAAAAAAAAAAAAAAGAAGACATATGGGTACAATTGGGAAATCAGCAATATTATTATAATGATGTGTGTTTGTGTCTCATTCCTTGCCAAAAACAGTGAAAAACTCATGAAAGTCTAGGACTTTTCCGCCCACCCTTCCTTCTTCAATCAGAGCAAATTAGTACCCACCTACCTTTATCTGAAATTTTTATTTTCTTATTTTTGCTCACTCCCAAAAACCTACCTGTTCATGGATCCCAAGGCCTCAAAGCAACCCTCACAACAAGAAGTAGCCAACTTCTTGAACATACCACAACAACAACAGCAGCAACAGCCACAGCAGCTACAACAAGTGAATATGGGCGAGAACAAGCCAGCGGAGATCAAAGATTTTCAGATTGTGATAGCTGATAAAGAGGAACAAACCAAGAAACAGTTGGCACCCAAAAGAAGCTCCAACAAAGATAGGCATACAAAAGTTGAAGGCAGAGGGAGGAGAATTAGGATGCCTGCTTTATGCGCCGCAAGAATCTTTCAGTTAACAAGGGAATTGGGTCACAAATCTGATGGTGAAACAATTCAATGGTTGCTGCAACAAGCCGAGCCATCTATAATTGCAGCCACTGGGACTGGGACAATACCAGCATCAGCTTTGGCAGCTGCTGGTGGCTCTGTTTCTCAACAAGGTGCCTCTTTGACTGCTGGTTTGCATCAAAAGATTGACGATTTAGGGTCCAGTAGGACCAGCTGGGGGGGTTTAGTTGGTGGCAATTTAGTAGGAAGGTCTCATCAAATGCCAGCAGCAGGGTTATGGCCCCAACCTGTAAGTGGGTTTGGGTTTCAGTCATCATCATCTTCTGGTCCATCAACAGGGAATTTAGGGACCGAAAATTCTAATTATTTGCAAAAGATGGGGTTCCCTGGGTTTGACCTGCCAGGTACAGGAACTGCTACTACTAACATGGGTCCTATGAGTTTTACTTCTATTTTGGGTAGTGCTAGTAATCAGCAGTTACCTGGTTTGGAGCTTGGGTTGTCGCAAGATGGTCATATTGGGGTTTTGAATCCACAAACTTTGACTCAAATTTATCAGCAGATGGGTCATGCTAGGGTGCATCAGCAACAGCAGCAGCCGCAACATCCGCAACAGCAGCAGCAAGCAGCTCCTGTTAATAAGGATGATTCACAAGGGTCAGGGCAGTAGAGTGAAGGAGTAGCATTGTTTGAGAGCCTGAGGTGTTTTCTTTTTTTCATGGTTTAAACTATTGTATAATTGGGATAAGAAGGAAAAAAAAAATGCTACTTGAGAGAGAAAATTCAGTAGGGACTGGATTTGGTTTGCCCCTTCTTCTGATCTTCTCCACTACATGATTGATCAGCCTAAGTCTCCTTATACAGGTGCTGCTTTGGATTTTCCTATTCTTTTTTTAGTTGTTTTTTGGTTGTATAAATTGTAGAGGTGTAAGTTGTTATGATGTGGAATGTGCAGGTGGAACTATGCACGGCCTAATATAGTTTGGTTTGGGCTTAACATCTTGTATAATCAGAATTCGGAGGTGTGTTGATTATAGTGTAAGTCATCTTTTGATTATTTTTCTTCTTCTGTAAGTACCAATGCAGTGGCAATCGGTTTGTTTGCTAATTTCAACATCGAATTTTACACTCACTCCTATCAAGTTTCTTCTGGGATCTAGAGGGAGTTATCAATTATGCAAGATAAAAGAATGTCTAATTGATGCATATTTTTCGCTATGTCTCTCTATAGAAGATGAGTTTCCTCGTCATCACTTGTGGAAGACACAGAAAACACTTTGGCTGTATTCCTTCAAGGTAGTCCTCTAGAAAATCATACCTCTTTGTTTTGTTTATCTTTGGATTTTTGAAAATAAATTACACTAAATCAGGAATGAATAGCCACCATTGACTTCATATTGAGGGAAGCACAAAAGTTTTATCATTTTTTTTTTCAGTTAAAAAGCAGTCCAGATTATGGAACCAAAGAAGTCCCATATTTTTTTGTCTGATTTCTTATTTATGTGCCTGTTAAAGCCAGGATGATAACGAAGCTTCCCCCTCAAAAAGAATTCTCCCTCCCATAACAACACTATTGTAAAATTCTTTGTTTCTTGGATAATCATAATTTGGTTTTCTCTTTCTCTAGAAAAACTTAAAACTTTGATGAATGGCCTTGTTCTGAGCTTAGTAGCATTAGTCCCTTAACAACGCTATCATGGAAATTCATTATTTCTTGGATAATCATAATTTGGTTTTCTCTTTATCTAGAAAAACTTAGAACTATGATGAATGGCCTTGTTCTGAGCCTAGTAGCATTAACTGACAGCCAGTTCAACTGAGAAGAACAAGTAAATATGATTCAAGGTCTTCCAAGTGCATGCTTCTCATTTAGCACCACTTGCTTCCAGTCGACCATCTAATCTGCCAAAGTAAACTATCTCTGTGGCCTACCCGATGCCAGCGGAGTCTACTTTCACAGTAGGGCGCAACTTGGAAAGGCATAGTTTGCATTCTAAACTAGATAGTGATCTGGGCATTTAATAGGTCTCTTACTCTATGATGCCATCGTCTCATATAATTTGACTTGGAGTTCTGAATTCTGATTCTTAGAAGCTTTGTTACTGACTATGAATTCAATCGATACTGTCCCAACTAAAATTCCCTGGGTCGTTGCCTAGGGGCCAGTGCTCCAAGTTATCATACGTGAACTGACGGTGCATCTTGTGTGTGACTCCATGGATGGGAAGTTATCAAGTGATCACCATTGTTTGGATGGTCTCTGCACAGTCCTAGTAGTGTCAGGTCTCATCAATTGAAATGGAAAATATGTTATATTTAATGTGCCCTTACGTATGAGGAATTCTGTATATGAATTGGTTGGCCTTGCCACTCCCACCTATAGAGTATTTTTACTAGCTTTATTGGGAGTCAATCTTTAGTATAATGATTGATAGGTCCATTTGTCAAATCAAACACTTTCCTGGCTCATAGGTCATCCTCAGTTGACATAGTTAATGAATTGTTCGCTAAGAGTTTTGAATGTGTCAATTATAAATGATAATCAAGTATCAGAGCATGAAGGAAAGGCTATAGGGAAATAAGACAATGACCGCATTTTCAACTCCATCTCAAAAGCAATAAAAAGCTTTTTGTGAAAAATTCCTGCCAAAGTGGTGTTATTATGGTGTCCTTAATTGTTGAGTACTTAAGGTCTGCTTGGTTGTTTACAAATTGACATTTAAGGCATGTGGTTGGCCATGAAGTCTCTGTTACCACAGTTCTTCTCAGTGTAGTCTCTTTCTGTTGTGTTTAATCTTCCTCTTTCATTGTCCCTCACTTGTAGTCGGCAACCTTTATAATTGGAGGTTATAAATGTAGACATGCTTAATTTCCATGACACATCACCGTGGCTGTCTCCATGTATTTAATTGAACCATTTGTTGGTATCACATTTTACTCATTTGGGGATGTTTGTTCTTCCAGTAGAATGTGGTTGGTTTGAACTACCATATTGTAAAAGCGAATTTTGACAGCTTCAATTCCATCAAGTTTATAATTTGCTATTTGCATTCTAAAGACGTTGTTTCTCGCATCACAAGTTGCACCAGACTTCGATGAATCCATTAACTGATTTAAACATAGTAGGGAGTTTAAATTGTTTGTGAATTATCTCTGTTATGACTTCATGCCTTTGATTTATGAAACCACAAAAAATAGTTGGTTTTTATATTATCTCTTATTGTTGGTTTTGTATCCATTTGTGTTTGTTCCCTAGCCAGTCTAGCTACTTCTACCAAGGTCATATAGAAGCATCTTATCATGCAATTACTGTAATTAACATTCTGCAGTTTTGTGTGTGTGTGTGTGTGTTATAGATCAATCTGGATTTTGTCGATCTTGATTGTTTTCCTTACGGACACCACATTTTGTTTTGAATGTTTGATCAATTGAATCTTAGAACGCTATATTGAAACAAATCATAGTACTGTCTTAGCTCAGCAAAAGCAATTTCTTGAGGGCAGAGATTGCACTTTGCAGGTACATGAAAGATGAAATTCTTGTGCTATAATCAACAGGGCAGTTAATTTCAGGAAAATCTAATTTCTGATGATTCAATTACCTTCATTGGAAATTTGGAATATAATTCACAGAATAAATAAGTGATAAATTGCATGCTTGATTTTCTTGTTTACTGATCTTTTGCGAATCACAAGAAAACATGCAGTAAAATAAAAACATTCCTGGGAATCGTGGGAGGAGCCAGTTCTCTTGTTTGTAATTCTGATCCCTTTTGATGTATTCAATGAAAAGAATCACCCTGTGGAGTTATATTTCGTTGAGGAGGAAATATTTTAAAGGGCATCAAATGAATGAATGCAATCGTGCTGCAAGTTGTGAACGAACAGGTAGGTGCCATAGACAGACGACAGTCAATGTCTGGTTCGTTCTAGCACATTATTATAATTGTTGTAAAACATTAATAATCATAAAAGAAGACATGAAATCCGACATGTGGTAGTTATTCAAGAATCATGGTGCACGCCAAAAAAAAAATGTTTTAATTAATAATATCATGAAACATTTTATTGAACACGAAACATGCATTTAATTCTCATGAACATAATATCACTCAATTTTATAAATATAAAAAAAAAAACAAAAAAATGAGTTACTTGATTATAGCGTGGGGATGAAGTTCTATTTGGAGCATGTTTGAGATTGCTTTAGATAATAAAATAAGTTATTACAATCCAAAAGTGTTTGGTTAATATTGTAAGAATTAGATTATTTAGATATCCTCGTTCTTAAAAATCTAATAAACAACCATCAAGTGAAAGTGGCTAGAACCAGCTTTCAAAGATCTGATTATTTAAAATTAAAATATCTAAAATATCTTCTTAAATTATTTAAATTCTGAAATTATCCCTCTCATTTATTTTTATCCAAAATCAATTATAAATCTCTCTCACTTTAACTAGAAACCCTCAAAATTCTCTCATCCCGATCAATTGATGTTGGAGATCAATCGATGTTGAAAAACTAACTCTAGTGACCGTCTTGTCTCCAGCGAAATCGGAATTTCTCTCTTTGCGATTAATCGCCGCTAACAAACTAATTCTGATGACTATTTTCCTTCTAGCTAAATTCATTCGATGCTGATTAAACTAACATAAAGATAATTTTTAAATTCTTTACCAAACATGTATAGTAGATTATTTAAAAAATGATTGTCGAATAATCTTCATTTATCAAACGCTCTCCAAACTTTTGTAAAGATGATTTTTTGGGAATCAAATTAGAAATTGATCCCTTGGGAAGCAAATGCAATCCTAAACATACCCTTCACTATAGCTTTTCTCCATTTATTTTTTGCTGGAGCTAAATGATTCTGTTTGCAATGGCCAACCATAATAATACGGAAAAGAAAAAAAAAATTGTGGGTTTTGGTGTGTACTCAAGCTATGGTTTCCAGGTGCATAGACTCAACCGGTAAATTTCTTGGATTTGGAAAAAAAGAAAAAAGAAATGTGACATTTGAACCCCACATATATATAGGTGGGCAAAAATTTGCTTTCTATTATTGTATGCAATGTTTAAGAAAAAAAAATAATTATCATATATTACTTTCTAAAACAAGGTTATAAAGAATTAGGGGGATAAAAAAGAGCTCCACATTTCATTGAAAGTTATAAAAATTGATTTCTGATTGTGGAGACAATCCTAAAGCAATTTTTTTTTAAATTTTTGAAAAAAAAATCATCATTAAAAGTATTTTTTTAAATTAATAATTTTAGGACATGATTGGGTCTACTTAATTCACAGTTTCAATACCATTAATTAACTATTGTTCATACTTTCCAAAAAAAAATGAGTCATAAAATTGCGACATGTGATTTATTGTTATTATATGGTGGATGAAATTATTGCTAAATCATTTTTTATTACTACAGAATACATCTAAGCCCATCTTCAAATATTAAATATTATTGAGAAGATAATTTAAAGTTATGTCTTAAATATCAATTATTTTTTAAACCATTTCTATATTCCATCACAACCCTATGTAGCTCTATAGTCTGGTATTTAAATCCACAAGCAAATTTGTGGCCTAGTTTCGGGGTAAAAACTAAACAAAATTATAATTTGTTAAACAGATTGTGTTTATAAATTCAGGCCGAAGGGCCTTCTCATTTTAAATTATTGAAGCCCAAGTAGACGCCACTTAGAACTAAGCCAACAAAAATTAGCCCAACCAACTTGAAATTTTTTTTCCTATACTTACTAATCAAGGGAGGTGTGAGTAGAGGTGGCCAACCGCCGTGCCGTGCCGGCCCAGACCCATAAAAAAAAGTCTATGCATGTTCGTGCTCATGCCATGCTATACTGTATTATGTTTAATTTTTTTTGCTTAGACTCAGCCCACAACACTTGTCGTGCCCACACGTGTCGTGTTGTGCACCGTGACTAAGAAAAAAAAGTCTACTAAACTTTTTTTTCTTTTTTTTTTTAAGAGCGCATACCAAATTGTTGTTTTATTTTTTTCAAGTCTATGTACTTTTTTAAATCCATGTGCCTTTATTCAAATTTAATAGAATAAAGAATTCAAAACTTCAATTCAGATTCAATAATAATAAATTAATAATAATTATAAGAGAATGTAATATTAATTACTAAATTTGACTCTATATTAGAATTATTTTTTAGTACTAACAACAACCACAATAATAATTTTTTTAAGGGTTAACTTAATTGTTAACTTGGAATTACGTAGATTCATCTATCATAGTTTACAATAATATTACTACACATTTATAAAATCATGATATCAATTATTTATTTAATAAATTATAAACATAAATCAATTTTTTAAACTAAGAATTAAATAAATTTAAAAAAATCGAGCTAATAAAGCATTTTAAAAGATTTAATTTCAAGTTATTTATAAAATCATAAAATTTTAAGTTTACTTTCATTAAAAATGAAACGTGTTTATTGCATATTTTTTCGTGTGCTGTGCTTTGACCAATCTCTAATCATGTCATACTTTTAAGGTCCACGTCCCTAAAATCTAAGCCCAGTGCAGCCTATGTGCGTGTCATGCCGTGCTACGTGCTCTACCGAAACGTGCTCGTGCCATGTCGTGCTCGTTTCGTACCTCGTGTCATCCGACCCATTGGCCACCTCTGGGTGTGAGCCCACAAATTGTGGTAGAAATATTCCCACTTGACAATCAAAATAGGTCTAACAAATGGGTCGTATTTTAACAGTTTGATATTATTATATATATATTTTAACAGTTTTAAGTAATAATATCATGAAACATTTTATTGAACACGAAACATGCATTTAATTCTCATGAACATGATATCACTCAATTTTATAAATATAAAAAAAAAAACAAAAAAATGAGTTACTTGATTATAGCGTGGGGATGAAGTTCTATTTGGAGCATGTTTGAGATTGCTTTAGATAATAAAATAAGTTATTACAATCCAAAAGTGTTTGGTTAATATTGTAAGAATTAGATTATTTAGATATCCTCGTTCTTAAAAATCTAATAAACAACCATCAAGTGAAAGTGGCTAGAACCAGCTTTCAAAGATCTGATTATTTAAAATTAAAATGTCTAAAATATCTTCTTAAATTATTTAAATTCTGAAATTATCCCTCTCATTTATTTTTATCCAAAATCAATTATAAATCTCTCTCACTTTAACTAGAAACCCTCAAAATTCTCTCATCCCGATCAATTGATGTTGGAGATCAATCGATGTTGAAAAACTAACTCTAGTGACCGTCTTGTCTCCAGCGAAATCGGAATTTCTCTCTTTGCGATTAATCGCCGCTAACAAACTAATTCTGATGACTATTTTCCTTCTAGCTAAATTCATTCGATGCTGATTAAACTAACATAAAGATAATTTTTAAATTCTTTACCAAACATGTATAGTAGATTATTTAAAAAATGATTGTCGAATAATCTTCATTTATCAAACGCTCTCCAAACTTTTGTAAAGATGATTTTTTGGGAATCAAATTAGAAATTGATCCCTTGGGAAGCAAATGCAATCCTAAACATACCCTTCACTATAGCTTTTCTCCATTTATTTTTTGCTGGAGCTAAATGATTCTGTTTGCAATGGCCAACCATAATAATACGGAAAAGAAAAAAAAAATTGTGGGTTTTGGTGTGTACTCAAGCTATGGTTTCCAGGTGCATAGACTCAACCGGTAAATTTCTTGGATTTGGAAAAAAAGAAAAAAGAAATGTGACATTTGAACCCCACATATATATAGGTGGGCAAAAATTTGCTTTCTATTATTGTATGCAATGTTTAAGAAAAAAAAATAATTATCATATATTACTTTCTAAAACAAGGTTATAAAGAATTAGGGGGATAAAAAAGAGCTCCACATTTCATTGAAAGTTATAAAAATTGATTTCTGATTGTGGAGACAATCCTAAAGCAATTTTTTTTTAAATTTTTGAAAAAAAAATCATCATTAAAAGTATTTTTTTAAATTAATAATTTTAGGACATGATTGGGTCTACTTAATTCACAGTTTCAATACCATTAATTAACTATTGTTCATACTTTCCAAAAAAAAATGAGTCATAAAATTGCGACATGTGATTTATTGTTATTATATGGTGGATGAAATTATTGCTAAATCATTTTTTATTACTACAGAATACATCTAAGCCCATCTTCAAATATTAAATATTATTGAGAAGATAATTTAAAGTTATGTCTTAAATATCAATTATTTTTTAAACCATTTCTATATTCCATCACAACCCTATGTAGCTCTATAGTCTGGTATTTAAATCCACAAGCAAATTTGTGGCCTAGTTTCGGGGTAAAAACTAAACAAAATTATAATTTGTTAAACAGATTGTGTTTATAAATTCAGGCCGAAGGGCCTTCTCATTTTAAATTATTGAAGCCCAAGTAGACGCCACTTAGAACTAAGCCAACAAAAATTAGCCCAACCAACTTGAAATTTTTTTTCCTATACTTACTAATCAAGGGAGGTGTGAGTAGAGGTGGCCAACCGCCGTGCCGTGCCGGCCCAGACCCATAAAAAAAAGTCTATGCATGTTCGTGCTCATGCCATGCTATACTGTATTATGTTTAATTTTTTTTGCTTAGACTCAGCCCACAACACTTGTCGTGCCCACACGTGTCGTGTTGTGCACCGTGACTAAGAAAAAAAAGTCTACTAAACTTTTTTTTCTTTTTTTTTTTAAGAGCGCATACCAAATTGTTGTTTTATTTTTTTCAAGTCTATGTACTTTTTTAAATCCATGTGCCTTTATTCAAATTTAATAGAATAAAGAATTCAAAACTTCAATTCAGATTCAATAATAATAAATTAATAATAATTATAAGAGAATGTAATATTAATTACTAAATTTGACTCTATATTAGAATTATTTTTTAGTACTAACAACAACCACAATAATAATTTTTTTAAGGGTTAACTTAATTGTTAACTTGGAATTACGTAGATTCATCTATCATAGTTTACAATAATATTACTACACATTTATAAAATCATGATATCAATTATTTATTTAATAAATTATAAACATAAATCAATTTTTTAAACTAAGAATTAAATAAATTTAAAAAAATCGAGCTAATAAAGCATTTTAAAAGATTTAATTTCAAGTTATTTATAAAATCATAAAATTTTAAGTTTACTTTCATTAAAAATGAAACGTGTTTATTGCATATTTTTTCGTGTGCTGTGCTTTGACCAATCTCTAATCATGTCATACTTTTAAGGTCCACGTCCCTAAAATCTAAGCCCAGTGCAGCCTATGTGCGTGTCATGCCGTGCTACGTGCTCTACCGAAACGTGCTCGTGCCATGTCGTGCTCGTTTCGTACCTCGTGTCATCCGACCCATTGGCCACCTCTGGGTGTGAGCCCACAAATTGTGGTAGAAATATTCCCACTTGACAATCAAAATAGGTCTAACAAATGGGTCGTATTTTAACAGTTTGATATTATTATATATATATTTTAACAGTTTTAAGTAATAATATCATGAAACATTTTATTGAACACGAAACATGCATTTAATTCTCATGAACATGATATCACTCAATTTTATAAATATAAAAAAAAAAACAAAAAAATGAGTTACTTGATTATAGCGTGGGGATGAAGTTCTATTTGGAGCATGTTTGAGATTGCTTTAGATAATAAAATAAGTTATTACAATCCAAAAGTGTTTGGTTAATATTGTAAGAATTAGATTATTTAGATATCCTCGTTCTTAAAAATCTAATAAACAACCATCAAGTGAAAGTGGCTAGAACCAGCTTTCAAAGATCTGATTATTTAAAATTAAAATGTCTAAAATATCTTCTTAAATTATTTAAATTCTGAAATTATCCCTCTCATTTATTTTTATCCAAAATCAATTATAAATCTCTCTCACTTTAACTAGAAACCCTCAAAATTCTCTCATCCCGATCAATTGATGTTGGAGATCAATCGATGTTGAAAAACTAACTCTAGTGACCGTCTTGTCTCCAGCGAAATCGGAATTTCTCTCTTTGCGATTAATCGCCGCTAACAAACTAATTCTGATGACTATTTTCCTTCTAGCTAAATTCATTCGATGCTGATTAAACTAACATAAAGATAATTTTTAAATTCTTTACCAAACATGTATAGTAGATTATTTAAAAAATGATTGTCGAATAATCTTCATTTATCAAACGCTCTCCAAACTTTTGTAAAGATGATTTTTTGGGAATCAAATTAGAAATTGATCCCTTGGGAAGCAAATGCAATCCTAAACATACCCTTCACTATAGCTTTTCTCCATTTATTTTTTGCTGGAGCTAAATGATTCTGTTTGCAATGGCCAACCATAATAATACGGAAAAGAAAAAAAAAATTGTGGGTTTTGGTGTGTACTCAAGCTATGGTTTCCAGGTGCATAGACTCAACCGGTAAATTTCTTGGATTTGGAAAAAAAGAAAAAAGAAATGTGACATTTGAACCCCACATATATATAGGTGGGCAAAAATTTGCTTTCTATTATTGTATGCAATGTTTAAGAAAAAAAAATAATTATCATATATTACTTTCTAAAACAAGGTTATAAAGAATTAGGGGGATAAAAAAGAGCTCCACATTTCATTGAAAGTTATAAAAATTGATTTCTGATTGTGGAGACAATCCTAAAGCAATTTTTTTTTAAATTTTTGAAAAAAAAATCATCATTAAAAGTATTTTTTTAAATTAATAATTTTAGGACATGATTGGGTCTACTTAATTCACAGTTTCAATACCATTAATTAACTATTGTTCATACTTTCCAAAAAAAAATGAGTCATAAAATTGCGACATGTGATTTATTGTTATTATATGGTGGATGAAATTATTGCTAAATCATTTTTTATTACTACAGAATACATCTAAGCCCATCTTCAAATATTAAATATTATTGAGAAGATAATTTAAAGTTATGTCTTAAATATCAATTATTTTTTAAACCATTTCTATATTCCATCACAACCCTATGTAGCTCTATAGTCTGGTATTTAAATCCACAAGCAAATTTGTGGCCTAGTTTCGGGGTAAAAACTAAACAAAATTATAATTTGTTAAACAGATTGTGTTTATAAATTCAGGCCGAAGGGCCTTCTCATTTTAAATTATTGAAGCCCAAGTAGACGCCACTTAGAACTAAGCCAACAAAAATTAGCCCAACCAACTTGAAATTTTTTTTCCTATACTTACTAATCAAGGGAGGTGTGAGTAGAGGTGGCCAACCGCCGTGCCGTGCCGGCCCAGACCCATAAAAAAAAGTCTATGCATGTTCGTGCTCATGCCATGCTATACTGTATTATGTTTAATTTTTTTTGCTTAGACTCAGCCCACAACACTTGTCGTGCCCACACGTGTCGTGTTGTGCACCGTGACTAAGAAAAAAAAGTCTACTAAACTTTTTTTTCTTTTTTTTTTTAAGAGCGCATACCAAATTGTTGTTTTATTTTTTTCAAGTCTATGTACTTTTTTAAATCCATGTGCCTTTATTCAAATTTAATAGAATAAAGAATTCAAAACTTCAATTCAGATTCAATAATAATAAATTAATAATAATTATAAGAGAATGTAATATTAATTACTAAATTTGACTCTATATTAGAATTATTTTTTAGTACTAACAACAACCACAATAATAATTTTTTTAAGGGTTAACTTAATTGTTAACTTGGAATTACGTAGATTCATCTATCATAGTTTACAATAATATTACTACACATTTATAAAATCATGATATCAATTATTTATTTAATAAATTATAAACATAAATCAATTTTTTAAACTAAGAATTAAATAAATTTAAAAAAATCGAGCTAATAAAGCATTTTAAAAGATTTAATTTCAAGTTATTTATAAAATCATAAAATTTTAAGTTTACTTTCATTAAAAATGAAACGTGCTTATTGCATATTTTTTCGTGTGCTGTGCTTTGACCAATCTCTAATCATGTCATACTTTTAAGGTCTACGTCCCTAAAATCTAAGCCCAGTGCAGCCTATGTGCGTGTCATGCCGTGCTACGTGCTCTACCGAAACGTGCTCGTGCCATGTCGTGCTCGTTTCGTACCTCGTGTCATCCGACCCATTGGCCACCTCTGGGTGTGAGCCCACAAATTGTGGTAGAAATATTCCCACTTGACAATCAAAATAGGTCTAACAAATGGGTCGTATTTTAACAGTTTGATATTATTATATATATATAACATAAGTTAATGAATTTAAAGACTCTTTTTTTTTTGTAAAAACATAAAAAATTACTGAAGTGTTTAATGGGTTTAAGAGGTGAAACGATTTTTTGAAGATCATCAAACTCACATCTTACATATTATGAAATGTGTTTAAATACTTTTATCAAGCCTAAATCTGAGCTTCCGGATAAATCTAGTTATAATGGTTTTGACTTGTAAACCCTTTAATCCATTTGTGATATTGGAAGAAAATCCATCCTTATTACCCAAAACCAATTAACCTTCTCCTATATTAAACCTTAACATTTTGAGAGAGATCAGGTGCAAAATAAGACATTTTGTAATAAATTTGAGGGAATAATATGTGAGCAATTATTGAAATGAGTATATGAACAATATGAAATACAAGTGTGCAACCCAAAGGGGGGTGAATTGGAATTCTAAAAATTATTTGATTCTAAAATAAATTATCAAGCAAATCTAAAATGAATTTAATGGAATAACAATTAAATCAATTACAATATAAAAAGATAAGGGAAGAGATATTCAAACACGAAGATTTTTATGTGGTTCGGCCACCCTCGCCTACATCCACGCCTCTAAGCTTTCCGGACTTGGATTTCACTAAGCAAGTCTCCAAGGCTTCAAATGCTTACACTTGACTTCCAAGATGTTAATGAACCTTTACAACAAGAGATTATCCCAAATCTCTTAACTCAAGTGTATCCCAATACTTATAATCACTCAAAGTAAAGGCTTCAATGCCTAATGTGTGAATAGATGAAGTAAGAATGTATTTTAAAGCTCTATAAAGATTGTATTCTCGAATATAAGCTCAATGGTCGTGTTGTGACCAATCTTGTTTGAATTTGAACGAGCTTATTTATAGTTGGATCTGAAAAACTAGCCATTATAGACTATCTGCTCGCAAACGGTTTGCTTTTGACCATTAACGGTTAACCGTTTAGGCTGGTTAAAGTTACTGTTAGGCCAATTTTCAAATAAACGGTTTGCTGTTTATGGTTACCCTTTCGCCGTTAATTTCTAGAGATCTGCAAGATGAACATCAGTTATCTGTTTACATTAAACTGTTAAGGATTTGCATGAAATGACCTCTCTGGAAATTATCGGTTAGCCGTTTGTAATTAACAGTTTACCATTTGTTTCCAGTAACCTGCAAAACAAGTTAGCCTTATTCGTTTCAGTTAAGCTTTTGCTATTTGTTTCCAGGTACAATCTTTCATTCTGGATTTTATCGGTTAACCGTTTCAATAAACGGTTAAGGGTTTAATCCCAGTGGCCTTCCCAGCTTTTTGTATCTTCCGTTTTTCTTAACGGTTAAAGCTTAAGCAATTTGATACTCTTTGGTTTTAATCAGTTAACCGTTTCAATAAACAGTTCACCGTTTATTTCCAGAATCACAATTTAAGCCAATTTTACAGAGAATCATTTTTTTTCAATTTGAAATTTAACAGTGATCCATCTTTTATGAATATAATTAGAATGTTTATAAGGCTCCCATTTATTAAGGAGTAGCTCCAACATTTTAATCAAAATTCATTTAAAGTTCGTTATCATCAAAATTAATATTATTAACATATTTATGTTAACACAATTGATACTTAATTCACATATAAAAGATGATTAAAGTAATAAGAACAAAGATAGTCTAGCCAAAATTTTTGTTGAGCTTTTGCTTGTGTTTGTATAAAAAGAAATGGGCAGAGAAAAAATGAAACTGAATACGAAGCAAAGACCAAAATGCAATGCCTTATCAATTGCATTATTTTCTCATGTATTAATAGTAAAGAACAAGTGAATCAAGGGGTGTTAAAATATTCTACAAATGAATCCACTCACGAACTGGACTTTCCACTTACGTTAGTGGATTCATTAGCGGTGAATGCAATAATTCACAACATTCCCCCTTGGATTCATCATTTATTTACATTTAATTTAAAATGTATTAGTAGATATTTTTAATACTGTCTCATTAAAACCTTGCCAGTAAAATTCAATGGGATAAAACCTAGTCAAAGGAAAAAAGTACAATGCATATTTATTGAACATGGGTACAAAATTCTTCTCTTCAAAATATGCTCCCCTAATAATGTTGTACGTGCTTTTCTATGTGATTCTTCTCTTATAAGATTACACTCCTCTCAATGCTTTTCCTAATGAGTACTTCTTTTGATGGCAACATGTATTAATTTAATAGTTTTTCAAAGTGACGCTAATGCCATATCATTTTTTCAAATGTAGATGTAAGTAGAGCTTTTATAAATATGTTAGCTAAATTATCCATGGAGCATATCTGTTTAATATCAATCTTCTTATTCTGTTGGAGCTTATGAGTGTACAAGAATTCTAATGAAATATGTTTTGCTCTGTCCCTTTTAATGTAGCCCTTCTAATTTGAGCTATACATGTAGCATTATCTTCATATATCACTCTTAGGATATCTGAACTTAAAGATATTCTATAGGTATTTTAAATATGATGGATTATAGATCGCAAACATATGCATTCTCAACTAACTTTATAAAGTGTAAGAATTTCAAAGTGGTTGGAGGATGTTACAACAAGACTCTGTTTTGTAGGCTTCTAATAAATTACTATACCATTAAAAGCAAAAACGTATCCTGGTTGTGAACGAGCTTTATTAGGATAAAAAATTTCTCAGTATAATTTAACTAATAGATAAAGATACCATTAGGTCTATGCTTGGTTTGCAGCTTGAGACAATACTTAGTTTTCCTAAAATTTTCATCTCGAATTTATTTTTCAAACAATCACTAGTCTTTTGGAGCTCTTCAGGAGTTCCTATTAAATTCAAATTATCAATATAAACCACGACAATAGCAATGTCATATTTTAATTGCTTTATAAAAATATATGGACAAATAGAATCATTAACACATCCTTCTTTTATCAAATACCCACTGAGATGATTATACCATATGCATCCAGATTGTTTTAATTCATATAAAGATCTTTGTACCTTTATTGAATACAAGCTACGATGTGATGATTGATAAGATTATGACATTTTAAATATTTCAGGAATTTATATATATATGTCAAGTGACCCATATAGATAAGTTATCATCATAACCATGAGATGCATATTAAGATTTTCTGATACAATGAAACTAATTCAAAATCAAAACGTAATTGTACACATAATGAGAGAATATATCTTGTTGTAATCAATATCAAGTCTCAGTGAGAAGCTTTATGTAACAAATCATGTTTTACATCTTATGACTTCATCAATTTCATTACATTTTCATACAAATACCCATTTGTACCCAATAGGTTTGACACCCTCAGATATTAGGACTACACGTCAAAATACTTCATGTTTGGCTAAAGAAGTCAACTATGCCTGATTGCTTCTTTCCACTTAACCTAGTCATTAAGGGTGTTCGCGGATCGGATTTTACGGATTGGACATCAATTCATATCGGATCCATGATTTTGCGGATTATAATTTTTCAATACAATCGAATCCACATATTGATAAAATTCAATCCAAATCCAATCCATATGTCTGCGAATCAGATGCAGATTTGACTCAATCCATATGCAATCCACCATTTTGCGCATTAGTTTTCGAATTAAAAATTTTTAGTTCTCTCCAACTAATGAAATAAAAAATCTAATATAAAAATAATTTTGCTACCAATTAAATTTAAAATTGAATAAAATTTAAATAAATTAATTGTTTAAATAAAGCTAAAATAATACATTTAAAGTTTCAAAATATAACACATTGAGACTAATTATTCAAATAAAGCTACAATAATACGTTCAAAGTTTCAAAATATAATACACCAAACTTAATTGTTCAAATAAAGTTACAATAATACGTTAATATAACACCGAAATTCAATGTTCAAATAAAGCCACAATTAATTGAAATGGCGAAATTTCGGAAACCAAACACAATCTGATCCTGCACCTGTCGAAAAGTGTCAATTACAGGGCCATCCACGATGGGAACTAAGGGGAGTCGTATGGGTGGCGATCTTGAAGGTTGTGATAGTGAAATTGTTCAGTTGGAACCAGTGAATGTGAAGTGGCTCGATGGACTTGGGAAATAAGATGGCTTGCTCTCGCCAGAATCATACGGTCGATGTCCTTTAAATCCGTGTTGAGAGTGTATCCAACAAGTATTGAGTGTTGCTAGCGTGTGTGACGGCAAGGAAACTTAGGGTTTTTTGTTTGCATATTATTGGTGACTTGGCGTTATGTTACTTTTCTTTTGCTAATGTGTGTGACTTTACTTTTATTTTATTTTATAATTTTTACAAGTTATATTTGTATATTTGATTATTTAATTATTTTTTATTTTATATTATTATTGGGTAATGACTAAGATATGTTATAGTGTTTAGTAACTATGCAATGTCACATGTATAATTGTTTTAATTAAATTTATAATATTATATATATATATATTTTTTTTTTTTTGCGGATTCACATATTTCTGTGGATTTATAGAAGTAAATCCATATCCAATCGATCTACTATAGAAGTAAATCCATAGCCAATCCATCAATCCACGGATCAGATTTATACGGATCGGATTCAGCGGATCGGACGGATTCAACGGATCAAATTGGATTCTGAACACCCTTACCAGTCATACCTCAATCTACATGCATCAATGGTTGACACATTATGGTCATTTACAATGTCAGTAGCTACTGCAAATGCAAACACATCATTAATGATAATTTTTTTAATTTTCAGCCACTTCAAGGGTTTGTGTCATTTCTTGGACATGAGCCTTTTTAAGGTGTCTTTCATGGTATTTGATCTCATTAAGGGAATTTTTCAAATTATTACCCTGAGTATAGTCAACAGAAATCACATTATTTTTAGATTTAAGTGCCTTTTCAAGGTTTTGTACTTATAAAGAATTTATATATTGTTAGGATTTTTAGCTTTTTCATAGACCATTTGGTTTTCTAAAGCAATTTGTTCATTTAGATTTTTAGCGTCATTTGCAGTAGAACCCTCTTTAATCATTTTCTTCTCCATAAAATATTATCTTTTGAGCCAATTGTTCTATCATACTTCTGGCGTGCCATAGACAATTCCTCAACTATATGTTTTATTAATCGTTCTTTAGGAATAATGAACCAACCAAGTACACTAGTAGTTAGTATATATGATTTAGTTACTTTTGTTGCATCTGTAAAGGCATTTGGTAATTATTCTACAATTTGTTGTAAATGAACTATCACGTCCACTTCATTTTCACTTTGAAATGTGCATGGATTTAAATAAGATAGATGGGTCACTTTCCATTGAGGATCATGTCTAACCCCATAGACCTTTTTTTCTTTTTCCCAATGGGAGAAAATTTGTCTTATCAAAATGACAATCTGTAAATTATGTGGTAATTATATCACCTGTCAATGGTTTGAGATATATGATAATAGATGGTAAATCAAATCCCACATAAATTCTCAATCAACGTTGGGGTCTCATTTTAGTGGGTTGCAGGGCCCAATTAACACTTGTACTATGCAACCAAAAATGCATAAATGAGATATATCTAATTAATATCCTAATATCATTTGCAAAGGTGAATATTTTATGATAGGCAATAGGCCTCAAAGTGGATTAATGTTGTAGCATGTAAAATAATATGTCCATTTATCAAAATAGGTAATTGACTTTGTAATAATAAAATTTTGGCAATTACCTAGAAACGTTTTATAAGAGATTTTGTTAATCCATTCTGAGTATTATTGAGTGTTCTACTTCAATCCCAACTGTCATGCAATAATCATCAAATGTTTTAGAAGTAAATTTACTAGCATTATCTAGGCGTATGCTCTTGATTGAATAATACGAAAATTATGCACTTAAGCTGATTATCTGCACAAGCAATCTTGCAAATGCAATATTACATATAGACAATAAACAAACCATCATGTAAATGCATCAATCAAACCATAAAATAAAAACAATGGACCACTTGGTGGGTGAATAGCTCTACATATGTCTCTTTAAATCCTTTATAAAAATGCTAGAGATGCAGAACTAATTTTATTAGGTGATGGTCTAATTACCAATTCTCGATGTGAACATGCAATGTAACTATTTTCATTTGACAATAAAATTTTCAAATTTTTTAATGAGTGTCCATGAGAGCTCTCAGTAATTTTACGCATCATTATTAATCCAGGGTGACCAAGGCGGTCATGCTAAAGTATAAAAGATTTTACATTATATAACTTATCTTTTTATGATTACGTAACTCTTCATTACTTTTATCATTGTATAATATAAGTCAGATAAGAAAGCTGTAAGTTTTTCTAATATTTGTATCTTTCCACACATGCTAGAAGTAATCTGTAGATATTCTACATTATTCTCATTCATTGCCTCTATATGAAAATTATTACAACGAATGTCTTTAAAACCAAGTAAATTTCTTTTTGATTAAGTGAATTCTTTTTATTGATACGATTATTGCTTTTCCAGTATCTTCAATTAGATTTACTGGACCTAACATTGGTATCACATTTGCTTTAATTAAATTTAAATTTGAAAAATACCTCTTATTTTGAAGAATCGTATTTGCAGTTGCACTATCAGGCAAGCTTATTTCTCCATCAAATATTTTATTGAAATCCATATCCTTAAACAAAAGTAAAAAGGAAATCCATATTAGATAACATGAAAAACAAAAATTACATGAACAAACATAAAACATAAGTTGAATTTTAAATATGATGAACATTTTCATCACCAATAAAGTAATCAATTTGTCCCTCTGTATCTTCAAAGAAATCTAAAACATCAAAATATATAACATTCATTGAATCCAAGTCATCAACATAGATTATTTTAACATTCTTTCCTTTTGGTTTAGGGATGCCTAAAACATACCCACACGATGTCTGAAAGTACGAAATTGTCTCCAAAAAGACCAAACGTTCCACATCTATCACAAGTGTTTTCTTGAATATTTTGTTGGGCAAAGTTCCCCTCCTCATTTTTCCTTTTTCTATGGTTCTTGTAACCACTATAAGGTTAATAATTTTTGTTATGACCTCGTCCTCGATAATAGTCATGACCACGGCCACAACTATGTGTACGACCACGGTTATGCCCACAACCACGCTCCCGCTCATTTTTGTAATTGTCATCACAATTATGTGAGATAGCATTGACTTTAAATACTAATTTTGTACTAGTAAGATGAGCATGATGATTTTTTTGCTAATAATTCATTATTCTTTTCTTCCACAATAAGGCATGCACTCAAGTGAGAATATTTTGTATACTGATAGGCCCTATATTGTTGTTGTAGAACCATGTTAAAAGCATGAAACGTTGTAATTTTTTTACAACAGATCCCTATCATTAATATTTTCTCCATACAGTTTTCACTATAAAGTAATTCAATATAGTGCAGAATTATATTCATATATTGACTTTAAATCTTGTAGTCTGAGGGCATTCCATTCACTACAAGCATTTAGAAGAATTAAAAACCTTTAAATGACCATATCTTTTGTAAAAATTACTTCAAATGACATATGGATCCTTTATAGTAAGATATTCTATTTTAAGTGCTTGATGAAGATGATGATGTAGAAAAATCATGGCCCTGGTTCAATCCTAAAAGGATGGGTCATTATTTTTTTCAATTGTGTCACTAAGGCCCAACATTAAGATGAATTTTAGCATCTATGATTTAGGATAAATAATTTTGGCCAAATATATTCAAGGCATTAAAATCCCGTTTTGTCAAGTGAGACATTATCATAAACAAATAAGTAAAGATTAGTATAATGAATACAAAAAAAAATGTAAATAACTACCCTTACTTGTAAAGGTAACTTTAAATAAATACGTAGAAAATGAAAATGTTCCTATACAAGAGCGAAGCCATGCTAATAACGTGTTATAAATTTGAGGGAATAACATGTGAGCAATTATTGAAATGAATATATAAAAAGAACAAAAATGGCCAAGCCAAGAGTTCTGCTTGTGTTTGTGTAAAATGGAATGGCAGAGAGAAAATGAAATTGAATATGCAGTAAAAGCCAAAATGCAATGCCCTATCAATTGCATTATTTTCTCTTGTAATTATAGTGAAGAACAAGTGCATCAAGAGGAGTTAAAATATTCTACAAATGAATCCACTCACAAAGTGGAATATCCACTTCTGTTACTGGATTCATTAATGATGAATACAATAGTTTGTAATAGATTTTATCTTTATAAGATTTTGGTCTAGACTGTTATGGCTTATAAAAGAATTTAGTTCCACTTTGTAGGAGACATAACAAGTTGCACAAAAAAGAGCTATACGTTCGATAAATTATACTATTGATTTTTCTTGAAGATTTTATATTCTCTAAATTTTCAAAAGTAAAGTGTATACATTTATTAGATTTGATTATTAAAGTTGTCTCATACTGTAATGGCAACAATAGACATAATATTAAATTATTTGCCCTTTTTTTCTCTTTCATTGGGAAAGAATGTATTTATTAGGGATGGCAAAATCCGAATTTGAATCTAGATGTAATTGTATTCAGATCCAGAGCCGCATTAATATTTTCATATTCGGATATGCATCCCGATCGGCAAAAAAAAAAAAATGCTGATCCAGATGTGGGTAATATTCGCACGGATTGCCAGCGAATATCCCGGATATCCGAATCTGCATAAATTAAAATGTAACAATTTAAAATTTAATAACTCACAAAATAATATTAAATAAAATCAATTCAACAATTAACAATTCAATACCAAGAGTAACATACAATACCATAAATTCACAAATAAAAGTCCCATAACATAAATTTAACATAAAAAAATAACATAAATTAAAGTCTAGCACAACCAAAAATCCACAAATAAAATTATAAAAACACCACAAATTCACATAAAATGATGTGGATCCTTATATATTTTATAATTTAAATTTAACTTATATTTTTTTAATTAATCCTATTATATTTTTCATTTAACTTATATTTTTTAATTTTTTAATAAATTATTTAATAAAAAATAATCTAGATATGGTTTTCTGGATGCATTTGCATCCGGATTTAGATATTCATGGATCTTAACTTTTAACATTCGAATCTGTATTTTTTAATGTGTGGATATGAATTTTTCTAAATATGAATCTTTGCGGATCTTAACCGGACCTAAATACTTTTGCCATCTCTAATATCTACTTTTTAAAAGTAATATAATTAGTTTATAACAAGACAATGACCTTGCCACTCCCACCTAATAGTGGGTGCATATGTTGTAGTAGAACCTCTTATACAGTAAAAGAAATTTGGAATTTTAGCTTCACATACAGAGGTGGTGCCAAAGTTTGCTTTCTATTATTATATTCAATGTTTAATACACACACACATATATATATAATTCCTTTCTAATACAAGGTTATAAAATTAGTAATTGTCCACAATGTTGATACTATCCTAAAAATTTTAAATTGTTTTAGGATTGTCTCCACTCTCAGAAATCAATTTTCAAAACATTTAATAAAAATAGAGCAAATAAGTCCAAAAATAATGACAGGTGTCTTGCTGCTCATCATACGGTGTCAAGTTGCTCGCTAAATCCCTTTCAGTTACTACAAAATACATCTAACTCATCTTCAAATATTAAGTATCATCAAGAATATTATTTAAAGTGATGTCTTATGTATTTCTGGAACCATTTCTAAAATCCATCACAACCCCTTGTAGCTGTAAAATCTTGTATTTAATTACACAAGCAAATTTGTGGCTGGCAAGTTTCGGGTTAAAAACTGAACAAAACTATAATTTGTATAAACAGATTCTGTTTATAAATTCTAGCCGAAGGGCCTTTTCATTGTAAATTAGTAAAGCTCAAATAGGCCACTACTAGAACAAAGCCCAAAACTAGCCCGGCCGAGTTGAAATTTTTCTCTGAACTTAACAATCCAGGGAGGAGTGATTACACAAATTGTGGGAGAACTATTCCCACTCGATAATTAAATTAGGTCTAGCAATGGATTGTGTTTTAACTGATTGGATCATTGTATAATTGAGACTGTTAGTGAATTTCAAGTCATTTCTTTTCTTTGAAAACATAAAAATTACTCAAAGTGTTTATTGGGTTTAATGGGTAAAACGATTTTTGAAGATCATTGAACTTAAATGTCACACATTATAAAGTGGGTTTTAATACTTGTATCAAGCCTAAATCCAAGCTTCTAGACTAATCTAGTTATTGAGCTAGTTTGATAATACTGTAACTTTAAAATAATAGTTGATACCAAACACAAACGATTGTTTTTAAAACTAAATACTTTTAAAACTAAATTTTATAAAAAAAACTTAATTGATTCTTTTCATAATTAATTACCATCGAACCTCTTTGAAAACGTTTGTGTTTAATATAAGGAAAAGTTAATTGATTCCCTTTGTGGGTGGTGGATTCTTCTAAAATTAAGAGTAGACATAAACACATAAAAAGATGCACCCACATATTTAGTAAACTATATAATTGATTTTTCTTGAAGATTTTATGTCGTTTCCCAATTTTCAAAAGTAAAGTGTATGCATTTATTAAATTTTATTAATAAAGTTTTCTCATAGTATAATGGCAACAATAGATATAACATTAAATTATCCACACCTTTTGTTTTTTTGGTTGAGAAAGAAATATGATATAGTTATCTTTTAAAAATAATAAAAATCAGTTTATAATATTAGCGTAATTAATTATCCTATTGGATTATTTTATAAAAGCTACTCTTGTTTGCTTATTAGACTTTTTTTTTGTTTGCTTATTAGACTTGCTATCAAATTAAATAGAAAAAATTATGAAATAAACATTTAAATACATATACCAAAATTTTTTTTTGTCAAAAAATGTCATGAGTCTAAGAGACATTTCCATTTTGTTGTACACCAAAAATATGTTTCAATTTAGGGAAACGTTATTACTAATTATCTGATGATATAATTAATTAATGAAGCCCAGTGTGAAACGTTAGACTACAAAATCCAACAGTTCAATTTAAAATTTGAATTAAAAAAATCAATGAAAATGAGGTAGCCGTCGTTTAACGTAGCATCCAATTAATTAATTGCCGACAGACAATTAATGGCGCACCATGCACAATTGCGCCGTCTTGACTTTTTAAATTTTTATTTATTTGGCCCTTTTTTTTAGTTATTCTTTTTGCTAATACTTTCGTTTGAAATTCATTAAATTTAAGGAAAAGTAATGGCATTGATTTTATTTACTGTATATAGTTGGATGAAAATAGAAATATGTGCATAAATGTCCAAATAAATAAGTTGTTTTTTCTACCAAAGTACAAAAGATAGTTAAACCTGGAAATGTAATTGAAAATATGAGTTCCTGGGGAAATACACCAAGAAAAATGCATGATACCTTCCTTTCCATGTTATTTACTTGGCTTGAAAAAATGCCTTTAGGAATACTTCCCTGACTTTGCAGTAGGAATCACCTGGCCAAGGCACACAATACATATCAGAAACATTGTTCTTTATAAGACCATGATTGAAGTTATAAGCTTATAAGGATCAATGTTTGTAATAGGCCTTTTAAAGTCATAACACATTGTTTATTTTGGTCATCATAGATTTTTTTTTTGGAGATGTTATCTTAATTGTAAATTCTCGGAGTGCTTTTGGGGCTAACGGACGTGTTCACCTTTTGTAAATCTTTTTCTGTAGCATACAATCTTTTATTAACACCCCGGGGGGGGGGGGGGGGGGGGGGACTCTGATTGAAGTCAAATCTACAAGTAGTCTTAACTGTTTATAGAGTGTGCATAGCAGGGTAATAAAGGACATATTCTTCGAGACATATGGTAACTATACAATTGAACACTTGATATATCCTTCCAAACTTATAAGTGCTATCAAAGGAAGAAAATTTAAGGGGTGGACTTCATTGTGTTTGCAACGTCGATGACAAAGCGATATCTAACATCAACTTTAGCAAGGTGCTCCAGGGCTGTGTTCACATAGTGTATGACCTCAATATCAGCTCTGATGTTGTGTTTATTTTAAGTCTTAATTTTTATTAGTTACTTCACTTATGAATTAGCTCGACTTATTAAAAAGCCACTAGGACCCGTCTTATTGCTCATCACTCACTTACGATTTAAGAGAGGTTAATGACAGCAATAAAAAAAGTGGTAGCTAGATTCTTTTTAAAAAAATTTCTCTCTCTCTCTCTCTCTCTCTCTCTCTATATATATATATATACATTAATTAACTAATGAACATTTAATGATTGGTCCACTGTGTATTGTTGGAGGGATTATGTGAATAACCATGAGATGTACAAAACAATTATATGGATTAATTGCGAGGTTGTTATTATTTGTTGTGTACTAATTGATTTTATGTACTTGTAGGCGGGAAAAAAATAAAGCCACATATGGAAATTTATTGACACTCTTTTGCTTCTTTTTGTCCGTTAATGTTTGTTGAAACTTAATTTAATATTTTACTGTTTAGAACTTGTCGAAAGCTTAATTTGATACTTATGTTTCTCTTTTCCAAACAGTGGTGTATTTGAATTACATTAATTTAAATGATGTATTTGGAATGTTTGTTATGTGAATTGTGTTGTGAGATTTAGTATATTTAATATATTTTGAGTTTCTTTTGATTGTAGAAAAAAATATAATTAAAATAAAAATATACTATTAACAAAAGCAATATAAAATCAATAAATACTGATACTAAATATTTTAAAATGACATTAATAATATTTAACGTTAATGAATCAGTGTGCTCCTGATATTGCAATCCTATTAATCATTGACATGTAAATAATATTATCAAATACTGATACCATCGTGTCATTATTTTAATTATACTATTGTGACAAAAATTATTGACACAAAAATCACTGACATTAATTTTCAATGTTAGTGTGTTCTAATTGGAGCATTATTAACACAATTAACAAGTGTCAGGAGAATTAATTACTGACAGTAATTTAGTACCAGTAAAGTCCATTTTTCTAGTAGTGACGCCTAAACAAGCAATTCTTCAATTATTCATTGATATATAAAATTTTCTAAAAAAAGATGAAGAAATTCTTATTCTAAAACTTTATTAATTAAAATTCATGTCAAAGATTTTGAATCAACCTTAACTAATAAAAAATTTATTCATATATGTCTGAATTATTCAATATTAAATCCATTAAACAAAACTAACAAAAGACAAAAGGAAAGCTTATTAATTGGATTATAACTATGGCAGACTGGTCTTCTCTCCAATACTCCCACTCTTCTCTTCCTTGCAATATTCTCTCCTTTGGAATTGATTATTCACATGCTCTTTGCTCTAGGGCTTCTAACTTGTTGCCTTTATGCAAAAGTTGCTGTCCTAATCTTTATATGGCTAGTAAAACTCGATTTTGACCAAGGAAATAGGCCCATGTATCAAAATAGCTCGAAAATATGTGAAGTTATGATATTTAACCCTCTCATAATATCTCATCAACCCCTATCAATTATATTTATACTAATACTTGTTTTATCCTTATATAAAATTACTGAAAGGGAAAATTAACTTTTAAGTCCACAAACATAATAATTTCTACTAACATTTAATTTAGCTAATCTAATTTCTTGAACCCTAATTTCATTTAACTTTTTAAATTATTATCTCTTCTCAAATATTATATATTCTACTTTTGTAATCATGGAAGAAATTAATTTACAGTATTCAATAAAAGGATGATGAAAAATTATTACATCTTTTTTTATAGTTATGGCAATAATGGATTAAACCTTTAAAAAGAAGGAAATAGATTATTCATTATAGTGATTATGAGAGTTTTTTTAATAATTTTATAAGCTTTATACAGTGGATGCTTGGAAAAAAAGATAAAAATTACGATAACGGTAAATTCAAAATCTAGTGGGGTATATTGAGAGATAAAGATTAGTTTAAAATTTTTAATGGGGTTAACTAAAAAATGAAGGTTGGTGAGATATAAAAAGGGGGTCAAATGCTGCCACTTATATATGTTTCTAAAATAATGATATATCCACAAACTATTGTACAAACTTATTGTGTACAAACTGATGTGGCATAATGAAATTAGTTGAATTAAATATTACTTGGACCACATGATTTATTTATATTATTTTATATTTTCATTCAATCAATAAATTAATGTCACATCAGTTTGTACAAGAGTTTGTAATTGTATCGTCACTCATGTTTCTATTGTAAGCACAATTAGAAAATCCAACCAATCTTTCAAGAATCAATCTTTATGGCTTAATGAATCATCAACCTTAGTACATATATAATAATATCATATAACCCAAAAAAGTGAATAAAGCCCAAAAATTCATCCATGAAATAATAAAAATCCATGAAGTCACAATCTAAATATTCTTGGCACCAATTTGTAGCTTTGTGTTCCTTTTATTTCTTTACCTCAAAAACGTCTACAAAAGACTATCAAAAATTCAAGATATTAATGTAGATATGAAATAACCGCAAAAAGAAGTAATGAAATTAAACACTTATCAATTTGATCTAGCAGCTTTGTATAATGAAAGTTGTTAGTAAATATTGGTGTTATTAACTTTAGCATTACACCATGTGAATTGATTTGTGTGATGGAAACACAACTCTATTATATATATATATCGCCAGCCGTGGTTTCTTTTGCAACTGATGGAACCTGTCTCAAAATGGTGGGGACAGCACTAAATCTCATAATTCACAACAGAACAAATCTTTTTCCTTTGGGTTACAAACCATTTCAACCGCAAAGGCCGAATCCCGAAACAGTTTTTCCCTGCACAACTTAAATCCCAAGGGCCCAGAAAAAAAAAATATATGCCTTGGCAACAGAGCGAACCAAATTATACGAGGGATTTCTCAATGATATTGTAATTTTTTTTACAGCATTAATAATGTTTTAATTGTATATTATTGGATTAAATTTAATAATATATAATTTTTGTATTAAAGAAAAAAATAAAAAATAATAGTAAACATATTGTTAACTGTTCAAGGGTGGAGAAATTTTGTAAAATAATTGTGATCACCCTTAGAGTATGAAGCAATTTCACTTAAATAGTATATTATATTTAAAATTACTTTTCTACTCTCCTTTAAATTTGTATTGTGATAATCTTTTTTAAATAAATCTTCCAAAATCTATTACTATTAAGTATAAAATATAATATGAAGTAGGTTATTTAACACAAATCAAATAAATAAGTTGCAATTGTAATATTAATTATATATAATATAACACCAGTAAATAATACAACTAAATATATATATTTAAGTAAATATCATAGGTACATCAATAAACTCACTGGTGAGATTGCTTGTAACCTAAAAAAGACTTAATCACAAAAATTTTAATAAAATTTAATATCTTATATCAAAATATTCATTATTTTATATAATTTTAAGAACCGTTGTATAATTGATTATGAAGTATATATTATTTTTAATGCTCGTTTAACATACCTATTCTCTCAGCTTTTTGTATATAATTTCTCTATAATATTATATGAGTTTTTACAGAATTGAGAATAGGATTGTTGTGGACTCTTAGATGTTAGGGTTTTCATGTTTAGTATTCATTTGATATACTGAATAAAAATTAGCTATT